>JAGSMU010000033.1:2730411-3116350 GCA_029286865.1 Teinopalpus imperialis
CCACTAAAGTCGCCGTTGTTGTTGTACAGAGTGGGCTGTCTCCACCGCCATCTGAGTACATGCTTGGGGCTGAGAGAGCTCAGGCACTTTGCACTGCTTGCGAAATACAATCCAAATCATTATTTGTTCTTCCACATAGTGATCATCTCATGGGCTATATAATTCGCCTAGAAAATGCTTTCTATGATATTGCACAAAATTACTATCACCATGAGACTAAAAACATTAAGCAGCATAGGGATCATCTCAATAAAACTACGCACCAATATTTGTTTGTTCGTCACCAGTTTAAGTTGGGGTATTTGAATGAATTGAAACAGGACCTCAGTACTGCCCATAAACATTACATGCATGCATATAACAACTTGTTAGAGACAAGAACTGTTGACACTAACATGCATGAGATCAGAATGGTTGCAGGGTTCATAAATTACAAATTGTGTAAACTTCTGTTTGCATTGAACCTGCCACGGGATGCTATTGCTCAGCTGAAATTACACATTGAGCGATACAAGAGCAGAGTTGGGCCAACAGAGCTTCTGTTTGAACATTATGCATGGGTTGCAAGGCAGTACAGTGCTTTTGGAGAACTATTTGATGAAGCAATTCGTGCAGGGCTTCCAGCTATACAATCACAGCATCCAGGTTTCTACTACCAACAAGCTGCACAATTCACTGTCATGAGAAGACAAGCAATGAGGTCTGTATGCTGCGATGCACAACAATATCCGCCATCACCTGATCCATTGGAAGGTATAGTGGAGTTTTATGGACAACGGCCATGGAGGCCTGGTAGGCTCAGTGCTGATCCACACGATCCACAGAAAGAACAGGCAGCTGTCTTAGCTCTACAGTACAATGAGAGAATGTTTAATCACTCGGGAATGATCATCAGCTTCTTAGGTAGTGCAATTTCACAATTCAAAACATTCCACTCCCCTCGCATGAGGAAGCAGCTTGTGGTGGAGATGGCAAATGAATATTATTATTGTGCCGATTATGGGAAGGCTTTAACACTTTTAACACATATGTTGTGGGATTATAGAAGAGAGAAGTGGTGGTTTTTGGCATCCCATGTCTTAAACCGTGCTTTGCAGTGTGCCTATTTGTCAGCAAAGATACAGGACTACATCCAGCTCTCTATAGAAGCACTATCTAAACATATTCAAGTGCCAAACAATGACAAAGACAGGATTTTTAGAAACATCATGTCTGTTCTCAAACTTAACATCCCCTCCCCTGAGCCGGACCTGCCAGCTTCTTCACAGAGTAAGGCTTTAGAATTGTGGCAAATGGCTGTAGAGAAGGAACCGTTTGCAATTACAATTGATATGGCCAACATTTCCAATTTTTTAGAGGTAAAAACAAAATTTAAACAACCAAGATATAGGACAGACGAAGCTATTGTGGTTGAGTTATATGTACGTTTAACTTGTGTCACATCCCTTGATGTAAAAAAAATATCTTTAATGGTATCTAGTAATACAGAAACTATTGAAATTCCTATAACTGATAATGGATGTCCTGGTATAGCATTAGTAGGTGGAAAAGTAAGGAAATTCATCTGTCAATTCAAAACCAATCCCCACGACAGCGGGTCAGACTTGCATATTAAAAATGTTGCTGTGGTTCTTGATTCAGACAGGAAAAGGAAAATTGTGATGAATTTTAAAGTTGAGGATAGCAAAGCAGAATCAGCTATGCACCCTGAATTCTTACACTTCATATTGAGTCCTAAAGCTGACTATGAATTTGATTGTATTGTGCCTTTGACAGCTACCTCTATTACTGCTAGGGAATGTAGACTCTCCTTAGGTGTAACCAATGCATGCCCAGCTCTTCAAGGTGAATGGTTTCCTACTTCATTTACAATAACCAACAATGAGCATACCGAAGTTAATAATGTGTTAATAACACTAACTCTTTTGGGCTCTCCTGACAATCCAAACCCAGATTCGGTTACAGAATTAAGCTGGAAACAAGAACAATCCCAAAGGCAACCTTTAAAAATATCTGTTGGTACTGTTAACAAAAATTTAAATTATTCAAACACATTCTACTTAAAATCCAACAGGACAACCAGCACAACTGTTCAGATAAGAGTCACTTATGTTATTGATCTTCCAGAAACACCGAAGCTAGAGTGTGTCAAGGAATTTACAACAAAAATAGCTGTAATAAAACCATTTGAAGTGACAACTCATTTTGTTGCCATGAATTTTAAGCCAATAACAAAATGCTTTGTAGATGACCCGTTTATTGTTATGCCACAGATAAAAATATTGAGTCCATGTGACCTGCTTATTATAGACACTGAGTTAGAAGTTGCAAATTGTTTTAAATATGGCGACAAAAGTAAGCCCTCATCTTGTGTTAGTAATCTAGAAGTAGCAGAGAAAAATGTAGCATCTGATGCCATTTGTGTCCAAGCAATCTACAAACCAAAGGATTTACCCACTAGAGTTGGGCTTTACAATATAACATGGAGACGGAGTAATGTTGAAGGGCACTGTGTAAGAAGCACTACTGCTTTGTCAGGAATACCAGTTGATGACTGTCCAATAGCCATAGAAGTTAATTACCCAGAAGTTGTAGAACTTCAGACTTCAGTTCCATTAAAATGTATTTTGCTTGGTAAGTCTGATAAGCCTGTCAGACTTAGTCTTACTGTGGAAGGAACAGATGCATATATGTTTTCTGGATACAAAAAATTGACAATAACAGTGCCACCGCATGATAAAGTTGAATTATGTTACAACATACACCCTCTTGTCGCAGGCAACACCACACCACCCAGGTTAAAAGCCACTGTATTAGGTGAAGGTGCACAACAAGAAGTAGTTAAAGAGATGTTTGAGAAAATATTTCCCCAAAATATATTTGTTATGCCGAAGTACAATAAATAAATTGTATGGAACTGTTGATCATGCAGTTTTATTAAAATTTGTAAATATTTATGAACAAAGTATGTAATTTTATTGTAGTTACCTTGTAATTATTTTAACAATAAATTTGGTTATTTGTTACACTTTGTTTTTGACTTTTGTTAACATGCTTAAAAATTAATAGAAATAAAAACACAAAGATAATTATAAAAGATTTATTGAAACAATTTTATATTTAATCTTTACGCAATTCAAACTTCTCTTCTTGGATTCCATTGGCTGTAATAACTAATATGTAAATACTATCACCAGTATAAATGTCTCGCTCTGCGGCGCTGATGAATACATCTTTCAGTAATGCAAGAGCCTTCTCTTTGGGTACAGGTCCCTCTGTCACATTCTGCATGTTCTTAAGTCCTATTTGATTATCAAGAAGAGGTTGCAGCTGAGCGCCGGCAGAGCCACCCGCACGGTACGTAGAGCGTTCGCAATGACCGATAGGATCGTAGCTGTACACACAACCTTTACCATCTGCATCCAATCCAGCCAGAATGTTGGACACATAATAAGGGAAAAACCGCTTGTAGTACAACATGGTGGATAGCATCTGCGCGACGGCAGGTGTTGTCATCGCTTTGTTGTGCTCGTGTTCGTACATTTGCATCCGTGCCTGCAATAGCCGCGTCAATGTGAGCGTGTCGCACCAGCACCCAGTTGCACCGAGCACAGTACGCTCAGACAGTTTGAAAAGCTTCTTCTGTTCTCTGGTGTAAATCGAAAAGCCGGTGCTCAGTCGAGTGTCCGCGCCAATGATGGCATAGTCTTCGCCGGAGATGGCAACGACGCTGCCGCCATTGTCTGCATACGGTTCGAAACGAACCTGTTTAGCTCCTGGCACCGCATATTCAGGAAAATTGTTATTAACGCTCAACATTTTATTTTATGAAAAATATGGACAATGAGATACAAAATTTTAGTGAAGACAAACTAACGAGTGACATGCACAATTTCATTTAGAACGTATTTTTGACATTACTTTGACACAAAAAAGTTACCTGATATATTGTGCACAGTGCTATGACTCTCATTCGTTATATCGGTGATTGATATATTGAGTTAATTTTTATTTTTATAATAAGAAATAAAATCAATAGGAATTTACTTGTTACCTTAAGGTAAGGTCCTTAAGGTTAATTAATTAAACCAAAAAATAAGTGTTAGAACAGCAAGGGTGATAATATCACAAAGGTAAACGAGTTGGAACAATTTTCGTACATATGTCTCGGCCACAATTCTTAAATAATTAATTACAGAAAGTAGGAATATCGCATAATGGTCTTCGAAAAAAAAGTGTTCACCAATTTTTTTAAATAAAGGTTCAATAAATATCAGAATAACGCCAGTAAAGCAAACAGATATAAAGAATATATTTATATAACTAAAACTAACGTTTTTGATTAAGTATGCTACCATTAGCATAAAATTTTAGTATTTTTCATGAAGTTATGAAATCACTAAATAAATGATAAATTTTTAACGCAGTCCGCATTGGATACTTAGGCATAATTTCAAAATATAGGCGTGGCGCATTCCCGTAAATTTTACCCTTGGTTAAAGCAGTGCCATTTTAATTTTATCCTTATTTGCTAATATTGTTTTGTATGTAAAGAGAACGTAAACGGTTTGGTACAATGAGGACCTTCGGTATGCCTGCTGCAAACTAGCAGTGAAATAACTGAAGAAAAGTTTAAACCAGCAACGCACTCCTCGGATGTTGCATAAATTCATGGGCGAAGCATAATCAAGAAAAGATAGAAGTGATAACTTTATATATTGTCGTAATTAATGAAAAAAATAATAATATTATAAAATAGTTGGCTGTACGAATTAGTCCTTTACCTTTCCTTTAGGGAAAAAATAAATTTCATAATCAATAAACCCCACGTATTCTGGCTATCCTGTCAAAAGTTTACGTCGTTACGAATAACCAGTGAATCATATATTATAAAAATGTCTTCCCTGACGTCGGTAATCCCTAAACTCTACCATGAATATACGACCAAAACATCTAAAAAACTAAAAATAATCGATGCCTACTTACTGTACATATTCTTAACTGCTGTGATACAATTCGTATACTGCTGCCTTGTCGGTACTTTTCCCTTCAACTCTTTCTTGAGTGGATTTATTTCTACTGTTAGCTCATTCGTTCTTGGTGGTAAGTCTGCATTTTGTGTGTGATTAAAAGTTTCACTAGGTGTTTTATTACGACTAATGTGCATTTTTATTACAGTTTGCTTACGGCTGCAAGTGAATCCGGAAAATAAATATGAATTTCAGGGTTTGAGTGCCGAGCGTGGCTTCGCCGATTTCATTTTTGCCCATCTTGTACTACACATCGTGGTTATAAACTTTATTGGTTAAAATCCTTTTGCCTTTAAATATAATATACTTATAAATAAGAATTTAAGTTTATATTAAAAACCGTTGTTTAATTTAATTCCTGTCCGATTTTGCGTATGATGTTCGATTTTAATCATCGGAATCATGTTAGTTCAATATAAGTAGAATATATCTCTGCTGAAGAACAGAATAATAATAATAAATATATTTATTGACATAAATATCCAATCCCATAACTAACATAATAACCATTTAGTTCAGATGAACTTTCTGGCCTGATATATATATATACATGATTATTTACTATATTGTAGTATTTACTACCAGCAATATTTTATTAAGTATAGTAAAAAACTTGTGTTTGATGTTTGGCGGTAGGATCCCAGACTCACCTCAGTCCCCACAAACAAGTGTTGTATAGTACCCTAATAGCCTTAGTTTTATTAACTGACAGAAATAAACGTAGAGGCTCAAATCTAAGTAAAGATTTATAATTCGGAACTAGAATTGGCTACAATTGATTTCACAAAGGGTCATGTGGCATAAAATTCCATTAGATGTGTAGTGGTTCAATAAAATTATTTATAATATACATTTTGTGTGCATTGCCCTTTCATATGACAGGTGGCATTCACTGAACATCATGTTACAGAGTCTAGCTATGATTATTCTAATGCACATTATTTACTTTTGTTTAATGTATGGAGTTGGTTTCAACTTTACTGGAGCATCAGGAATTGCAAGTTTCTTGATGTCTTCAATTGTCATCTCCTTCCCTATTCAAATGTAATGTATGGGCAATAAGATCAGAGGAACGTTCAGATGCTGCATTAGAGACATGGGATATACAATCCACCCTGACCCAAAAACCTACAATCAGTAATACACAAATGTTGTTCCTCAGCTGGGAACCAACTGGAACACAGGAGCCGTGATGCATTAGACAATTACTCTAATCACTACATCATGAACTTGTTGTTCTTGATATTACTGCTACAGATAGCAGTAGGAACTGAAGTATAATGGCAGGGTATACAAACTAAAATGGTTGTCACATTATGCAACTTAATATTAAAACAAAGGATAGAATATTAACCTGTTTGAACACTGAACAATTTTGAATAAGATCTACCAACAAGTCTTGGCTAATATTTACAAACAGTGGCAAATCTACCACATTCTCTTCAATATTGGATGCTTCAAACTCTGGGTAAAATAACGGTTGAAATTGTAAAATTACCCATTTTGGACTTATCCAATTTTATTTATATATATCCTAAGCATGTTGAGCTGTGCTCCGAAGGTACTGGATATAACTTATAATATCCATAATCAGTAGATAATATATATTCTTCAGCAAGACGACATGGCCCTTTTTCAGGATACTCTTACCCTTTCTTTGTCAGTATTACAAAATTTATGGTAAAATTCAGAATATTTTAAATAAATTAAGACTAAGAATAAAACACGAAAATTTTTTAAAATGTTTATTTTGACTAGTCTTGAATAAATGTAATAATTAGGTGTATGTAACAACTACATTACTAAATTTAAAATAGAGTGAGGAGTCAAAAAACATGTTCAATGTTATTAAATATGTTATCATAACTGCCACAAACATAAGTACAATTAGAAACATGCCATCGGCTGCATAAGTTACTTGTGTCGACGAATTGTGGGATACAAATGTGTTGTTGCAAATGCCTACAGTGTTAACAGAGAACCATCACAAAAGTTTTTTGCTATTTTTAACTATAATTCTAAACGAAAAAGGATGTGCAAATAATGTCATTAGGTACTCACACTAAACAGGCGGAACTGCAATGTTTAGTGTGAGACATTACTTGTTACTTGTGAAGAGTTACTAGTTATCCCTGCAGCGATAACCAGTAACTCTCATCGTTATAACTGTAGACATGGACATTGTACTCTAGACAAGATGAGATCTACAATAAGAAACTGAATACCTACGACCTTAAGAGGCATTTTATGCAGCCAACAGCAGACAGAACTAAATTTGCATGAAATAAAATAAAAACAAATAAATCTATTACATTTTGAATATGAACTGATATTTTTTTATTTGAAAGTATTTCTTGTGCTAATGAACAACAAGCAAACCTTACTTTATCTTAAACTCTAACAGCGCAATCTCTGCAAGGAGGGATTGTTTAATGGTGGACATAAGCAACAAAGTCTATACATTCATTTTACATTAAGCAAGGGACATATTCAGCCGTTGAATTGATTATTTTTTATTTTACTGGACCACAGATAGATTCGGTTTATCAAACAATCAGGAGATCTCTCCGAGATAGGAACTACCCTAGAGCCCGATAAGGCAATATCAAAGACTATATCAAACATTTAGGAAGTAAACACATATCTAATATATGGTCAGTAATACATCAATTTAACCTCAGGTTTCAGTTGACTAACACTTATCTCTCCGCCATTACCTTTAGTGCGGCAATCAGTTGTGATCAGAAGAAATGTGAATACCGACTACTACATACATATATTTTACACACACTACTAATACAAAAATACACTCTTGAAGATATAATACAAAAATAGGCTGCTTGTGAGGCCGTCCGTGACTGTTGACACAACATGTACACCGATGCAAACATATGCCACATCAAGCTACACACCCCACTTCGGTCATTCACTTTATGAAACGGTGGTGATATATGATCTGCGCTGACAGTGTGTGGTGTACCAGACTTGGTACAGTGCGGTACACAGGTGGCGGACCCTGCGGAGGTACGCATGTGCCTCCGCAGGGTCTTGCAGCGAGGGTCTATCAATCAATTAATAAAGAAAATACATTGTTCCTACACAAGTTGTATCACTAAACACTAAACACTTAAATAACTTTCCTGCTGTCTATCACGAGTAATACTAACATGTCGAAACAACATTTAATATTTATTATAAATTTTTTTTTTCAAAAATCGCTACATTTTTATTTAATAATTTAACTGGAGAAAGGAAACTTATTTACAAATTGTCCAATAACTTGAAGCATTACATAAAGTACAAACATCCAGCCTTAAATCTACATATATTACTTTCTACGTCTCTCACTTTGTTCCCCCATGGGTACGTGTCACGTCATCGTATCTCACGAGGAGCGTGGACGCAGGCGCAGGATCTGCAGCTGTAGCTGTCCGAATGGAAGTTTTTGCATGAAGTATATTTTTATAAACAGACAGATTATTTATCATATAAAGGTATTAAATTTGAAACCTTTCAGATATAATCTCTCAATGCTGTAAAAATTAATTAACTCACACAAATTCACCCGTGGAAATACAATCAACAGTATCCTAAACACTTAAGTGAATGAAACCAGGCGCAGAATATCAACAACAGACACTTACGTACTAAAGCAGGTATTTGGACAACAGGCTGCGTGCGAGGCGTGGTGCGGGCGACACCAACCACTTGATTTTAACAAACATATTCAAACTCTCTTCTACGTCCAAGTCTTTTTTTTCAAGATAATTTTCTTTACATTTCCTTATAATATGCATATTAATATCTATTGCATATAATACGATATCACGTGCGGGATTTATGGGGTTCAGTAGCTCAGTTCAGTACACACAAGTCCATAGAATTGTACTGATGATAGACTTGTCTGAAACATATTTTTTATTTCTCCCCATCCATGCTTCCCCCTGATGTCGTGTAAAATGAGAAGAGAACGTAAGAAATTCAGTGGAGCCGACACCGGAGGTCAAATTCAACCCCAGCATACTTAAGAGGTTTACTTAATGTCAATATTATGTTTGTGTTGTAACAGACAAGAACATATATATATATATATATATATATATGTTACTTTTCTAATTACTAAGCATGACACTAACACTAAAATCTTAGGATATATTCTTGAATGTAAGTACAACACACAGCGAAGAAACTACGATTTATTTTTATTGTACAATAAAAAATGATGTTTACATTGGTGTGCGTTTTCCGGTACATGAGCTGTACGAACGAGCGAACGGGCTGCGGGAACAGAGTCCGCCGCCCTGCTCGTCTTGTTTATTGTGAAACTATAGTAATGTCTAGGCTGCAGTGGCCGGGTTGGGCGGAGACCACGAGTATCGAATGTTGTGGGCCCGCGCATTGAGGAGCCCCACGCTAGCGATTTGACGGAGCGTTTCAGAATATTAATACGTTAAATGACCCCCTGGTTGGGAGAACTGAAACGACGTATATTACAAAAATGGAAACCCTATAGTCCGTTTACTATCTCGCTGCTGGCCGGATTGTAGATCATGTTTCGCATAGTGATGCCAAGCGCGCGTTATCGATAATAATCCGTGGGTTGCGTCACGCTGACCTTAGTGAAAAAACTCATGTAAACAAATTATTATTGCACGCGTTGCCGTCTGTTGTGGTACAATAACAAAGTGTTAGTTATTATAATGCAATCAATATTTCAATATTTCACGACATGCAGGCTTTCTTACAAGTTTTGCGCGCCGGATTTGATCCAGGGATAAAATAGAGGAAATTATTTATTTCTATTTAGTCAAAAAGGATTTGTCGATAACATGACGATACGAGCGCTGGACTTCGTCACAAAGCTGCCAGCCGGCCAGCAGCTGTCAACCCGGCGCTGGCGGTCGATATCAATTTACTCAATATATTGTATTTAACACATCTACCTAGTTATATTAATAATATTGCATTACACGACAGTATCGTCCTGTATATTTAGCGCACAGTCAGTTTCGTGGCCCCACACTACATTTCTGATATAATTTATTATTGTTATATTGTATACAGGAATGACTTCTTGTAGCGTAGAGGACGCTTTACTTTCTCATCGAATCGATGCGTTTGCACTTCGGAGTGACGCCACGAAATGTGCGCTCGTGGAGGGTTGCGCCCCCACAGCCCCGGGACCAGGTCGGACCGCAGTCAACTACAATATTATATAATGCAATATTATTTGAAGCCAGAGAACGTTCATTCCGGAGGTAAACGGATATGAACGGAGTGGGCATGCAGCGTCATACGTTGCATGATGTTCTGGAACACTCAGCTGGGCGGTGCAGTCGTGGAGTACTCCTCGGCCGGGTCAGTTTGGCGCTGGTTCTGAAGCCGTTCACGTAGTAGGAATCGTCGTCGCGCTTCCGCGATCAGCATACTCTTACGAATCTTCAACATGCTCTGGCGTTCCGCCGCGGTCAGAGAGAACTTCACCTCCTGAGTTGAAGGCTCCTCTCTGGAAAACGAGACCAACCCATCAAGTGTGAGGACGTTCATCAATTATGTTTTCACAAATAATTGTCCTGAAACGACACTATATCTGTGGCGGCAGTCACAATGAAATAACTGTAGCCACACAAACCGGACACATTCCATCTTGGTCTACTGGGGTACGCCGTCACCCAGCAACCCTGGGATCCAAGCTATAATAAAATATGAAGAGAAATGAGCTGCAGGAATCACTTTCACGCATCAGGCGGATTGCGTGGTGGTTCGTCCGCCGACCTTTCGCTACAAGGCAATGTGGTATCGTTACCGCCTTATTTACAATTTGCTAAAACATTAATATAAATACATTTCAATTCAGTAACATTCATTCTTAAATTGTAGTACTATTTTATACCGTGTGGGAGTCGAGGAACGAGCGCGACACCCCGTCGTGTCCTCTCACCAGTACTATATATCTATTACACTCGTCACCCGCAATACAATAACAAAAACACAACAAAACTTACTGTACACCATTCTGCAGGCCAGAAGCGGTAGCTCCTTCAGCGGACGGTTCCACGTTCCGCGTGTCGGGGTGGGCGGGGCGGGCCGGGCGGGCGGGGCGCACGCTCCGCCTGGCGCCGGCGACGCTGGCCCCCGGGCTGGCGACTGCCGGCTCGGGGACGGGAGCGCGGTCTTCGGTGAAACATTTTCTTTTAATAGTCTCACTAGTACGTGTGATAACTTTACTATCACTCCGGTCGAATTTTGATTTATGTTGTATTCAATTCACTCGCGGTATAGCCACGCTGTAGCTAGTTTCTAGTTGCGGCATACAATAGCAGAAGATTCTTTATCCAGGAGAAATGTGTGAATTTCGAGTCACTTGGGTGACCAGGTGAACACAATGTGTTTTAGTATTATACAACAGATGGCAATCGAGCAAGCAGCTCATGTGCTGGCAGGCCAACACCGCCGCCAGCAACATCAACAACACCAAGGGACTCGTTGCTGCCGGCCTTTGAGAAATGTAATCTAAAAAGCACTGTCGACAGCCGATTCGAAAACTTGGTATAACGTGCGTAGTGATGGATGGGCTACCGTGGGAGGAATGGGACGTGTGCAGCAGTCGGGTGGACCAGCTCGGCGGCTACTTACGACGGCGTCGCGGCAGCAGGCGGCGGGCCAGGATGTTGTCCACGGTGACGTCGGTCGAGCGCGTGCGCGCCAGGTCCTCGGCGAGGACGCCCAAGGAGAACTGCGGGAACACCAGCTGAACCTGCACGCATACTCTTCATTAACCTACTTTAGTATTGATAAAGCGGAGAGTAGAAAAGTTCACGCAAACTATTGTTATTTAATGTGAATTAGTTCATAACCTATATATTGATAAGTATAACTACGTTAGGCCGGGACCAGTGCGCCTCCGCTGGTCATCAACACTTGCAGCTTCTCAGTGAAATCAAATTGGATCTTTATGTATAACTTGTTGATCAAAATGAATATTTGATATTGCATAACAAAAGCTGTAATCGTCTGCAAGGAACCGATAGAGCGGGTGTCGCGTGTCGGGGAATGAGTGTGTCCGGCTGAGGCACCTGTCGAGCCATGGCGTCCAGCTGCGAGGCGGCCGGCGGTGCGCGCGAGCGGGTCACCTCCACCGAGAAGCTGGGCAGCCAGGACACGTAGCGCGACCCTGAACACACAAAAATTATATATTATCATCATATGTTCTGCCCATGTATTAAACTATACTATATGCCTGCGGCCGACAGCCTGCCATGTGCATATATATATATATATATATATATATGCACATGGTAGGCTGTCGGCCGCAGGGCCGACTGCTATACCAATATCTGGTTCGGGGGGTATATGGAAGCCAAGTTGGGGGCGATTCACGAGGCGCATTATTTGTGATGGCTTTTGGGGCGGTGCGTTTTGTTGAGCTCGCGTCGGAACGTTCCTAACATTTCTGACGAAATATCGACAAGGGCGTGCCTCTATGTTTGAGACAAATAGTCCAGGCACTGCATTATATTCCGCCCAGGTGCTCTTGGCGCGGAACCAAGCCCGTATAGGTTTAGCCAATTGAGTGAATCGTGTGCACGTCGGTGCAGCACCCGCGCGCATTAACAGCAGTAGCACCACCCCAGGAATTAAATATTGAGGAATCTGTTTAAACCTTTTCTATTTCTAATAATAGTAAAATATGCATTTATCGCAATAAATTTAAATTGGATTTAATGAATATATATATACGAGGGCACGCATAAAAGGTCAAACCTTCAAGTCCTCTGATCCCATAGCATCGAGGACTTGCGGGTGATTGCGGAGGCTTGTTAGTTTGTGTAGTTGTGCACTTACCGTCGAAGTGGAAGAAGTGGTTGGGTCTCGGCATGTTGGCGGCCGCGAGCGGCGGCAGCGGGGGCAGCGGCGGCAGTGTCGCATGGGGCGGGAGGGGCAAGAGGGGCGGGAGGGGCTGGGCGGGGGGCTCGGCGGCGGCCAACAGCGCGCGCCGGCACGTGGGGCACGATGCGTCCTGCTGCACCCAGCGGCACAAGCACGAGCTGCGACCGAATACCAACAGATGACACGGATGCAGGTGGGTGTAGAGATCCGGAGATCCTTGCCCACCGCTCCTTGTACACGAGTTCATTATAAACAACACTTGTTGTTCTGCCTGTAACTTTGGCAACAAACAAACAACATTGTGTCGGCTCTTGGAAATCATTCGTCGTTAGGAACCTGCCGCTTGCCCGAGCCGGAGCTCTAGACGCACGTCCCAGTGCGAAACCACAGTAACTCTCGGTGGCGGTGGCACACAGTAAAAGTTTTAGGGCAATCTGACTACAACAGATCATTAATGTAAAAGGGGTCCACTTGTCTGCGGGAGGATCACGCCTTCACAGAGCACCAACAGGGACAGTAGCTCATTGGACTTCATTAGAAATCTAAACTTATTTGATGGTATGTAACCAGCACGCAATCTTAGGGCACTCTGACACCTGCGGCATAATGCAGCTTCATAGGAAGATTGTGTCTACCGTCAATATCTACTTCACTACTTAACACCAGATGGCACTGGCTTGTATCCAGTAGGTATTTGTGTCTGGATGGTTCCAAACCAAATGCAACCACGACACCAACAACCAGCATATATTACAAGAGCATCAGTTTTCCACCATAACATCACAATATTCGAAAGGATACATGATCAATGAGTGACGTCATGCTTGGAGCAAAGTGAGTTGAGCGTTACTTGTGGAACAGATGTGAGCAGGGCAGCTTGCGCGCCTCCTTCATGGGCTCCCAGCAGATGGCGCAGTTGTCCTCGTTCTTCTCCACCTCCTCCTTGCTGGCCATGGGGTAGCTGCAATAAACACGAGCACAAGGTGGATTTAGTATATTTTAGTGGTTTGGTATTTGATTATACATTTTAACTGCGAGCACACGTTGATCATAGAAAGGCGTGGCTGAGTGTGGTCGCTCTAAACTCACGAAACGCGTCCGATGCACATAGTGGATTGCCATTTCCAAGTGTCTGTTAATGAGGTGGTCTGCGGCGAAGGAAACCTGCGTGTCTAAGAAATGAAAAAATATATATATTTCGAGGACATGGCAAGTTCGCCAACGTGCAAATGTTGTCGCACAGTGTGAGGTCTGCCACAGGAGGCGTGTGGGCGAGTGGGTGGCTCACTTGCGGCTCATGTGGTCGGTGAGCGCGGTGTAGAGGCGGTGCCGCCGCAGCCGCGCCAGCAGCGCGTGCAGCAGGTGCCGCAGCTGCATGAGCAGCACCAGCGACGCCATGGACACGAGCGCGTTGCTGTGCACCACCATGTGCGTCACGTGCGCCAGCTCCGTCACCAGCAACACCGTCTGCAACCACGCGCACCTTCACGCTTACGGAACGACTCTTGCAGGGACATGACCCTCGTAAGTGACCAACAAGCGAATGCCATTCAACTCTTTCTTGTTTTTGTACAGATTTATTAGTTTTTTTATATTTACACATACATAATTAATAAGTAGTTGTTTTATAATTTGCATTTGCTAGGTTTAGCATATGTAACGTAAACCCGTCGGGCCGTGTGTGACGAGTTCTTTGTTAGTCCTGAGGGTGATCTTGAGAGGGAGTAAATTAGTTGAGTTGTATAAATTATTGCATTTATTAAAAAGAAGACCGGCTTCGTGTGACAGCGCCAGCCAGCCTCGCGCAGGACCAGAACAACCGATAGTTGTACTTTAGTGAAAATATTATCTCAGCTTTATTAGTTATTTTTTTGATTCCTCCGGTGTTGCGCATGGTCATGGTCATAGGCGGCGGCGGTCACTTGCCAAGATGAGAAGCTAGTTTTTACTTCATCTATTAAAATAAATGTAATTCACACTTGCAACATTTGTTTGCCTTATTCGAGAGCGAGAATGCATTTCATTATCAATCGAACTTACCTAAAATGCTTCTGTCAGGTGTCGACGACATTGACGGACCTTAAATTGCAATTAAGGCATCAGGCTATGCATGCGTTTGCCACGGGTCGCTGGGGTAAGTTGGGTGAGCTGTGTGCTTATCGAGCACCGTTATATGGAAGTAGTAGTCGGTAAGTACTCACGTCGAAGATGAGGTGCGTGTAGTAGGAGGCGGGGCCGGCGGCGTCCGCATCGTGCGCGCGCAGCATGCAGCGCACCAGCACGTGCAGCGTCGACACGCTCACCAGCACGCACTACACACACAATTTACAGTCACAAATGCCATTATCGTCATCATCTCAGCCCATCACTGCATAATACATCCCTCTGCAGACGCTGGCATGTTCACCTAGCTCGTCATGTGACTGAAACAGACATTAATTTAGGGGATTGTTTCTCAACTATTTACCTACGAAAATACCAAAAAGAAAAGTAAAAACCCTTGCAGCCCCGCAGCGTATCACTATTAAAGTATAACAACGTTAAAATTAATATATTTATTTATGTTTGTCTTATTTATTGTATACGGGTTTTATCTCTGTTTAATAACAAACGCGATGCCCAGGTTTGGTTGACTGGCGATGGTTTGGGCTGCAATCTTTCGACTTTATGTGACATAAATGTTTGAAAAGTCCACGAACAAAAAGGAAAAGTAGGCAGTGTTAATAAAGAAGAATGGAGAAGCAGTAACCCGTGCCGCTCATGACGCATACGGGCCAAGGTCAACCTTGAGCCATCTGCTGCACTTCAACTTGCCGCACATTCCACACCACCGAGTGGTGCTGTCACGCAATGTTCGACTACCCCGGGTAATGGAGGAGGACATCATCATCTCAGTGGAGCCCATACAAAAGTGATAGAGATAATGTCAGTAGTTAGCGTGTGACGCACCTCTGCGGTCATGAACACAAAAGTTTCGAAGCCGGAGGGCAGCCCCCAGCGCGTGGCGCTGACCAGCATGGCAGCGGCACCGGCCATGATGCCCACCAGCAGCGTCAGCAGGCGCGCGTGCGCGCTCACCGCCGCCTGCGGGGACGACGATAGCTGCACAACAAAAATAATCAATGTCATTTCACACAATTTTTTTCCTAGTTACGGTTGACACAAACGGGCACACAATCCTGTTTATAGCTTGAGTGTAGTAGTTGGCAGCCGTGTATGAGGAGATGTGAGACTTTTCATATCATAATGGTAGTAATCATTAGCTAAGGTACTATAGAAGCATGGTACGATACATAAATATGTATGTTTTATGTACCTAGTCCAGCTATAAGTTCTGTTACAAATGAAAATGCATTTTTTTTACTGAAGTAATATTATTACAATTTATACCTACATATTTATTAGTAAAATTAAATAAAATTAATTAAAAATAAAAAAATATTCTATTCGAAAGGCCACGAATCTATGGATTTACGCACTGTTTCCAAGGGAAATTTTGCCACTGCTTGCTCCGAGATTTTTTAAGAGACTCAATGTCGCCGTGTCGTTAAGAGTCCGGAACGTTGGTTTCAAGCCAGGCTTGGGTAGTTCGTGCCTTGTGACCAGGTGCAGAGTCTTGTGGAAAGTCCACGGTATATTTTTAAATAGTGTATTGCTGAGAGGTTTCACAACATAATCCAAGAATGTATCTTGATACACTTTGGCTGAAGTTTTCACTCCTTTTTCACAAATATGTGGTTTCGTGACTCCTTTATAAGACACGCCCCCACCAAACCATCACTGACGCAGGATGATGACCACGTTGTACCTTTCCGACCACTTGAGCAGCTTCTTTATAACTGTGAGCGTACACTTTTTCATTTTCTTATTATAGTGTTCTTCAATCTAGTTATTAGTAGTAATGTAGAAAAATATATTTAGAAATAAAGCCAGGAATTGTTTCGTATGCCGAGTGGAGGGAACCGCTAGAGGGCCCTCCGTCTTAGTTCCCAGGGCTGCTAAGATATCTGCTTCGTGATACTTCGGTGTAGACTGTGTGAATGCGCTAGCCGCTAACTTATATACGTGCAGATAAACTTGGCCATAGCATGAATGAGTCTGCTGAACCAGCTTAGGACTACGTTGTTAGGGACGGCCTTCTTTTTGGAATCGGGGAGTATAAATATTGAAATAAGGCTTTCTCGTCATGCGAACACAGCATCATTGGTTCCACTTCACTTACTTCATTTCGAAACTTGTTTACACTAAACGTGGTAACTGCAATTTTTGCGTTGTAGGTCTTGTAATGACCATTAGTTGTTAGATGTTTTAGTGTGAACGATTATCCCACAGTCAATAGCCTAACGGTTTAGGGTACTCTTTTTCTTTTTCTTTTTCGGGCTGATGGCCGCTGTTAGCCCCAGGGCTTTTACAGTTTCACCGGGTTGAGAGGTGACCGAGCGCTTATGGCTCTCAGTCGAGACCTCTATTAAGGGTACGCTCTGCGAAACATAATGCCATAGGTTTAAAGGCCCCAATCGACGATAGACGAGAATCATCTCGTAGCACAAGCATTTCATTTTTTTTAATTATAATTTAAATGCTTAATGCTTAATGCTTAAAATTAAAAATTTAAAATAGAAAAGCCGGAATTTAAAAAAATAAAAACCGCTAATATTGTTTTTATTTTTTAACATTATAATAAAATAGTCATCGCAATGATTTGAACTAACTTCGTCATACACTACACGCGTACTTCCAGAACATGGAACCTCAAGTGCGCCTGATTCACCTTTGGTGACATGCTTCATTACAACTGCTTAGCGGACATTTTGCTTTTATTTTGTTTATATTTCTTCAATATGTTTCCTACATATTTTGAATTATTTTAATAAATGAAAAAAAATATTTGTAAAATGACATGCAACCAGGCCGCTAGATTGTTACAAACGTTACATCAGATTTGATAAAGCACAAATCTCCTATCACGATTCACGAGGTCATTGAAATTATAAAACGTCCTAATTTCAATAAAGAAGATAGGTTTGCGCTATCATGACTTAGAATCTTGTCATTACTAAAATGAATCCCAAATCATATGACTGCAAGACCTCAAGATGCTGTGAGTTCCTTCTACTTAGATGCCACGAAAAATATATAATTACAAGCTGTCGGTAGTTCAGGTTAACTATGACGTCACGACGTGAGACATGTGGACAGAGACGTGGAGGTATAAAAGTATAATTAGTTATTTTGAATTTCTCCAAGAAATTGTGAGTACACACTCTATTACAAACATCTAAGGAGTCCATTACGACGGCTCATTGGTATTTCCACAAGTTCGGCCATATTGGTAGGACCCGAGCTACTGCGAGGAAAACCACCTCATTTACGATAGTATCACTTGAGCCAAAACTAACACGACTCAATTAGTCTAATTCATGTTAATTGAGATGCGCTTCATTGTAAATCGTTAAGGTTGAGACCGCAGCATCACTCTTAAACTTATAAGATTTCTGACAAAGCTATGGAGAGGTGTACGCACGGTGTTTCACATAGCCAGAAGAACTGATAACGATGATGGAGGAGAAAGGTTCTCGCAGAAAAATTAAACTAAAGGCAACACGGTAACTTTATCGCAGTATATCGGGTTAAATCTACGTAACTACACGCGCTGTGCCGTTAGGTGCTATTTGACCGGAGTTATTTATTAATGTAAAAATAAAATAAGTAAATAGTGTATAAATATAAATCTGCCCTAAGCCTCCTCATCCTCCTCCTTCTCCCTGAGAGGCTGTTCGTTATAACATTTATTGACAGACTTCACTCACATGTCTTTCAAATATTTTAATTATCTTTTTGTTTGACATGTATGTTTTATGGTGATAATATTTCTTTACTATGACAGCACCCTTATGTTGCTATTCTTCAGCCTACTAACTAGTCGAGTTACAAATAAATTGAGCCATTCATTAAAACTTCTTCTCCGGATGTAATTATGCTGCACGTCGAAATAGTTCCAATGAAACTTGATAAATCCGTAAAATTTGTTTCACTCAATGCGTAGAGTTCGCGTAAATATAAGAAATCATTAAAAATAACAATTGGCATTTTAGTTTAAACCCGATAGGAGGACAGTTACTACGAGTCATTCGTATTGCACTCGGACACCACACGAGCACTGTGTATGTGCACCATGTGAAAGACAAAGAAATTAAATAAAAATATAAACAATCGTTGTTGCAGGAAGGGGAAAAGGGGAGTTTCACCAAGCTGACTGTGCAGCGGACAATCCCATGTTTGTTTTTTAATTTTTTGTGAGTATGGTATTCACCTCAAGGCCTCCTAGCTTCGTCGAAGCAGCCTCTAAGATTGCGATTCCGCTGCACTTCGACTAGCAGAGGGGGTAAAAACAATCCGAGGATTCTCTAGAGAGGCCCGCTGAGTAGGGATCCAATGTTTGTGTCATTGTGACCCTGGTCGCTGCAAACCATGGCGACATCTCATAGTTCTTACAAGAATACGTCGACAGCTCTAATGATATTATAGTGAAGTGGGCATTCGCGCAAAATACGGAGGCATTCACCAGCCACCCACCAGCCATGCATGCATGCGTGCAGGAGGAAGGTTCAGATCTGTAAGCAACCATTTGTGATGCACTAATATTGCCCGTTGGCGCGGCATCGACCACTGCCCACAATTAGCGCAATGTATAGAGGGGAGGATTCATGGGGTTAAGGAATTAATTTCTTATTTGACAGTTTAGAAATGAGTTTTATTAAAACTAGAAGATAAGTTGCGGAGAAAATAAGAAAAAAGACGAGCACATAATGTATACACGCATCAGAGCAACCAATAGTTAGCTGTTCCGGCTGTTCATAGACAAATAAAGATATCTTTAACAAAGAATCAAGAAGTAGGTGCGCCCCTGAACATGACGCAGTTCGCAAGGTGGAACTCATCACATCAGGGCTAGTTGGGGCCCCACAAAGGCGTAATTAGAACACAAGTTGTTATTCTGCAAGTGTATAGTCTGCAGTGTTTCTATCGCAGCATAGCATTCCTATACGTAGAAAATAATTCGTCAAGACAGTAAAAGATATCCCCGGAAAGTCAACATAAGTTATGGAATTAAAGCATTGTTTAGGCTTCATAAAATATAGATTTTACAATGAAAAATATAATCACTTATGGCATTTTATATATAACCGGCGAAGTTGTTTTCATAAGTAATCTCAAAATAAGTACAAGGTTATTTACCTGCGACGAAAAAAATGTTCGATCGATTGTGATAATCGATTCGCTCGACATGATCGACAAAAAACATTGAACCCATCTATCTGCGTAAAACCTACTTTCCAATAGAATCGATACAAGGTTTTTATTTTTAATTCTTTGTTACTTATCAGTAAATAAATATATATAAATATAGTGAAACTACACATTAACCTGTCTTGCGTTATTTCGTCGTCCGTAAAAGGTTTCAGCGGTCGATGTCCCCAGGTACTTTGATTAATTGTAAGTCCATCGTCAATATTTAGTGCGTAAAATCTATTTTCCAATAGAATTGATACAGAGTTTTCTTTAGTTTTTTGCTACTTATTAGTGGCGAAACTACACATTAACCTTTGTCTTTTGTTTTTATGTCATCCGTAAAAAGTTTTAGCGGTCGATGTCCCCAGGTTTTTTCGATTAATTGTAAGCCTTTCGTTAATATGTTGTGCGAAAATCTATTTTCAAAGTGAATTGATAGTTTTTTTTTATTCTTTGTCACTTGTTAGTAGTGAAACTACATATTAACCTTTGTCTTTTGTTTTTCGCCATCCGTAAAAAGTTTTAGCGGTCGATGTCCCCGGGTACTTCAATTAATTGTAGTCCATCGTATATATCTGGTACGTAAAATCGACGTTCTATTAGCATCTAACGCATTGTATTTTTCTATTGAAAATATTTTTGTTTTCACTGTTGCTACGATTTAGGTACATTAAACAATGTCTCACAAGTTTTTGTCATCCGTTAAAACAAGATAGCGATGTCTCCGACCCCGGCTTGTCCGTTACTTGACAGATCCGAACTAAATGATGTCTATATTGGAATAACAACACGATAGCGATTTCTAATGTGCAGGTGGATGGACTATGAGGGGATTTATTGGGCAAATTAGTGAGTGACATGTGATGTAAGTGACAGGTAAAGTAACGACGTTAACTCTGTTTTGTGGCGCGTCATTGCGATCAGGTGCGACGTAAATATGTTTACCGAGTCTGAACAATACAATAATTGTATTTTTTTCTTATCGTGCGAATTAATAAAATTTCTATCGTCAGTAAAGCGTTGTGTGTGTCAAGCTGTTGGACGGGCACGTCATTTAAAATGTCACACGAGGACACTTTTGTACTTGAAACTTTTCAACTTTTCGCAAGATATTTTACCTGTCCCACGACATAAGAATGATAACTGATAATATTTAAAATATATTTTTAAAGATAATAATCGGTATTTCTCTATGTGGATACTACACGCAACGTGGACATTGGCAGTAGAACGAGGAGGAGCGACATAGCTCAATAAATCAGTAAGGTGAAATAGCAATGTGCTGGCCATATAGCTCGAGGAAGCGATAACCGATGGGGTCCTCAGTAGTGAGCGCGTATGCACCATGAACCTTTGTTGAGGATGCATGCATCGCCACGGCACGCGGGCGGCCCTCACCGACAGCTCGATGTGTTCGTGTTTGTCAGTCATAATATTAAAAAGGAAAGCTGCGTAAATTTAAGTGAATCACATATAATCACTCACATATTCAAACCGATCGCTGCAGAGCTGTCCCAACAGGTTCAGGCAGCCGACGAGCGTGAACCAGGAGCACCAGAGTAGCACCTCGTCCATGTACTGCACGTTGACCACGCCGAACACGAAGATGAACTTGTAGAAGATGTAGTTCCAGAGCTTGTCCTTGACGCGCTGCGCCTCCGCCACGCGCAGCTCCCCGAACACCAGCCGTTGCACGACGAAGCCCAGCACAGCCAGGAGGCAGTAGGCTATGTTTATCACCGTCTGCAACAACCGTATGAAAGCATGTTAATAATATTGTCCTCCAGCCTGTCGGTCTACGCGGCGATATCTCCCAGTGGTTCTCACCAGGTCACATCGATTGCCCAGCATGTTGTAGTGCTCTCGTCAAAGAGCCGTGTTAGCCCAGTGTGCGACCAAACCGAGTTCGAGCAACCAATGATATTGTTAGTTGCAATTTTAAGAGCTGATTTTTAGATACTCGGCTGTCAAAGAAAACATCGTGGGGCAACCGCCGTGGCTACGAAATAAATAAATAATAAAATATTTTAAAGACATGTGAACTCCGTGGAGTCCGTGCTGGACTGGACTATGCTCCAACACCCTCTCTAGAGAGGAGGTCGTTTGCTTAAACACAAAGGCAATAATTCGTCCTCTTTCGTGGTCTGATGTAATGCACGTGCATTGTTCTTGGAGGGAGTTCATGGAGCATATGCAGTGTTCCTGACACGGGACATATGAACATAATAACCAGAACCAAATATCAATAAATCGTGTTGCACAATAATTTGTTGTCAGGCTGTGAACGAGCCCACGAGTGACTCAGACACAAGCCACCGTGACCTTTAGCATGGATCGATGTGGTTCGCTATACGTGTTTTCACTATTTAATCATTTGACTATGGTTCACCTTGCAAACTGTCCACTTGTCCGCGCAGCATAACATTGTTTTACAATACGGGCGCGACTCGCGGGTGCACGGTACCTGTCGGTGACTGATTGTTAAGAATCTATCTAATAATATCTAATAAAGCCTCAGCAGCGTCCGATCTTCGCGGTGAGCACGTTACTCGCCTAGTGTCCGATAAGCAAACAATTAATAAGTAATAACGATAAATAAAAAAACAGAAATAATTAGATATTAATTCTGTACCAGTTTTCTTTGTTTAACTGAACGAAAGATTTGGCATTGAATAAAGATGAAGATTTCCAAATCGTTTATTGAACACTCGCCCTTATTGTATATTTAGTAAAATGTCAATAGAAATTATTTAAAAAAAATGCAATACTCATATAAACACAACAAAACAATTCCATCGCTTAATTATTCCGAGTTCCACGCCACTTGTTTAGTGTTTTAAGTAATATTTATTTTCGCCTCCGTTATGTGACGTCATACCGTTAGATGGAGGCGCGTCCGTTTTTTGTAACAGACTAAAGAGCACACGTTTATTTAACTGTTCGCTTTTCAAAATATAAAATAATTGAGTGCGATGCCCGGACCGGGCGCCCACCACATGCACCTATCTACTTAATTCATATAAAGTCTACTCTTTTATTTAACGTACAGCACTCCATCAAACATGTGAATCACATTCCCGTGGAGTGGTCCGCGACGAGGCTGCGAGCCATTTCACTATCAGCAGTAATGATATCTAGCTTGTCTAGTATAAATTGACCTTCTCTTCTCTTCCTATTTCTACTTCTGCAAACGCGGTATATGAGAGAGTAGAAAAAGAATTAAACTTTAAAACAGCGGCAGCCACGCTACAGGATTAGTGGGTCTGCTCGACAGGGGAGGAGCACGCCCGCACTGAGTAAGCTTATTACTGGTGACGATTCATTCAATGTTGGTCGTTGTTAAAAGTAGCGTCTGTATTATGATTCTCTTGTCGCGGGTGTTGAATGCTGTTGTCATGGGCCACAGGAAACACATACGAACAAACGAGAAGTATGCTCGTTTGTCACCCTCACAACATTAAAAAAAGATAGTGAAGTTTTAGGTGTTAGAGATTTCCCTTATACTTTTAAGTAATTGTCCAGTAAAGTGGCATATTCTTATAAGAATGAACGTTATAAAATAAAGAAATAAAGGTACAGTTCTTGCTATTACGACACTCGTTCGCCACCGACCGTCGCAGCAGCTTCTTCCCACGCCCGTCGGCACATGTGTGCGACGTTGCACACGTTTTTTGGACAATTTGCTAAGGAAGGTTTAAACATGTTGTGTATCGAACGAGAACAAAATTGTTAAGTTCTAAAAAGGTAAAATATATGAAGACCGTGCTTGGTGTGCCCTCGCATTACATTATGTAGAGTTTGAACAGCAGTTGGATAGATCGGCTCAGCAGAGCACGTGAAACGAGCGGGCAAGCAGTTTCATTTGAAAAGGAATACGTTTTGTAAAAGAAAATTATTTAAATAGTTATATAAGTGGCTAGAAATATGGAAACCATACAATTATTCTTGTATTTTTTTTTATTATTTTTAATAATGGTAACTCTCAACATGATGTTGAATTTTTGTAAGAGACTCCAAATGTACCACAGGTGCATAATATATTCCAGCGATGATGTTTTAGCAACAAAAGGTAATATTTTAGTGCACAAACGGACCGATAGACAGTATGTCTTAACAATATCTACAAAACACAATGCCTCGTTACAAGAAGTACCGTCCAAAAGAGACAAAAATGAAGCCTTCCGCTATGGCTGAATATAATAAAAATATGTCGGGCATTGATACCGCTGACCAAATGATTGCCTTTTATTCCACCCCTCGGAAATCGATACGCTGGTATTTAAAAGTTTTCTTACACATACCTAGCAGTTAGGGATTCTTGTTGCTTGCACAATAAAGCTCATTCAACTAAAAAAAATTGTGAAGGATTCCGAGATGATATTGCATATATAACTACTTAATTCCGTCCGGTCCCGAAGTTCCTGTGCTTTTTACGCGTGCGCAATTTATATGCTCAATACTTTATAGGTCTGCGAGATTTGCAAAACCAACAATGGACAACCGATTGGACCTTGCGTTGACAAATGTTTTATGGTTTATACATACATACAAAATAAAATTTATTTTCATATTGAAAACTTGTATTGATATATATGTTTTTGTCCTATAAATCATTTCTCATAACTCAATGTGACACGCGGCTACAAGGTTAATTATTTGTCTATAGGCCAGCGTCACATATTTGTGTCGGTTTGAAAGAATGTTTATTTTGCTTTTTTAGATTGTTCTAAGTGCACATACATTAAGCTTATTCCAATTGGTTTCATATAATCTTGGACTTCGGTGGATATTTTCTCTAGGAGGCCCTGGTAGCGAACTAGTTAAAAAACACCCTAATTTCCATAGCAAAGGAGGCCGGCAGCTAGCATCGGCTTGGGATTAATAAAATTAAATCCTGAAGCAGACATAGCACTGCAAGACCTCCAGACACAGCTCTTTCTTTGCTTAGATCGAATCAAATATAAATAACTAAAATCAGACTTGACTAAGTTCGGGTTAACTATGATATCGGAACGTCAAACACCATGAGCATGCTATGGAAATTAGGGCACTCGAAATGACACTAGAACTTCCGGAAATAATTCTATTATTCAATAATTATACATACTTTAACCTTTTTACAGGTAAATATAATATTTTTTTAGGGCTATAATTATATTAACAGAAGATGATGAAGATGAAAGTATTTCATGGTTGGACTTTATGGAGCCCGGGCAACAAGTCATGTCAAGTCGGCGCACAAAATGAGAACGCAAACACAACAAATATCTTTTCTTATTGCACGACGCACATGTCTAACAAATTTCATATCCTATCAACGAGTTATACTTATGCTTGTGTAATTTAAATGTTCATTTTAAAACATTGTTTTGAATTGTTTTATTGAATTTTTCGCTCTCCAAAAGAGATATTCCGGTGATATTTAAAAGGTCTTGCCAAAAGAGATCTCAAGGCTAGCAGCCGGGACTTCTCCATGCTCATGCATGAGCGACGAGCGGCATTGTTGTGCTACCACAAGAAGATTCTTGACAGCAAGTGACCAGCACTTGTCCCACCAACCGTCGCGTACAATTCCCTAGATATTGTTCCTATTCTTTTTGTTTCAACAATATTTCTATAAATGTTTGTTTAACTTATTCGTTGTTTACTATTGTACCTGTGAAAAGAAATTTGTTGTTTAAATATACACATTATTAGTGTTGAAGGTAAAGTAGTTTAATTATTTAAATCTTCAATGTTTGTATATCATTTGACGAAATATATTATATTATCTGATATAAATTGAAATATAGTTGTAACGATACGACATATAAGCAATAACAATAATAATATTCAGCATAGCGGACATCTGCCAACACCTCGCGCCGGTCAACTGGCACTACCTCATGGCAGCAGTATCGTTCGCCATCGCTCACCTGGTGACCTTTGGTTAAAAATATATGAACAAATAGATTTATAATAACATACAAACTGAGCGACGCACCCATGATCTTTCGTTGTGGAGCCTAGCATAACCATTTTAGCTTAGTTGTAGTGATTAAAGGATATATTAAGAATATTGTTGGTATCCTTTCTTTTTTTTTTAATTTAAAATTGTAATAAATATTGTTACTCAATTCTTCGCTTCATTGAATATATTCCCGACAACCTAACATATATATTATGTTCTATATGATGTATTTAGTATGTTCTCTCACATTAGTATAAAGAAACTTATGGGTACATACTTTGCAAACCAATATTTTTTTATTTAACGCACTTTATTATATGTTGACGTAATATACGTGCAATGCCGATAAATCGATCCAATTCTCTTAAATAATAAACGCATTCCAAATTTGAATTTAGAAAACGGAGAACTTTTTAAATTGTTTCATTATTTAAGGCCTGTATTCATTCCTGTTCATTATTGAAGGTTGATATAAGCACGTTGTACACGGGTCGCGACCTGCTCGCCTCCTCAGCCCACTCCCCTCGAATCCAGTACAACGCCTCACACGACAAAGAGGGCGAACATAACGAACCTTTTTGAACGCATAAAACGCAAATCTCCTTGCCTAATGAAATATCTTTATACTCCGATGTATATCAGCATATTTCTACTTCTATTGCATTTTATTTATCGTAATGCATATGCGATTAGGATGGAATACCTCGTCATCAGTAATAAGGGACAAAGGAAACCCAGGAGTGTTGTCCTGCTGGTATTTATAATAATCCTCTATAAACTCCTCAGATACCATACATTAAACGAGTACAGAGAAAAATGTCAAAGAACACACTCACTATTACTCACTCGACACCCAGGTGTTGGATGAAAATAAAAAAACAATCAATTTTTATTATGATTATTTAGCACGTGCGTTGTTAGTAAGGAACTTTAAGCTACATCTTCATTATTGCATTTTTAGATTCACCAGCCGTACCTTTGGGCCGTGAGTGCAAATCGTGTTACTAATATGGAAACGACCTTAGTGTAGGATAGGTAAGGCCAATCACATCGGCCATATGACACGCATTGTGATATAATGACGTAACGGCTTGTCGCACGTGGCGAGCTCTCGTGGTGCGGAGGAGCGAGGGCTGGTGGATAATAAACTATTCTCAAGCAAATTATAATATACAGAGCGTATTAAATTATTTTCCCAATGCCATTGAAGGTGACTCGCTGTTGTTATATTCGTCATGGTGACCATCACGACGGTACATGCTTGCCTCTCTCGTGGCCAACGACGGACCCGACAGACAATCCCTATATCAACCCTCCTCCTTGATCCTCGATACGGTATCAATATATGTTGGCACACGTCACGTCGCCGGTATCCTTACTTCATCAAACGAAACACAGCGCTAAGTAAAAATTGTTAGCTAGTATTCTGTGAAAGCTGAGTTTTCCTCTAGTCAAATCGATATTTGTGTTTCTACCGAATGAACAAAAACAAAGAGGTGGACGTCTAAAGGTATGAAATAAGCTGCCATAGACGGAAACATAGTCCTGGTCGATATAATGATCTCAATGTCATCGACTTTATACCGGTGTAAAGAACACCAGCGTGTCGTGTGTAGAGGGTAGGGATCCGTAGACCTGAGAGCAGGTGATGAGTCGTGTAGAGACGCGGGCGTCGCCGGTCGTCAGTGGAGCTATGCGCTCTCGACTCGCTCACCGATAGTAATAAAAGTTATATTTGTATATAAAATAATAACATAACACAGATATAGGATACGATTTTAGGTGTCGAGGGGGCCTAGGAATTTTAAATTTTACTTTCACTACATAGTACACAACCAAAACTTGCTAATGTTTGATAAACATACCATACCAAGCCACCATACCATATATACATACCAAGTATTTAACATATTACATATATGTCAAATACTGCTAAATTATAATAGTGCGCAATTATTATGAAAAACATTGTTATCGTCGTTGGAATCATTCCAAACAATCCCGAACGGTGTAAACAAGATTGTAAAAATAGTTCGACGTACGACGAGATAACACTGCATTATGTAACATATACATTAGATAATACACGACGTCAACTGCGCAGAATAAATTGTAGTGGTGTAGCAACTCGCAGTGCATTTGCATTAAGATCGGAGAAAACGGTCCTGATGCAGCGTCAGGGGCATTGCGACGTACATACATCATATAGAGACCTGAAGTCATCGACTCTCACAGAATAGCAACACGAGCTAGCAGCAAGGCGCCGGAGTGGTTCCTATGGGAACTTTGTTGTTGACGCCATGGGCCGCGGTCACCACTTCAACTGTGTGCCGTTTGTCACACGTATAGTGGTAAAAAACAAATCCATAGACCGGCAGTGCGACTGCGAAACTATCGTCGTAGGTTGGACTCTGCCATTCGCTAATGTGGTAAAGCAACTCCTAACACGAGCAGCAAGTTGTTGCATTAGTTGACGGGAATGTTAGTAATTTTTAATATTGTGCTGGCACCGCAACAATACCTGTGTTATTCAACTATATGTGCATATATACATACATACATGTATATATATACACACCCACACATACATACAGGTGACGCAAATAAAAGCGTGTCAGAAGCAACCATTTCTTTATCACAAAGGTCGGAGGAGTCCAACCCCCGCTGCATCCCACACTCGGAAAGTAAACAAACATAACATTGTATCGTTTAGCATATTAAGTCATTGTTATAAGCCAGCACTACGCCGGCTCCCCACCCCTCTCTGCGGGCTCGGCCTGCAGCTAGGCTATGCTGCAGTATGCCCATGGCCACACCATAGGGATCCGGGGGCCCATTTACAAATGACAAGAGATTCCGTCTCGATCATCGGTCCTCGGCTGAGTGTCTTAAATCTTCGTTCATTGACTGCATTCGTTACAGCAGTCACATAGTGTGCTAGTTTGGCACCCTTACTTTAAATAAAAATAAAAGGTACCGGCGAAAAACATTCTTCCTGTCAGTTACAAAAGTACATAAAACCCGCCTAGTTTTGAAACGACAAATCTCTCAAAAGCTTAAATAGAAGTTCAAATAGTGTTCGCACATCAGACAGAAAGGCATCATAAATATAACCGACATAAATGAACACAAACTATGGCAACATTACAATAAGTGTTTCTTTCTATTTTGCTCGGACGTTTTCAATATTCACCTTAATCACTACAGCTAAGCCTAGTGCTTGTGCTAGCAACTGGTGCACACGACCGTGGAATGTCGGCGTCCACCCTGCGTCGTCCAGTTGCGCACACCGCACCCTGAACCTTCAGGCTATTGTACTTAACAAATAAAAGTGTCATCGAGTTAATAGAGTAGCCGTTGTGATGACTTCACAACAGATGTTCACCTGCAACCCACAGTCCACCACTATCTGTAGACGAAGAGCCACAAAACATAAGTACAACGTTCCTGGCACCGGCTGACCGTCACTTGGTGCAGCATGCGCTGAGTTAGTCATTTTAGTACAACTGTTATTCAAATGTTTATGTAAGTTTAAATTGTTTAATAAGCATTATTTTAACGAGGAATACTTTGTTGTTGTCTGCTATACGTTCTAAATAAAAGCTTTTCTTCTTCGTTGTATAAGTCGTGAAGCTATTGAACTATCTGGATCCCGGGATAACTATCAACTTTGTGCCTCCACAAGCGAGTCCTGCGAAGCCTGACACGCCTCTGAGGTGAGTGACCCGGGATGCAACGCTACCGCCCGCCTGCCCTCTCGCCAACCCTCAGCCCGGTCGTGCTCTATAATCGGTCAGAGTGTACGATTTATTCAGATTTAAACGTCTCCTCTTAGTTTATACAACACTTGTGTAGTCTAACTAGTTCACTCTCAAGCGAACATTCTATGTAACTATTGAGATATGTAGATTTAGATTATTATAAAAAAATCTAATTTACTTTTTTATCGACGTCAATTGGTTTTTGTGTGTACATAAACACGATATCTCTCGAAGCCTCAATAAATCACATCCATCTTAATTATAATGAACCGTATTGAATTTCACTACTGTAACTATTATTATTTTTTTTTAACATGTCAGGGATGAAGTGGTGAAAGCAGCAAATTCTTTGTCACGTACAGTGATCCTTGTCACTCCCACCACTGAGATGCGAAGCAAACCTGCGTTCTGTTGCCAACCTGTATACGTCATAGAGATAATGTAGGAAAGTTATCCTTTATCAAATTTACTATCTTCTATACGCTGAAATAAGGACTACTAGAAAGAAGGACTGCAAGGGCGTGGTTCTCCCCAGCCGTTACATCATGTCGCAGCGAGTTGCACAGACTGTCCAACTTATTTATTGTTAATAATTAACAAAAGATTTCTTTCAGATTTTTTTAATTTGAAAAGTCACAAGTTCACATTTGGATGTATCAAATTTTGTAATCTGTATTTTGTATTTTTTCAAACGATTTAAACGTTTAGAGATAGTATTACTTGATGTACTAGAGGATGACACCTGGGCCAGCACACAGTGTACAAGACTCTCCTGCCAAAGTTTACATTTCTCTCGCAATACTCTAGGTTCCTTCAAACGTTGCAAGTTACTAAATTGAAAGTTAAAAAGCAATATCCTTTTGAACTTTCTCTACACATTATGTATTCAGACCTCAAAACAAGTTTTCAAAATAGCTAATCGAGGAAGAAAAATGTTAACATCGCAGAATGTAGAAGTCAGTAGGTAACGTAAATGTCAGACAAGAACCTGTCCTGATGCGAGCCATCTCGGACAACGTATTATATTACTCGACTTGTGGTATTTCACGCCTTTTTATTTGTTTTATAAATCAACACAAACTAAATATTTATTCAGCTAAGCGATACGAAAAATATGACGCAAGTATCACCTACCCTCAAGTAACTTATTTGCTCGTGTATCTCATGTAATATTCTAAAAAATATGACGCAAGTATCACTTAACATCAAGTAACTTATTTGCTAGTGTATCTCATGTAATATTCTAAAAAATATGACGCAAGCATCACTTAACATCAAGTAACTTATTTGCTAGTGTATCTCATGTAATACTCTAAAAAATATGACGCAAGTATCACCTACCCTCAAGTAACTTATTTGCTCGTGTATCTCATGTAATACTCTAAAAAATATGACGCAAGTATCACCTACCCTCAAGTAACTTATTTGCTCGTGTATCTCATGTAATATTCTAAAAAATATGACGCAAGTATCACTTAACATCAAGTAACTTATTTGCTCGTGTATCCTATGTAATACTCTAAAAATATGACGCAAGTAGCACCTACCATCAAGTAACTTATTTGCTCGTGTATATCATGTAATACTCTAAAAAATATGACGCAAGTATCACCTACCATCAAGTAACTTATTTGCTCGAGTATCTCATGTAATACTCTAAAAAATATGACGCAAGTATCACCTACCCTCAAGTAACTTATTTGCTCGTGTATCTCATGTAATACTCTAAAAAATATGACGCAAGTATCACCTACCCTCAAGTAACTTATTTGCTCGTGTATCTCATGTAATATTCTAAAAAATATGACGCAAGTATCACTTAACATCAAGTAACTTATTTGCTAGTGTATCTCATGTAATACTCTAAAAAATATGACGCAAGTAGCACCTACCATCAAGTAACTTATTTGCTCGTGTATCTCATGTAATACTCTAAAAAATATGACGCAAGTATCACCTACCATCAAGTAACTTATTTGCTCGAGTATCTCATGTAATACTCTAAAAAATATGACACAAGTATCACCTACCATCAAGTAACTTATTTGCTCGAGTATCTCATGTAATACTCTAAAAAATATGACACAAGTATCACCTACCATCAAGTAACTTATTTGCTCGTGTATCTCATATAATACTTTAAAAAATATGACGCAAGTATCACCTACCATCAAGTAACTTATTTGCTCGTGTATCTCATGTAATACTCTAAAAAATATGACGCAAGTATCACCTACCATCAAGTAACTTATTTGCTCGTGTATCTCATGTAATACTCTAAAAAATATGACGCAAGTATCACCTACCATCAAGTAACTTATTTGCTCGAGTATCTCATGTAATACTCTAAAAAATATGACACAAGTATCACCTACCATCAAGTAACTTATTTGCTCGTGTATCTCATATAATACTTTAAAAAATATGACGCAAGTATCACCTACCATCAAGTAACTTATTTGCTCGTGTATCTCATGTAATACTCTAAAAAATATGACGCAAGTATCACCTACCATCAAGTAACTTATTTGCTCGTGTATCTCATGTAATACTCTAAAAAATGCAACAAAAAAAATTAAAATCAGAATAAATCTTTCCTCATCATCATTTGCCCGTCACTAGTCGTCATAGGTCGTCGCTCCATCTAGGGGGTCGACCTACTGCGATAGCTAGTCCAGTCCGAGATTGTCACTCGAGAACCTGTCTTCCTCATCGGTTATCAGTTCTACATGGCCGGCCCGTTGACTTCAGCTTACTGATCCTTGTTAGACCAGTACTTCTGCGGATGTCGACGCTTGAACCGTTATTTATGAATATTTACTTTTTTTATTGTTGTAACAGTAACTGCTCCGACCGCTGGGCCGCGACCGCCTCTACAGACAGACAGGTTTTCTCACTATTGTATTTGACCGCATTTTAAATTACAATTAACAAGGTTGCATATATTAAACATTTTGTAGGGGTCACCACTTCTGTACCTCGGCGGTCCCAACTGCTCGAAGTATCCGTGATATATAAAATAAAGGTTTAAATAAGTTTTAAGTCAACACGCCTTTAAGATATGAGAGACAAAAAGCGATCTGAACATATTCGCTATTAACATTCGACAGAAGCTGGGTTCGCTCGGCGGCGCGGCGACGGATAGGTAACTTGCAACAATTTTAACTCACAAAAGGACACTTCACAAAATTAAAACTGTGAAAGATTATTATAACCGCTTAAATAATAAATCATTTTGTATTTACTAAAAAATATTAGAAGCACACAACTTGAATGTTTCGGTGTGGGTTTCTAGGTACATAGAGAAGACGAGGCTGATTAATGAGGTATGTATATTATAATCACGTGTTTGCGATATACTATCTAGCCTCCTTGTGCAAAACAACACATCGATTACCTTTAGAGCTGGTGACGAGACATTCGATCTTAGTTCTTAGAGGAGAAGACGTCTTTACTATGATTGCTTATCGAGCATGCGTGGGCACGGGCCGCAGCTATCAGTTATTACGTAAACTTTGAGCTCGTTTGACACACCAATACAAAAACAAAACATAGGTGCGACATGCTACCTCGCGTCGCGCTAAACAACACATCATGAGTCCGCAGCACGATGCAGTTTTAAATACATACCAATAACGAATGCATCCTTCACCGTCACTTAAAACTTTTCCAATATTTTCTTTGTCAGTGGTAGTTCGGTGTCTAAGAGGTCGCTTTTAATTCTGTTTTAAGTGCTGATTTACCAAGGGCTCGGAGAAGTGTAACAAGGCGAGGAAACCTGCATATCTAAAGAATAAATAAAATAAAATATTTCGAAGACATATGAAGTCCGCCAATCCGCAAAAGAGCCGCGTAGTGGACTGTGCTCTAACGCCCTCCGTAGAGAACGCCTATGCCGAGCACCAATCAAGATGGATGTAGGTGTTTAGGAATGGTGGACCGCAGAACACATGTGCTCGTTTGTCACCGTTAGTTTCATAATAAACCGAAGTATATTCAGCAATATTACTCTGAGACGTAGCTACAAACGTAATAGTAAACAAACATAAACATGGAGATATGCCCGCGGCGTGGAATAACAAAGTGCGAAACCCACCACGTGCGCGATTATATGTACACACTGAGGTGGCCACGCCGCAGCTAGCATCTAGCACAGCTTTGGAACCTAACTCAGAAGTCAGGAGCTTCATAAAGATTGTGTAAAAATGTTATGTCAATAAATTAAACCGGGGTAGGACCACGCCCTCACAGAATACCGGTATGAAATAGTAGCATAACGCTGCTATGTTTCGCGGTGAGGGCAGGGATCCCGAGACCAGTAATAAACTGGTGGAATGCCTATTCCATCTCAGTCGTCAAGAGTCACAACGCATCTGCATTATGATTTCTTGTCAAGGATGAATGTAGATGTCATGGGCCGCCGGAATCACTTAACATCAGGTGAACTGTGTGCTCGTTTGTAACTCTCAAAGTAATAAAAAATAACAATAAAATATTTTATTCTTTAATCTTTGTTGAGGACGAATGTACCATGGGTCGCATTCTTCACCTACCATTAGTTGAACTGTATGTTCGTTTGTCACTCTTAATATTATATATAAAAAACGCTTTACTTATATACCGTATATCGTCCAAATAAGGATCGACACACAGACAAACAACACAACAAACGAGTTTAATATTTCCGGTGCGTGTCGACCTCCGCACACTCGGACAACAACCGATACCACCATGTCACTGGCCGGTTCTCTCCAGTCCCATACAGATAGAAATGTCGCTGGAGTTCCTTGCGCAACTTGTCAGCGCCCACGCATTCCGAAGTGCTGGTACAGGTAGCTAATAATAGCAATATTAATTAAGATAGCCTTATAATAAGCCATAAGCGCTCGGTCACCTTTCAACCCGTCGACCTAAATATTGTTATTTTTCCTTATACACGATGGCGTACGTTACCTAGTTGAAGCTAGTCACGTATCAACTACATTTTTAAACTACAAATATTTTCGTAAACAGCAAGCAGTCATGGGAAGCCCGTCAAGTTTACCGTCTCCCAGTAACTAATTATCAAACAATACAACAGTTTCTGTAAACCCGAGCCTTTGACGCTGTTATCAATGGGTATGGTATAGCTAAAATTGTGCAGATAGTGGGGCTGGTGATCTGAGTACATTCGGATGAGGAGGGATAGCACCTAGTTGCCGTCCCTCCTCAAGGAAGACCCTCTAACCAATTCACCAGAAGTTCAACCGGGGAAGAACCCCGCCCCCACAGAGTACCAGTGATGTTACGATATTTGTCATACGCCTTAATAGCATTATTTTGGTGATGTTTTTTTTTCTATCTCCGCCTGGTGGTTGGTAATTAAAATTAATAAATAAAATATATAATAAAACAATTATATAAACATATAATATAACAAATATATACAATATAATACATACATAGAAACCAACCAGACTGGAATGCAAACCAGAGTGCAAACGGTCGGGGGCTGGAGCGAAATTTTATATATACCTCCTAGTCCGGCCATATGTTCTGTTACAAATGAAAATACATTTTTTTTAATGAAGTAATGTAATATTATTAAAATTTATACCTAGATATTTATTAGTCTCAACAAAAAATGAAAAAAATATTCTATTCGAAAGGTGGCCCCTTTGGCTTTTATCTGTTTGGCCACGAATCTATGAATTTACGCACTGTTTCCAAGGGAAATTTCGCCACTGCTTGCACCAAAGATTTTTTAAGAGACTCAATGTCACCGTGTCGTTTAGAGCAGGCCATGTCCTGTAAAACTGACCATAATTTGTTGTTTTAAGTCTAAACGTTTGAGGTCTGGGCTAGATGAGGGCCAGTCTTCAGCTGTTATAAAGTCCGGAACGTTGGTTTCAAGCCAGGCTTGGGTAGTTTATACCTTTTGACCAGGTGCAGAGTCCCCCTGGATAGTCCACGGTATATTTTTAAAAAGTGTATTGCTGAGAGTTTTCACAACATGATCCAAGACTGTATCTTGATACACTTTGGCTAAAGTTTTCACTCCTTTTTCAAACCATCACTGACGCAGGATGATGACCACGTTGTACCTTTCCGACCACTTGGGAGCTTCTTTAGAACTGTGAGCGTACACTTTATCATCAAGTAGTGTTCTTCAATCGTGAAAATTTTTTCATCGGTAAAGAGGATATTTCTGTGCCTTTCACCTGCGTATCGCGGCAGAATCCAGACAGTCCTGTATATCGACGATAAGCACCGAGCTTCAGGTCTTGTTTTATAATACACGACAGAGTCCTAGCGGGAATCTTCATTTCTCGCGATAAGATTTCTGGCTTTAACAGCATTAACCGCCTTTGTAGTTCTAACAGCACGCGGCCACCCCGATCTTTTCTGGTCTGCGACAGAGGAAGTGTTGTTGTATCTGTTGATAGTACGATATACGAACATACGGCTGATACCAAGCTTTTGAAGTCTGGAGTATGACCGAAGGCCATATCCACTTTGTGCAAGGCGATCACTGCAATTCTATTTTCTTTAACACCCCATTCCATATTGTAATTTGATAATGAACACGAAAAAATATGTGAAATGGCGCAAAATCGAAAGAAGTTTATAAATAAATTAATATACTTGTTCCAAATTCAAAATAATTAAAAAGTGGAAAAAAATGAAAAGTTTATATGTAACAGTATTTATGGGCAGACCGGACCACGGCCACACAGAACACACCAACAACACGTCGTAACAGCTGCTTATCGCTCTTGTATTCTGTCTAGTGAGAGTGGGCAACCGGAGGAGCTTATTGCTCATGAGAAGGCATTCGTTGTTAGTCCCAGGGGTGGCATATGGTGTTTATCGAGGAAGAATGTGGGTGCATGGGGAGCGGGTCACTTGCGACCAGGTGAGCTGCGTGCTCGTGCTTGTCTATACAATAAAAGAAACACTCCACTGGTATTCCGTGACAAGCCTCCTCGATTGACCCGATCCATTCATGCTGCAGTAAGAACCTACCCCTGTTACCCCACACCTTCCCAGTTTACTCTCAAATGTGGAAATAATTTACATTGAACAACTACATGTGTTGTGAGAAATATAAAACGGAAATAAAGAGAGAGTTAGTCATTCACGTACATATATAATTGTGTAAAATAAGTCCATGTTTTAATTTAGCAATGATATACTTAATTAAATAAACAAACAAACCTTTGGCTGGTTTATTGTCGACACTTTGTGTCCGCACGGCGGAACCTGTTCTGGCAATAAACTAAACGAAACGTATTACAATAATTGTTTTTCACAAGGTTACAAGAGTTAATCACTCGCCATTCGATTCAAAATTGTTAGCGTTTTTACTATATTTTAAATGATTCTCATAAAACTGTATACATCGATATACAATAATTGTTTTTTTTCCAATATATTAGGGCAAACGTGCGCGCAGTTCAAGTTATGGTAAATGCCAACCTTCACAGCCTCAAGATGCCCTTGCCTTGTCGCCCTGCGTATTGAGATGCCTCGTTACTTGTAATTTGCTCTCCAGTGCCCCACTCACACCACATCGGCGGCAGTATGCCGTTGTGCTTCTCGCTGGCACTCTGTGAGGGCGTGGTCTTCCTCCGATGGATCGTCATTCCATTTAGTGGGGATCGTCCTTCGTTGCGATGGTGAATACCAAGTTGCCACTCGACACCTATCTCAACCATCTCTTAGCACAAGCTAAGTTTCGGTGGTTAACCGGAATGTTAGTATTACTAACATTCTTGTAAAAGATAATAAAATTGTGCTTATTTATTGTGTCATATGCTTGCGATAAAGCAATAACTAAATACGACACATTCCTTCACTTCACGTTAAGCGGTGAAGTAAGTGCTAATTGCAAAGAAGTTCCTGGTAAAAGATTATTTACACTGAACAGACGATAGGCCGACGTAAGAGCTGATGCAGGCAAGTTAGTTGCACTGACCGATGTCCTGCTGCCCTGCATCTGCTGTGTACGCATCCGGTCTAGCAGTCCGCTGGTGGAAATGTATTCCCGCGTGCCTCTAAAGCTCGGAGATGCTGGCCTTGTCGGTTTCATTGGTAGTTTGAGAATAAAATTATAAATCCATAGATAAGCAATCGGGTGTAAATATCTAGATTCTAAATTAAGGTTGCGTCGGTCACTAGTGCCTCGTTGGAACATCGAGTAATTTGTATTACGATACATAAGAAGTGTTAGGAAAACATACGCGCAAACAAATTGATTCAACATGTACATATTGTTACGCGCTAGTTCGGACTTGGAGTTAAATTATCTTTTAAATGGCTGTAATTGCGACTGGAACCACTCACTGAATTGCAGGAGTCTTATAATGTAAAGCGACCCTCACACTTGAGTTGGACTCTCCTCATCTTTACTTCACTCTGACTGTATAAACACAAATGCCTCGCAACTTCCATCCGTCAGTAGGCTAATGATAAAAACTATTGATTTTGTTCAAATTTCATCTATTTCCCACCGATTTTCAAGGAAGATTTATATATATTAGAGTTACTTTTTTTTATAGAATAGGTGGCAAACTTGCTAGCAGTTCACTGATGGTAAGTGGTCACCGCCGCAACACCGCAGGAGTCGCAGATACGTTGCCGGCCTTTAAGAAAGGTGCAGCCTCTTTTTACGAAGTGCCCAGGTGGTATCGGTACTTGACATTTGTTAGAGGTTCCAGAACGTATTGGTTTGCTTCATGAACTATATAAACTCGGTCATCAACGTGACCACTTCACTTCACTACTCACTGAATGTAACGGCCACGTCATGCCAATTAAGCTTACAGAAAATCTCACGATGATAAAATCAAGCGACCTAATTACGATAACCTGCTGTACTTATTAACTAACGGTTGGTCGGGTTATGAGGTAAGATCTGTTTGCCGAATCATCATCATACCCACGACGTATTAATATCCTGCTAATCACAGGGCTCCCACGTAGGTTGCCACAAAGCCCCCTGGGTCACCGACTTCTCGCAAACTTACATAGGACGTCGCTCCATGTTGTGAGGGGTCTCCAGCGACTGCCTCGCCGCTTAAGAACCTTCCTTCCCCATTGGCCATCGATTCTACGAGCTTTATGGTCAGCTTATGCATTGCCACTTCTAGCTATGTCGGCCACCCTCGAAAAATTATAAACAAATATATAGGTTAGGGTATCAATGAAAGTGTGCCGAAAAATGGAAGTCTATCATCTACTTATGACCCTACATGTTAACGGTGTTGTGGTTATGGTCAAGGGCTGGCGATGCGTCACCGACCTGCTGACGAGCGCACTAATCCAAGTTCAAGGCGAAGGTTGTCCGCCTCCATCATGGCATGCATTGGAAATCAACAAACAGGCAACTCCTTTTGTTGATCTACGACCCCGTGGGGGAGTAGAAGAAATCAATACTGACTTAAAGACAATATTTGTATGAAATCTTGTTTAAACTAACAAACGTCACGAAGAGAAGATACGGCGACTCATATTCAAAACCAGCATATTTAATTGTAGGTACCGAGTGAATTGCGGCGGAGTAGGCAAGGGGGTGTACAGTTTCTGTGTACTGCCCCGCGCAGTTGATGTCTGGTGAATTGGACCACGACAACATTGTCAAATCAAAAATAGAAAACATTCCTTTATTGATATTAGTGTTTACAACAATCTATGGGTGGAGTGAACTTTGTTAAGTGTTATTTATACCAGTGTCGGGAGGGCCCACACTTCTGTATTTAAGAAGGGAGGAATTTAAATATTTAAACTTTAATAAACCAGTAAGACATTAACTAAAGCTAGGTGTTTGAGTAATATCGGGGTCCTTATGTGTACAAAGTGCCAATATGTCTGTTCGCAACTGTACCACTAGTTCAATAACCCATTGTGCTTGCAAACAATGACTTATTATTTGTTTCCGTAAATTCGTTCGTAAATTCCGTTAATGCTGCCTCCGGCCAAGATACGACACTTTGCAAGAAACAAGACGTCGCTTGTTTAGACTCCTGGCTAGACAGTAAACCTAAGATAGTGACTTTATTTGTTTACGATGAATAACAATAGTTTTGAAATACTGAATAGAAACTATTTAGGCTACATACAACAAGAAATTTCCGCATGGTGTAGTGGTTACGAATATCTAGCTGTTGCGTCGCGATTCCTAAGTTTGATTCCCAGCTGAAATACGATAGTTGTGTCACAAATTGTTAGTTTTCTGCATCTGAGCCTTCCTTCGATCTAACTGTGTAGGGGGATGATAGCGGTTCATGGGAACAGGGCCGGGGGGCCCTATGATTACGGCACTATACAGTATTCTGCGCAGTTGATGTCTCCTGGCAGTAACCAGACGATGTCGATATCATCTTTATTAGACACAAAAACATCCATATTTTTTATTAAAAATTGCGTTGCAAATATTATCCTAGATAATAGAAAGTAAGAAGTGTGTTATAGAGATAAAGTAGATTTATTAAATCCAGTGATAGTCAGTTTCTAGATGTGACATGAATGGTTCACCGGGGGCGGGGGGGAGCACGCCCGCGCAGAATACGACGAGAAGTGGCAGGATAAGGCTGTCGTGTCTCGTATCGTTCGTATACAATACAAGCGACAAGGAATTCTATCTTAGTCCTCAGGACAGAAGCCGCCGCAGACTCCGGGGTATTCATTCGCCCCGAGCCGGGACTTACATCATGGTATTATCATCATTTATTTTGTTGCTATAAATATAAACACTAAATTGAACAAATGATACATATGTATGTATGTATGTATGAAGGCCGAGGAACAAAAAAAGCCTTCTGTGAACAGGAAGTACACCCGTTCTTTCCTCCATCAGAACTGATAAAATAAAAGTAAATCCATATAAACACGTCGTTTATGTCCGCCTAGTTACACAAGTGAAGTATTCTTAGTTTTTATAGTCCCATGTTTTGCCACCCGCAACATGTTAATATACGCACAGACAGAGCGACCTGCAACTTCCTCGATACACTTCTATGATGCCAATTTTTTATTTTTATCACGTAACTCGTCCTCTTTACGTCGATTAAAACTTCACTGACATGGGTTAAAAATTGAAAGCGCTACGAGTCGAGTGGACGAATGGAGTAACGTTTAAGTTTTACGTGGTGGAGCCAGATTGCAACTAGAAACTAGCTATAGCACAAATAAATCGGCCAGGGGAAGGTTCGCACTTTGTCAAACTAACGGCGTGAGCGAGTGCGGATATATTATAGTGCTGGAAGTTATAGTTACGTATAAATAAGTTGTGCTCATCTAATATGCGAATGTAAAAACGAACAGAGTATAAATAATGCGCTCGGTCGGGTGTTGTGTCAGCGACACAAACATACCCACACTCAAAAACTAATGTGTATTACACAAGTGGTGGCGAAACACTGCAGTTTATTTATAGCTACAGCATGAATGTGTCGCTCTACCGTGGAAGGATCGCGTCCTCACTGAATACCAGCGTGGAGTAGCATCATAACGCTTTGGTAGTGAAAAAGAGCGGAGTTCCTTGGTCGGTACCGGTGACTAGGCATTCATGGAGGCAGTCTTCAGGAATCAATTAACCATCAAGTGAAGCGTTGTACGGGAAACCTCAATGAGGTTTTTAAAAAATAACACTTTATAAGCTAAAAGAAAACGTTATATTTATAAATGGAACTTGGGAACTTGGAGTGACTTAGAATTAATATAAATATAAAAGAGGTCCAACTTGAACCGAGGTGTATGGCTCACCCATAGTCTTTTCTGTGTCTGCACGACTCAGTCTCAGGACTGGTGACATGATAGCTCGAGAGTGTGATCAGCCCTTCTGCTAGCATGCCCGGGGGACAACAGTGCGTTCGTTGTCGCCGTCAATATTTTTTTTAAAAAAAAACCACTAACAAAAACCACACGACTCTGCAGCCAAGTACTCCCGCGTGCGGGTCACGCAGCCCCCATTGTAATGTACAGAAGGGTTTATAATTAGCAAGGGTTAAATATATACTGTCATATGTAAAAACGATATGTTAAAATTTACATAGCCTGTACAAAAAACGTGTTGGTTAGTGTTCGCGTCGTCGCCAACGGGCTCGTTTGTTTATTGCGTTATTAGTTTGAGTATTGGCGTTTTACATTATGATGTTTAGTGAAGAATAGGTTCACTCCACGAGTAACACAACGTTGAGTCCACGGGCCCTTGAGAACAAAAATGTGTATCCTGTAACTCATTAACGTGGGGTCTCATCGGACCTAATGCTAGTGCTCTATGAAAGCTACAACCTGACCTGATCCAGCTAATATTAGGTCCATATAACAAACTAAAGTGAATAATTCAAAAAGTAAGCATGAGCGGTGTGCAGTTCAGTTGCACAAGTCGGAGAAAGCAAGCACGATTGTGCAACCGTGAAAGTAGGCGCGCAAGCTCCGCCAGTGCCAGGCCGCCTAAACTTCACCAACTTGAACATGGCATGTACAACTTGAATTACTCAATGCCATCTTGGAAGTTCATTGTGCAACGTTAACGTTATATTCTTTGTCTTTAGAAAATATTGTTTACTTCAAATTTATTTACTATAGTATATAGTTATTTAAGTAAAGTAACAGACTATATATATGATCCCACAGCTGGGTTGAAGTCGCCTCGCTCCTCCATAGCTTCCCGCTTCACTGCGGACCAACGGATCTCATGTCTTCCAAATATTTTATTTTATTTATTTCCTAGAGAGGCGGGTTTGCTCACTTGTTATCTTATGTATAGGTATATGCATGTCTCATCGTGGCTCGTATGTATTATACATCTATACATTTATTTATTTATATTAAAAAATATCTTCATATTTAGAACGTTGTCCAATTGTGTAAAATCAGGAAGTATCTTTAACGTTATGTAAAAACTTGGTTAGAAAGCATTTACTTTGATAAATAGATTAGTTGTTTAGCATCTAGAAGACGTAATTTGTCTTTACGGATTACAGACGTAGTTTTTGTTTTAAATTTGATATTGATTGTATTTATACATTATTATTCGATTCCTTACGTATTATTACTTATATTATTCGTTTAGTTTCAATGATTTTTTTGTTAAAATAATACATATATATATATATATATATATACCATCTAGCGCTAAGTACTGACTACACACAATATAACAGCTACACCTATCTTCGAGTAGGACGGCCATGCACCCCGCCCTGTCTAGACAGTAAATCAATACCAGAACCTGTGGACACGTTGGCACTCGCAACGCGCGCAGCCTCTGTCGGTGCTCTCCACTCTGAAATCGATCATGCCGCTCCCTCCCAGCCTTTGTGTGGGTATCTTATTTTTATTTTTGTTGTAATATGTACATATGTAATTCCACTTCCAGATGAAGTTATACGATAACTTGTTTCAATAAAAAATAAACATCTTATACATGTTAAGAAAAAGTAAATAATTTAAATAGCTTAGGTTTTCCTAGCGCATTACTTCCTTAGAGAGGAACGACAGGGATGTTTCAGTGATATATATCATAATAATCATTGGATCTGTTAATGAGTTTGTATAACAAATTCTTTCAACTTAAAGTTTTTTTTTTGTATTCTCTTGGTTTTTCATGAATGTTAACCTATTTGCATATTTGAATGCGTACCATTTTACCGTGTACTATTTTAATGTGTATTATTTTAATGTGTACTATTTAAATGTGTATTATTTTAATGTGTACTATTTAAATGTGTATTATTTTAATGTGTACTATTTAAATGTGTATTATTTTAACGTGTACTATTTTAATGTGTATTATTTTAATGTGTACTATTTAAATGTGTATTATTTTAATTTGTACTATTTAAATGTGTATTATTTTAATGTGTACTATTTAAATGTGTATTATTTTAATGTGTACTATTTAAATGTGTACTATTTAAATGTGTACTATTTTAAAAGTGTTGTCAATATGTAGACCAAGATTTTTCACAGAACTATTAAATGGTTTTAAAATATTATTATAATAGACCGGCCGTAAATTTGAAATATTAATCTTAGCTAGCATCTTGGGGCTACCTACGAGCATTGCTTGACATTTCAAAGGATTGACGGTGACTCCAAAACGCGATGACCAATCCTGAATAGCATGTAAGTTACAATTTACTTTGTTAATCCCTTTATGGGGGTCCTCAATGTGAGATTGTACATATAGCTGCAGATCGTCAGCGTACAGATGGTACGCGCTATCAATGTTGGAAGTGATCACTCTGACTGATCAGGTTATGTTTAGATATAAATAAGGAAACTTGCTTGTGCACACAGGATTCCAGAATTTTGGACAGAAAAGGCAGAACAGATATCGGTCGAAAATGTTTAGGTGAAACATGATTTGGGACTTCAGGTAGAGGTGAACAAAAGCTTTCTTCTAAGCTGAGGGATATTGACCAGAATCAAGAGAAACATTAATGATATGGGTTATTGCCAAGAGAAGGTGATCTAAACTAGTAACAACCATAAACCTGCTTATGTCATCACAACCCACTACCTTGGACTTTATGGCTAAAACTACTTTTTTAATATCATCCTGACTAACAGGAGAAAACAGGAATAGGTGGAGATTGCATAGATGCAATAGAAACAATGGTTTGAGAAAGGTTTGTAGGGTCCGATGTAGAAGTGGAGGTAAAGTGTAGTTTGTAGTAGAGAAGGACCACAATTCACAGTTTTCTAATGCCAATAGATTTAAGAAATTTCCATACTTCTGCAGAAAAAGATTTATTAATACTATCAAAGAAATATCGGCGTTTAGCGGCACGAAACTATCTGATTACATCTATTTCTAGCCCTCTTAAATAATGACCAATGCTCATCTGTGCGCTCCCTCTTAAAACGAAGAAAAGCCCTATTCCGCCTAGCCATAGCCAACCGTACGCCCTCGGTCATCCAGGGAGCAGGAGGACGCTTCAATCGAACATTGTGAATTGGGAAATGAGTCATATAAGCTAAGAACTTTTGTGTTGAAAATGGAAACTTTATGGTCAATATTAGAAGTCAGTTACCACAGTGGATAAATTGGGATTGGAAGCGTCATTTGTAAATTTAGCATTATGAATAGAAGAGAAATTGCGTAAGCGCATAATGGTTGAACAGTGCTTGGGAGGTTTAAGCTTATACGAAGCGTATATGTGGTCAAGCCTAGAGAAACCCGTAGTGGGTACCTGTTCATGATTGACAACATTATCAGGTGTTGCTGTTACAATAAGGTCAATCAAAGAGTCATCAGAGTTAATATTATGGTGCGTAGCCTGTAATGGTAGAATGTGTAGGTTAGCCGACTCAACGATGCGTTGAAGCTTTTTCGAGCACGAAGAACTTTTCAAAACATCAGTATTGAAATCCCCCATGATTAAGCAATGTGTATACTCAGAGCAAAAAAGAGTTTCAAAAGAGGCGAAATAGTCAGTAGCAGGAGGGCAATACACTACTCATAGAATCATCCTTGCTCCCTTGAAATTAAGTTCCAGGAACAAGTACTCAGACGAAGCAGAACAGGCTGAAGGAAAAGCTAATAAAATTTTATAAGAAATTGAGCCACGTAAGTATATCGCTATACGAGGGCACATTGAAAAGTTTTGAGCCCGACCTTAAAAAAACGATTTTTTTTAAATTATTATTTTATTTCTCTACATAGTCTCCAGAAAAATCTATACACTTTTGCTATCTTGTCTCTAGCTTTAGTATTCCTTATAAAAAAAAGAATCTTCAATTTCATCAAAATATTCAGTCACAGCTTCTTCTACCTCGATATTCGTCGAAAATTTTCGTCCTGCCATGTGTTTTTTTAGATTGGGGAAGAGATGGCAATCAGACGGGGCCAAATCCGGATTGAATAGATGCGGCAATAATTCAAAGCTACAATTGTGTATTTGTGCAATTGATTTCGCCGCAGTATGGGCAGGAGCGTTATCTTGGTGGAACACAACTTTCTTAGACAACATACCAGGCCTTTTTAATTTTATTTCTTTACGCAAACGTTGTAAAAGTGTGCAATAATAGTCCGCATTTATGGTTTTACCTTCTTCAAGGTAGTCAACCATAATGACCGCTCTACAGTCTCAAAAAACTGAAGCCATTACCTTCTTGGTTGACAAAACGGCCCGAGCTTTTTTAGGGGGCGGTGACCCTGCTCTTTTCCGTTGCTTGGGTTGTACTTTGGACTCTGGTGTATTGTGGTGAACCCAAGTTACGTCCACAGTTACGAAACGGCTAAGAAAATCTTGAGGATCACTTTGGAACAGATCCAAACAATCCTGTGATACTGTTTGGCGGGTGCGTTTGTTTTCGGCTGAAAGCAGTCTAGGTACCCATCTGGCAGAGACCTTAGAAAATCCAAGATCGTTGGAAATTATGTTCTGTGCTCGTTCATAGGAAATGCCTATTGCTTCTGCTATCTCTGCAATCGTCAATCTCCTGTCATTCAAAATCAGGTCTAATATTTTATTGGTATTTTCGTCTGTGGTAGCCGTCGGCGGCCTACCACTCCTAGGTTCATCTTGCACTGCTTCTCTGCCATGTTTGAAATCCGCTACCCATCTTTTGACAGTGGCATATGATGGAGCAGATTCCCCAGAGTCTCGTACATATCTTCATAAATTTGTTTTGGCGTTAATCCTTTTTTTTGTAAATATTTTATGAGGGAACGGTTCTCAATTTTATCCATTTCTACGAAAACCGCGAACTTCGTTTGTTTAAATCGATCACAAATTTTGCAATTTTCACAGAAGATAAACAAAAGACAGCAGATTATAACTAAAAAAGAAATGGCTATTACGTGCCAGTATTATTTTTTCTTTTGAATTTAAATGTCAACCTTAGGCTCAAAACTTTTCAATGTGCCCTCGTACCTCCTCCTCTTTTATCAATGCGATCATTTGGAATAAGAATATATCCAGGTAGTGGATATAGGCTAGACTGCGAAGACGGTTTTAACAAGCTTTCGGAGATTAATAGCGCGTGGATTTAATCAGAGCAAAGTAATGTCTCAACCTGATAAAAGTGTTGCGGTAAACTTTGCGCATTATTGTGTCAAATGTTCAAGAACTTATCACATGCAAAGATTTTGTTAAGTGGTTCGTTTAAAGAAAGCAAACTACCGTCAATGGAATCATATCATGTCACTTACGCCTGTCCCACATTGAGTGTCGTGAGGATCTTAATAAACAAGAAATGCAGTAGTTTATTGTGTTGATTGTCCTTCAAACCAGCCATGTCAAACATTCATTTTCAATAACAAGTCATGTTATTCTGGAGGATAGGATGCCATGTCAACAGTAATGAGGGTCGCCAGTACATTACATGAAGCAGACGAAACTAATACATGGTACTATTTGACGTTGATATTCTGCGGAAGCAGCGTTTGGGGAGAACCCCGGTAGCTAGAAACAAGCTACAGCGTGGCTCCACCACTATACGATGATATGTATAATTATAATATATCTTGATGACATTAATTTAAACAAAAAATATTATTTCTTCGGGCCAATGATCAGCGTGTCCTGTGACGCGGGCCTCGTCCGAGAGCTTCCATTTCTGTTGTGTTCTTGTCCAGAATGTCGCCCCCCCTACGTTCTTAATGCTTCAATTCTGCTCCCCTTGTCGTCTGCCCTGTCCATCGCTATTAGGGCTGTACTTTTCTTTTTGTTCTAAATCCTACAGTCTGGTAGTCCGTCTCAACTCGTTTCCGATCTTGCAGCGAGATACCCATCACGCTAATGTCTCAAAATTAGTTAAAGAAAACTTAAAAATCATACATTTCTGTTCAATATTGCTTTGACTAAACAATAACATTAATAATAAATGCTATTTTACCGAAATAATGTGAAATCGGTGTATTTTTTTTTATTTAGATTTAGTTTTTTGGTGACAACGGTAAGGTTATCAGCGACGTCACACGCGACAAGTGCATTGACGACTCGCGGAAGGCGGTCAAGGTGGAGTGGAGAACATTGCGAACGTTAAACAAGCAAAACAAACAACACAACTATACACCTTACATACGTAGAGACAGGAATGGTCGCCTCGACCGGACTACGCCCCATCGATAGCAGCAGACACGGAACTCAACTACTGGTAACAAGACATTCCGACAGCTCTCAGAGAGTGACAACGCATTTGCATCTTGAATTTTTGCTTATAGCTGACCATCAGATCAAATGTGTGCAAGTTTGTCACCCTCAACACAATTTAAATTAAAACAGTAAATATTGATGGACAAGTTTCCCACCGCTCGTCTACGAGTGCGACTGCCAAACTGTCGACAATGTTGTGCCCACGCCCACCGCGGCAACAACACAACAACAATACTCACAAGCAGCACAAACCGAATTAGAAGCTAACCTTGAAGACTTAAGATCTAAAACCGCTTGTTGTAACACACCAAGCATAAAATCATACAAGCACACATGACATTGGCATCGTTTACACACACCTGATAATGCAAATTGTATGGAAATTATTTTTAGAACTCAAGACAAAGACGACCTATGTATTCACCGACATCGAGTCTGATGGTGACGCGACGGGGAATATGGGGGAGGTCAGAAAAATCTAGTCCTTATTTTTCTACAAGTGCTGAGGACTGAGTAGATGGAATGCTTAAACTATACGAAACCGAGCAGCGTAATGCGAGGTGTGCCACTACCTGCAACGTGGCTACACCGCGTAAAAATAACAGAACAGCAGGTAGACCACCATAACGGTTTGTTAGCGATCCGGAACCGGAACCGTATCGAGTGCCACTAGACTAATAGTAATACCTACAACACTGTACTGCGTACGGCCCGACGTGACGCAGTACACACCGCCATGGGGGACACCAACCGACAACCTCGCATTTACGGTATTAAAGATTAACAAAGAAATAGCTTGTATCCTTCTACGTGTGCGGAGCGAAACCGGAGACGCAATTACCAGTATGGGAGATCCTTGTTACCGGTGACAACCCACAACATCTTGATTATGATCAATGTGTCATGGGGTACGGGAATCGTGTCAGTAAACTACTGCCAATAAATATTGTGTTAGCGCAGGAACGCCGGTCCTGTTACAATAACAGTTCATGCATATAGATCCCACTGCTGGGTCCCATCTCTAGATTTTCGCATTTAATATGTTATTTTTTCTCAGACTTGAATGTTCCCTAACGATATTTCTCGGTTCTGTATCAGTTACTCAGCAATTATACTCATGACAAAATGAAATGAGTTTCGATACTATAAAAATATGTTGTTTTCTTAACTCCGTTCACGAGACTTGCTAAGGTAGGATTTAAAAGGTAAGGTAGGGTTTTCAATTTTATTAGAGCTTTTGCAGATGTACGGAAGTATCGGATATCGTACTCACTTTGAAGTAACAAAATTGCATCCGAGATTCACAAGTTTTTCAGATCATTAACAATCGTTCATTAATAATGTACCTAATTTCTTTATTGAAGTCAGGGTGACAAACGAGCACACCGTGCACCCGATGGTCAAGCGATGTCACACCAACATTCATTTTTGATAAGGAATCATAATACAGATGACCTCAACTTGACAAACAAGATGAAACGCCTCGACACCAGTATTCTCCGGACTCCGACACTGAGCAGTCTAAACACAGCTGCATTATACTGCTATTTAACGCTAAAAAAAAGGGACAGGAACATGAAAATGATTGCAGTTATTTTATGAGACTTATTTGAGTCTATTTCTGTTTAAACTATTATATAAATTAAATTAACAAATTATTCTGTAAGTACGTGTCCCTTCCGCGGTCGAGGCGACCCAATCATGCTCCAGAAACATACTGCAGTGTGCTCTACCTACTCTGCTGTCTATACAATTGATAAATAACATTTGTGTAAATAGATAAACGCAATGCGATCAAACATATTTAACCCTCCCTTGTTGTCTCTTATCAGTTAAAGCGAACGATATTCAACCTCATGCAATTAAATCGATAATTAAAAAGAAATAAAAAACAAGAATCGATTAACGTAATTTTGTTATCTATGAGGATAAAGTTGTTATAATAAATTTAGTTGACTTTCCCTCTGTAAATAATAATACGTTACTTATACATAGACAACTACGCCTGGCAACATTAACTATATAATTATACTGTTGTAGGAAATAGATAAAAATATGATGCAAGACAAGAAGCCACTGCTGCACATTACATCACATGGCATTGCCACACTATGGCTATAAACTAGCTGTGCTAAGAATATGTCGGCTCTGCTAGAGATACACACTTTCGTAGAACAACAGCTTAAAATGATGGTGATGTCCTCCTGATCTGCATTTGACGGACCAGATGACACACACTTGTCTCCTACCCTAATCCAATGTAACACATGTGCAATTGGAGCAAGATTTAGATGCAGTGTCAAAGATATACAAACAAAACTCACAGAACCAACAATTTGTCACATACAAACACTGTTCTGCTGGGAATCTAATCCAGGACTCTGCACCATGCTACCACTGTTAAATGACTGAAAGTGTAAGTGCACCTTTAGTATCATCAGATAATAAAGCATAATAGTGTCCATCCACCTCAACTGGAAACTTATATTGACATCATAAAAATCGGACCCAGGCCAGATCTGTAACCGGAATATACCCGCAAATAAATAAAAAGCTCAGGATTAAAATTAAACCAAGCATTAATAGTTTATATTGTGTACACCAATATGGCCCAAAACAAAAGAATTTGTGCAGTGTTAGTGACTGGTGCAGCCTCACTCCAGCTAGTTTGTTTGTAGGGCAGGCATTAATTTGCGGCCTTAGCCTTTGGAAGGCTTGTAATAGCAGGATAAAGTTGCCTTGTTTCATGTGGTGAATGTACGGACCCAGAGATCCAGTGACTGGTCTGGTATATAGGAGATAGTTATGTGCAATCTGTTACATGAACCTTGTGTCACCTTTATATATATACCTAGTTGACACAATCAGCAGTAAGATACTCAGCTACATGGTTGTTGGTTTTAGTTAGATAGTATTTTTTTTCTAATAATATTAGGAGTAACAAACAACCTCATCTACTTCACAGATACAAGATGCACATCACAACACAATCAGCCATGAGAAAAGAGATGGAAAGGCTTGTTATCTGTAACTGGTTTCTTGGAGCTCCACACACAGCATTATGCTGCTATTTCATGCCAACCCATTCCTACAGCAGGTAGGAACTAGCAGCAGCTTGGTTGTACAACTGTGAGAAACACCTATTTGCACTTTTTTTATATGTTAAATAGATGTTTCTGTCTTTTTTCCAATTTAGTTATTTAGCTTTTAACTTCAGTGCTTCTGTACAATATAACCCAAATGTAACAAACAACAGAATAACAAATAGAATAAGGAGCAATAAACAACAGTATTTTTTTGTGTGGACCAAGTAACAATGCCAGCTAGAGCAACATGGCGCCATGGGTTCACAGAAGATCAGGTTAGGGGCTCTTATCATCCAGGATAGCAAACCCCGGAACATAGCAATTAAGAGTAGTCCATGATTGCCATAGCACAGCAAGGGTGCGCTAGGTGAGGCAAAACTTGGGATTTGCTTAGACTCAGTGTGCAAGTGAATTCCAAAGGAAATACCAGCCAGCTTACAGCTTACATAAATATTATTTAATTTGTTTGTTCCGACTTTAAGAATTAACTTATTAAATATTGATTATATATTATATACCATTCATCATCCAACATTTACCTTAATCTCATTGTGAACTCATCTCATCACTTAAGTGAAGATTTAGCATCATTCCTCTTCATAATTATTTCAGTTATGTTCAGGGATAGATTTACTATGCTTTCTTAAGTTTTATTTATTATTATTCCTATTTTCTTGATAGTTTATTTTTTTATCTATATAAAACATTATTTAGATAAGAATAAATCATCAATCTAAATTTGCAACATAATTACATTGTTTCTATTTTTAAAGAACATTATTATAATAAAAATTCAAATTTCATCAATTGATATTCACAATTAAATTAATATAAAAGTATATACATTTGCCAACATTATGATAATCAATAAAAAGCACTCACCCACATACAAAGTGGCTCCTGCAACATAAAGGTCATCATTTCTACAAACTGCTCGGTCATATTTCTGGTATCATTGACAACTCTCATCGGAGGCAGCGCCACCGGTGGAGGCTTAGGAGCCTCCGCATCAGAACCGGCTGCAACGGCTTCTTGCCGCTGCAAAGTTGTATTCGTTTTCCAATTCGGGTCATTTGTCACACTCACAGCGTAATATACCGCGATCGAAAGGATCAACACACTGCCTGCCGTATAAACCTTGAGATTTGGCAAGGGCAACCTGTCCACCAGACTCACAGGCATCTTGAAAGTTTTTTAAGGACACAGACGCGATAAACAATCGGCAGACACCCACGGCTGATCCAAACTTAATAACATTTGATAGTTTGTGCGTGATTAAGGAATACAAAGTATATATTGTAATAATACGAGCGGATAAAATTCATATATGAAAATGTAGAGTCGACACTGCGCGTGATCGAGAAGTGTGTACTAGCGTTCAATGATAGAGCAATCAATTTGATGCAACCTCTACACACAGTCACACAGATTGCTTTTTAAACATTGATCCAGTAGCACACTGGTTTACTATGGTATATCGATTTTATATGGTACAGAAAAAGTATCGATATTCAAAAATAAAAATCATATTGAACACCTGTTATTTAAAATGGAATGTACGTCACTAATATATAATAAAAGTATGCCTTACATGCCTCTCATGTTAGAGAATCCTACTACAACGTGGCTGTACTGGTGGCAGTTATAACATCTTTAAATCTGGTAAAATTCTAAAAAGTTTCTAGTAATTTTAAAATTTTCACTATGAATCTTTTAGATAATATTTTAATGAAAAGATCAGTAAAAAGAATAAAAAACGTAACGTAATAGCTGATATAATAGTTATCTCTGCTGGGCCTAAACATAAAACTTTTCAGAACTGACATCAGATGCAGCAATTGGTATTATACATAAATTAATTGTTATGGCCATGCAGCATTAATGACTTTCTTTCCCATTTCCTGTAATAAAAAAGCTAGATAGGTATAGATAGAAATAGATTAAATGTATATTGTGTTACATTAAGGTACGATGCAGATATCCAACTCGAATAAAAAAACCTTAAATAAAAAATTATTAAACATACGGTTTTAGAGTGTTTGTCGCGTTTTTCCTTTAATGCCGAGATGAATTAGTTAGTACTAAAATTACGATACCCGATTTAATTGGTACTGGTATCGCCCAGAAAAGTTCTGGACATTGAACTACTTCATATTCGCCATAAATTCTTTGTGAAGGATGGATGTTTGTGTGTATGGGTTATAGAAACATTATTAGATATTCTACGAGCTCATTTATAGCCCTAATCTATTAAAATTGTTTAAGTTTCCATTGTATTGAAAAACGTAATAAAAATAAAAAAATATGTATATGCTTGAAGTATTGAAGTATACATAAACCAGATTGCGGCCTAAAATAAACACATATCACGGACGTTTATTATATCGTGTATCTAAAGGAAGTGCTAGTAATTCTATATATCTCCACATCTAAAAATTTATAATCTGTGTTCCTAACAAAGTCACAACAAAATCTGTCAAAATAAAATTTGACATTAGGTGAAAGATTTGAAGACATGAGAAAAAATATCAGTAAATATAGGCAGCAAGAAAAAAATATTTTTTAATATTCACTAATTAATGAGGAGAAACTATAATACAAAAATGGCTGTATGGTTTAATATCATAGCCTTAAAAGGGATAATCTTAACAAAAAAAATCTCTAATGTCAGAACTGAAATATAAAATGACAGAGTTTCAGACCAACCATCATACGAACGAGACCTGGCTGTATGGACTAAAGTCCTTTGCCTTTCCCATTAGGGATAAATTAATATCATCATATAAAATGACATTAACAGAAGAACTTGACGTTTGACTGGAATCCTTTGCGAATTTGCAATTTTAGGGGCAGTTCCCGTATGTAATTATTTTGTGTCAATAAAATACATGAAAACATAACATAATGTCTGAAAGAGACTACGCGCCTTTGAGTCCAGCATGTGTCCGTGGACTCTGTGACAAATTATACGAAAAAAGGAAATTTGCTGGCGTGGAAATAGAGAAGTACCAAAACTGTTTATATGTTTAATATATTTTTGTGTTGAAACTTTGTTGTTAAACAATTCGAAAATAGCATGAGCTATTACTTATTAACTACAATATTTACATACTTGTAGACTTGTTTACCACTTTAGTACTAGAACTATTATTTTTCTAAAATAAATGACATTTGGCAAAAAAAATTGTTGATCGGTTTTGGCAACGGCGCCTGCTGGTTGTTTACATCAACTGCTCAGGATTTATTGTAGTTTGTTGTAGTCATTCGTCACCTTCCATAAACAATTCCTAAAAGTTCAGAGAGGTTCTGATCCTGTATTGGTAACATGTATATCTTACAACAATACCATCTTGAAATCATTATAGAGTTCTATAAAATGTTTTTTGTGTTTATTGCTATAAAATTAAATGAACTGCACTCAAATGTGATTGTTTTTCCTTTTATGTTTATTAGTTATTAACAATAATTGTTGAATTAAGATGGAGCAACAGCTTACTTATATTTATAACCTCTTTGAAGGGTCAATTTGTGTTATCCTAATTGTGTAAGGTATGGTCTGCACAACTTAAAAGGCATAGATTCAAATCCACCATTTGACTATTGTTGTTAACCACCTCGTTTCAAGGATTTCAAGCTTAGTTTGAGTGGTTAATCAGAATATTAGTAATTTTAATGGAACTGGTAATATTCCTTATTAAACAACATGTATATAGTTCAGGACCATGCTCTATGACAATCTTAGACAAACAGGTGTTGCAGTGGACTTTAAGATGGCTGAGGGGACAATTAATCATAATAATAAGTTGAATATTTAATTTTAAATTGCAGAATGGTCAAAGACTTTAATGATGCTAATAACACAAGTCAGATAAAAAAGTTGATACGTGTGCTGGGACAAGACCTTATGTCTTCCACCAATCCTAATGTGAAGAATGGAGCTTTGATGGGTTTGTCCTCTGTTGCAGTTGGCTTAGGCAAGGTTAGTAAATAATCATAGTGTCTTATAAAAGGGTAAAATAATTCACACAAATCTCATGGGGTGTGTTAATTTCAATTTCTTGGATCCAATGACCAACTCCCGTCCTCAAGCATTAGTATGTGTCTTCAATTTTTTAAGTACCAAAAAGTAATGAGAGTAATTGCCCTTGCTACTTATCTAGGTAACAAAATACCTGCAACATGAATAGGGAAGCATGACAAGAGAAAGTGTTAACATATTATTGTTTCAATACTCCTTTGTATTATATATATACGGTTATATAAACCTGTGATTCAAATTACTCAGAATAAGGCATCCTTCATCCTTCCTATATGGTTGACAACACAACTGCTTCTTTATATTGTGAAGGTATTGAGTATGTGTTTGAGTAGCTGTTAAGAAAAAGTAGGCTATTTTCTTGAACTGCCAATCCCCTCAGCATTATTGTTGCAGGGCTGCATGGTGTACCTAAGCGAGCTGCTGCACCCCACAGTGGCCTGCGTGAGCGAAGGCGAGTCCCGAGTGCGCTATCTGGCGGCCGAGGCGCTGTTCAACGTGCTGAAGATCGCGCGCGGGGCTTCGCTGCCGCACTTTCCGCTCGTGTTCGACGCCCTGGCTCGGCTCGCCGCAGACCCTGAGCCACAAGTGCGCCAGGGCGCCGAGCTGTTAGACCGACTGGTTAAGGTGTGGCTTGCGTAGTATATATGAATCCTACCCCTGGACATTTGGCTCCTCATAAAAATGGGAGTAGGAGCGTAGTCGGTGGCTCTGCAGATTGGCGGACTACACAAGTCTTTGAAATATTTTGTTATTTCTCAGACATGCTTCCTCACGATGTTTCCGTTCATCAGCGAGCATACGGTAAATCAGCACATGTCATGGTCAGCACGTCGGGTCGAACTGGTGCTCACGTATGGGGGTTCCAAGGGAGCGCCACGACTCTCCTCGCTTATATTATTGTTTATCTACTGAAATACTTGGTGGTGGTATTATTGATATAATTTTTTATAAAAGAATATTGGCAATGCTATTATATTACTAACATTCCGGTTAACCAGGACGACTGAGCTGACAGCGCTTGAAGTAGATGGTTCTCGACATTAGTCGACTGGTGGATCCAACCTACGGACTTGTGTTTCACAAACCGTACCAATTGGGCTACTGGCGTAGGAAGAGATGGTTAAGAATAAAGTGACAATTGTACAATTTGCTAATTATTAGTGATCTACACAGTAGTGGTATGACCTCTTCTTCTGCTTATCTCGGACACAAATGACTTCTGTATGATAAGACAAGCGAGGATCTGCCAAGGTACACTAATGCTTGCACAGTGTGTTACACACGTTGTGCAAGCAAATCAAACAGGTGAGTAAAGCATTAAGACAAAAAGTAACCATGCAAACTAAATATAAGTGCGATGTAACCACAGCAGGGTTTCTTTATTTACTGTGGTCACGTAACATGGAACAACTACTCATGGTAGGTACCTTATTCACTTAGGTTTACCATCTAAGACTGATCAGCCCTTAGGTGGGATCGCAATCAAAAACTATCCAAATCAACTAACCCCTGTCCTCTGCTGAACCTGGGCCGCACTCGTTTAGTTTATGCAGTAGCACAGGTGACCGCTCCGCCGCGCGGGGACCTCCTGCGCAGCGATGGCCAAGGTTGCCATTCCGCTTCATCGGTTATCAGTTGTACGAGCTATATGGCCGCCCGTTGCAACTTCAACGTACTTACTTAACGCCATGCTCGACCGTCAAGTTAACGCATAAATAGTGTAGAGTCGGTGTATCAGGACATAGTGACGGAGAGCGGCGCCTTCGACGTGCCCGCCTTCGTGCCGCTGTTGCGCGAGCGGCTGTACGCGCGCGGGGCGTGCGCGCGCCAGTTCGCGGCGGCCTGGGTGTCGGCGCTGGACGCGCTGCCGGCGCTGCCGCTGCTGCCGCACTTGCGCGATCTGCTCGACCCCATGCTGCACATGCTGGACGAGCCGCACCCGGAGATACGGCGCATGTATTTACACAAGCACCACACTACCGCCACAGCGCACCGGACGCGAAGTGCTGACTGCAACCTTCACACTCATACTCATCGTCCTCAATAAAGATTCAGGGTGCACGATGTCAGTCCCGAGGACTGCTGACGTAACGCACTCAGCACAAGCAGCGTTAAGCTGATATCCTATGAGGGCGATGTCTTTCCCCAGTCGAACCGTCCATTCATATAACAGCTAGTAGTAATGAAATGTAACGTAGCTCTACAATTGTTAGAACTGTTCAAAACCCTCAGCCTCGCAGTATTTAGTACAGCGATATCAGGCGCCTGTGTGAGCTTGCACCGGTTCAGCAGTTGTTCCCCAGTTAACTGCAAGTGAATCGTCAACAACGAGGGTACAGCCAGTAGCGTAGGTGGCGCCCATGTGCGGAGGTGGCGGTGTCTCCTTTTTTCTTGTCTATGATATCTAATCTATCTCTGCCTACCAATAATCGGAAAGCGGACCCTGGTGGGAGACCGGAAAATCGCTAGGCAGAAGAAGATGATAACTAATATTTAACACAATTTACGTAACATATAAAATAATTTAATTTCCAGGTGCGAAGTGCAATTGAATGAATTCTTAAGAAGTATTAAGAAGGACCCCTCGCAGGTCGACTTCCAGGCGATGATCAACATACTGATTACACACGCGCAGTCCACCGAGGAACTGGTGCAGGTCAGTGTTTGCTGCGCCGTGAAATGATAACACTCACCACTTTTAAAACAGAAAATCGAATATAGAAGTTCTAGACAATTCTTATTGCAGTCTATGCTCGAAATAAATGTGACTAATTAACTATTTCAGGTCCTGACAGTATCACGGCACTGTCCAGCTTGTAATCAAAACATTGACATTGTACATAATATAGTCTTACTTATTTCCAGTTGACAGCAATAACGTGGATCAAGGAGTTTGTGGAGCTGGGCGGCTCTAGCATGTTACCGTATGCTTCAGGCATTTTGTGTGCAGTACTACCTTGTCTCGCCTACTCAGACGAGGCCAGAAAAAGTATCCTTTCAAATACAACTCACTCATTGTAATGGAATATATAGATTAATTGAAACTACCGTTATTTGACTTGAGCCAACGTTGTTTAACTTCAAAGATCCTCATGGATACCCTTCCGGCGCGGGGGTGACGGAAGGGTTATGCCGGACTCCTACCGGCTAAAACCCCACAGTGTTCCTCTCGACGCCCTGGGTCGGGACAACAGGAACGCTTTCGCACACTACCGCAGTCTCGACAGCGTTAACCCGCTGCAGGCCCCTCTTTGCCGATGGAGTGCTGGATCCGGAGTTCCCGACCCCTTCTTCGTATAGACGCGCGTGAACACCGTGCGCGCCATCTCGAGGCTTTGGCATTTTCATAGCGACGGACAACCCCCGTGTCTGCCGCCTCTGCCTCGGTTAGGGTGGTTGAAGGAGGACATAGTATGTCCTCCTCCGTCGCCCGGCTCTCTGGCTGCGGATTGGGAGATCAGACGATCTCTCTCTCTCCCTTTCTGCAGCCTCCTTCTGCGACATTACTTGTTCGCAGAAGGAAACACCGGCGTTCCACGACCTTTTGCTTTCGACCATAGCCTTAATAAAAGCTGGTAGCGAGAGGTCGTCCCCCACTACTGCGACGAGGTCTCGGCGCAGTTCATCCCAAGCTGAGCACTCTTCCACCGTGTGCTGTGCCGTGTCCTCGTGACAACACAACCACAATGGTGACACACTGTTGTCGGCTCTCTTCCGGCTATGCGGCACAGGTACTTACCAAAGCACCCATGCCCCGATAGCACCTGCACCAGCCGGAAGGTCAGTGATCCGTGCCGCCTGTTGATCCAGTCTTCAAGGACCGGACGTAGAGCCTCTACAGTCCTGCTGCCTGCCCTAGGTTGGGCCAATCTCTCTTTCCAGCTACCGAGCAATGAATTCCGAGTGTGGAACTTCCGTAACTCCCACTCCCTTGGTGAGAGCCGTTCTTCTTGGAGTTGAAGCTCCAAGCGCCCGTTATAAATGGTTGCCAGGAGCCTCGCCTCCAGATCCCAAGGAAGAGATCCCGCCAGTACACACGCCGCCTCGTAGGAGATGGTGCGATAACCTCGTATGACCCCGATGGCCATCGCCCTCTGAGACCTTCTTAGGAGAGCGATGGTCCTTTCTGTCAGAGCTTCCACCCAAACGGGTGCTCCATATAGGGCCATAGACCGCACTACCCCCATGTATAAGAGACGGCAACTCACATCAGGCCCCCCAACATTGGGCAACTAAACGCCTTAAGGCGGCGGCCGTTCCCATTAGGCGAGGGGCCAGGCGGACAAAATGCTCACGGAAGTTCCAGCGGCTGTCAAGGGTGAGTCCAAGGTACTTCATGTTGGACCCAACTTCTATACGGACATCACTTACAACGATGTGAGACCCCAGTGGTGGCGCCCTCCGAGGCCCGTGAAAGCCTGGTACTTGTTTAGCGCCACTTTGAGTCCCAACATTCTTATTTTACCGACAACCTGTGCCACCGATAAAGTGGCAAGACGGGCAGCCTCCCCATAGGTGTCCCCCGGGGCCGACACTAGAGTGTCATCTGCATAGCAGATTATACTCATGCCCGGGTGGAAGTCGCCCTGCAGAACCCAATCATATCGGATGTTCCACAAAAGAGGTCCTAAGACGGAACCTTGTGGAACACCGTACAAATTATTTCCCTCCGAATAAGATGACCTTCCCGCCATAATACGTAATTTGCCTCGCAGAGAGGTAGTCCCCCGCAATTCGGCTGAGAAAGGGAGGCACGCGATGGAACTTAAGTGCCTCCTTAATTCTAATCCAGAGTGTTAAATGCGTTAGCGATGTCCAAAGAAACCGCTATCAACACTCCGCCTTTTGATACTACATCATCCGAATGAGCCTTGATGCGCTTTATAGCATCAATTGTAGAGCGGCCCACTCGGAACCCGAATTGTTGATCTGAAAAGTCGGGACCGACCTCTCTGATATGCTTAATGAGGCGACCAGCAATAATACGCTCCAAAAGCTTGCTAGCGTCGTCGAGCAGTACAATTGGGCGGTAAGCTGAAGGAGAATCCGCAGGGCGCCCATCCTTCTTCAGGAGAACTAATCTGCCCGTCTTCCACTGCATAGGGAATCGACCCGACTTCAGACAGGCGTCAAACAGTCTGCGAAGCCGGTCGCCCAAAGAATTGATAGCCAAGACCCAGACGCGGCCAGGAATGCAATCCGGCACCGGAGCCTTATTCTTGCCCTGAAGCCTTAGTACGGCCGCGTCGAGCTCTACCTGCGATACTGGCGGCTCCTCGGCATTGGCACCCCATTCCTCTGTGCGTCCAGGAACTACTATTACCAGTAACGTTGTTTAACTTGAGCTAACGTTATTTGACTTGAGCTAACGTAGTTTAACTTGAGAAAACTTTATTTGACTTGATGTCTAAAAAACACAAAACTATTATTGAAGACCACAATTATTTACTGACGAATTGCGGAAATGACGAAAGAGATTTATTTCAAACCAACACAATCAGTGAAATATGCGTTTCCGTACCGTTCCATTCGTGGTACTACATATTTATGAGAACAACTAAACTTTTTGCTTATTTCTGAAATACCTATTTATTATAACACTGGATTAATAGGCTCTTTAAAATTCAAGATATTTGAGCAAACCGGGATTGTTAATTGTGATATATTGTTCCAAATTTCGCATAAAGCATTCCACATTTCTTCTCGCGAGGATAGGCCACGATTACGGATGTTCAAGCTCCTTTCCTATCAAGCTCTTCCCACAAAAGTTCAATGGGATTGAGATCCGGGCTCTGAGGAGGCCAAACCCGTTTTAACACCCGTTGTGCCTTTTTCTCTTCTAAATATCCTCTACATCATTTTAAGCTATGCTTTGGATCATTATCTTGTTGGAAAATGAATCCATCTCCTATTAAACGCAACCCGGAAGAAACGGCATTTTGTTCTAAAATGTTTTTGTACTGTTCCTTTTTCAAAATTACTTCAATTTTATTCCATTTTTCAGATTTCTGGTGCTGTTAAGCGTCTATTTCGCTTGCTGGTAACAACAATGAAATTATCTTCATTAGACGTGGTAGCTCTCGGCCTTCCAGAGTGTGGAAGATCTTGAAAACTGCCTGTCTCCCTGTATCGAGTTATTGTGCCATGAACACAAGTCTTCGATAACTTCAGTTGTGAAGCAATCTCACGTTCGGATTTGCCTTCGTAAAACAACGATGGCAGAACGCACTTCACTGCTAATTTCTCGAGCTTTTCCCATTTTATGACGTCTTCACTGTAGAAACCACAAGTTTAGACTAATTGAGATTGTTTGTGAACAAACTCAAGTAACAAAAGCAAAGTAATTGGTAATGAGGACATTATAAAAATATTATTACGACTCTACCAGCTGGCTCTAGCGCAGTGTTTGTCTCGGTGTTTGAAAGCAATAGATGTTTATTGTCCAATAACTTGAAAGTAAACAAAAGAATGACTTCTTTAAATATTCAATACTAACAATAGAATATGCAGATGTGCATTTCTTTTATTTCTCCTGTGGGGTTTTATTACAATTAATGGATAATTATGTTGTGTATGTGCCGTCTTAAACTTTTGGCCGGCAGGGTATACATATAGACAACTTTAGGATTTTTAATAAGGTCGAACGTTTTCTTTGATAACCTTAGCATTAAAGTGTAGATATACGGGAAACCGCAGCAACAGTTAACTTTCAACTGACTAAGCTCGTAGGGTCCAATTCACCGCAGCTTACGCCTCCTTCCGAAGAGGCTGGGGGGCCCACTTTAGAGAAAACAACATTGGAACACGACGTGATAAAGGAAGACGAACCATCGAAGAAAGAAGGCAAGTTGAACCTGGACGCCGTCGTCAAGGTGCTCACTCAGATGCTCCACCACAGTTCTGTGCACACTAAAGTCGCTGCCCTGGACTGGATCCTGCATCTGTACAATAAATTGCCTGGCGAGGTGAGTGTCAAGATTATGTGTAGTAACTTGTGTAGCCATACTCGAGCAGCAGAGCGGAGACTGCAGCGCGATATCTCTTGTTACTTTATCAAGACCAAGTGCGAGCGACGAGCATAGCTCACCTCTGACGGTGAGTGGTGACAGTGGCCTGTCCCGTGACACGTCATCCAACATTCAAGATGCACAGGAGTGATAAACCCTTGAACACTGAGTTGAATTACCAGTAATTGCGTCTCCGGATCCCTACCCTCACCATGGGAAGCTCGGCAGCGTTATCTTCGGGCTTGCCTCTCGTGTCGTTAGCGGGTGCCGTGGCTGCAGTGTGTTGTCTGTTGCGTCAGATGTTCGCGCAGACGGAGGCGGTGTTCTCGGACGTGGTGGGCACGCTCACAGACGCGGCCGACGACGTGGTGCGCCGCGCGCTGGCCGTGCTGGCCGAGATCTGCTCCTGCCCCGGTACGTCTTCGCGCAGAACTCTGTGCCTACGTCATAGGTTTCCAACGGGGGCTGGGAATTTGCAAGTTGGTTGCGTTTGGTGCTTGATTGTTTTTAATTTCCTATATTTGTAAATTGTATATATTTATAATACTATATTAGTGAATGCTACACCTCATAACGAGTTATGCTATTTAAGGAGGGTGCTTACAAATTACACTTTCTGAAGATGTTTCTGGAGTATGAAACACGTAAGCGTTCTGTATCTCCTTCGCAGGGGACTTGGAGTCCAGTCCGTACTATTACAAATTCCTGCGAGCGCTACTGTGGTTCCTGGCGGCCGACGACAACCTGCTAGAAGACAGAGGATCTTTCATTATCAGGCAAGCCACCCACCAACTGTGTTCATGTTTCTCCAACTTGTAGTGTCGTGTCCCTCGAAAAAGCCACAAAGACAAGTAACTTAACGTACGTAACGACCCCTTCACTAAAAATTATCAATGGCTTCGAAGGCTCCTCCGGGCAGGACCAATTTTATTGCAGCAGTCGGAAGTAAGATCACGTGTCCTAACAACAGATATCTCAGTATCACAATGGTATATCTTATATTTAGGCGAATAGTACAGATTGAATAAAATGACATGGGTGGTGTCGTGTTTATTTTAATTTCGTTATCCGGACGTAGCGCAAGGTCACGGGGGCACAGGGGCGCTTGAAGTCTTGATGGACCCGAACTACTGTCAGCTTTTAGTTATTTGTTTTTGTCCAAACTTCGCGGTGAGCTTCTCACACTATCTTCAGATCTATCCAAACACCGTGTGACCAGGAGTGCTGTAAGGCAACGGGATGAAATACTTAATATATAATAATTATAAATAGTTGTATTGAGCGGATCACGAAGACTAACAGTAACAACTCGTGTTCAGACAACTTTGCGTGTTGTTGAACGCCGAGGACATATACAAAGCGCTGTCCAAGATACTGCTGGAGGAGAAGGACCTGCGCTTCGCGGCCACCATGGTGGACGTGCTGAACACGATACTGCTCACCGCCGCCGAGCTGTACCACCTGCGGCTGCAGCTGAGGAATATGGACAAGCCGGTCGGTATGGTCCTGGTTGTTACCATATAACTTTTGTATTGAGAATGGCAAACGAACAGTTCACCCATGGCACCTGATCCCCGCAGCCCACGACGCCCTCATTTATCGTCAAAAATGAATCATAATGCAGATGCGTTGTCACTCTCGAGGAGTAAGATGTAATGCCTCATCACCAGTGACCCCCCTGGATCCTCAGACTCACCAGACTAAACAGCAGGTCAGTCTCGCTGCAGTTTGTTTGTAGCTGTAACATTAAAGATGCGGCTCGTCCGGGAAAGGACTTCGCCCTCACAGAATACCAGCGTTAATTAGCAGCAAGACGTTGGTGTGTATCGTTCGGAGTCTTACAGTTAAGAAGGTATTCCATCTCATTCCTCAGAAGTATGTACATCCTGAAACTTTGCTGATATCTCGAGCCGCAGTCATGATGATAGGTGGCCGTGTGCTGTTGGGCTATGTACTAATTGTGTTGTACAGTAATAGTAGTTGAAGTGTTAAGGGAGACATGTGACTGCAGGGCACGTCGGTGCTGTTCCGCTGGCTGTACCGCTGCTGGTGCCACAGCCCGGTGTCGCTGCTGGCGCTGTGCCTGCTGACGCACCACTACCCCCACTGCAACACGCTCATCGCCACCTTGTATCCTTTACTATTGCCTCCGTTTCTTAACGTTTCACCACCTCCACTGCGTCTCTTCTTTCGGTTCCTTTACATGTTCAAATTATTTAATTTAAATCCCTTAGTCAGGAACAGAATAATAGAGTGACACGAACGAATGGGTCGGCTCGACGTGGACGAGATGCAGTATACCGGCGTGAATTAGTAGTGGCTCCGTATGGTCGGTGTATAGATTCAGGACTCAATTACAAATAACCAGGTATTTCAGTCCTCAAAAGGGACAACCGTGTATCTTGAAGATCCGCAGTGATCACTGATTAACATGTTTGCCACAAGGAGTGTAAGAAATAGTCCTCGCAGTCTGTGTTGGCAATAGTTGGTTGCTGATGTTGACTGCGGTGGTTAGTTGCTGCAGTCAGATCAGTCCTCAGGGCTGACGACGCATGTGCTGTGCACGTTGCAGTACGATCGTTAGCCCACCTTGATGATGATACAAGAGCAGTCAGGTAGTATATTTATATCGTTCTTCTGTATATGTCTGTTTGATTATATGATGTTGCAACTTGTGTATTCCCCGTGCAAGAGTTGGCAGTGGTTGCGAGCAGCCGCGCACTCTTCACACGCATGTAGTCATACATAAAATGAATTAATAACTTGACGAGAGAACAGCGGTGACCTGGAGATCACGGTGGACTTCTTGACGGAAGTGGATAAGTTGGTGCAGCTTATCGAATCACCAATATTTGCATGTAAGTCTCCGATTTGAGTAATACATTTTAGCTTAAGGTTTTTTCAGTGTATTTTATTTATTGAAACAAGCACATAATTCCTGCGGCCAATATGATGACAAGATGTTGTCACCATTGAGGACGCATATTTTTGTTAATTAATTAACAATTTACAAACAACTTTATGAGGTATCATAAATAAGTGGCTTTTAATGTGACGAGCATACCGATTCATCTCCCCTGGCCGCACCACGGACCGCGGGGTCGGCGCAGGAGTGCACCGCGAGCACACCTGCATGTTTAATAATTAAACAAATTATATATAGGTTACTTTATGCAACAGGCTTTACTTTTAAAGTGACTTTATATTTATTTATTATGAGTTTGTAAGATAAATATACTTCATATTGTTGTAGTTATAGGAACGTAATATACATGACACGGAGTTATTATTATGAGTTTGTAAGATAAATATACTTCATATCGTTGTAGTTATAGGAACGTGATATACATGACACGGAGTTATTATTATGAGTTTGTAAGATAAATATACTTCATATTGTTGTAGTTATAGGAACGTGATATACATCACACGGAGTTATTATTATGAGTTTGTAAGATAAATATACTTCATATTGTTGTAGTTATAGGAACGTAATATACATGACACGGAGTTATTATTGAGTTTGTAAGATAAATATACTTCATATCGTTGTAGTTATAGGAACGTTATATACATGACACGGAGTTATTATTATGAGTTTGTAAGATAAATATACTTCATATTGTTGTAGTTATAGGAACGTGATATACATGACACGGAGTTATTATTATGAGTTTGTAAGATAAATATACTTCATATTGTTGTAGTTATAGGAACGTAATATACATGACACGGAGTTATTATTATGAGTTTGTAAGATAAATATACTTCCTTATTGTTGTAGTTATAGGAACGTGATATACATGACACGGAGTTATTATTATGAGTTTGTAAGATAAATATACTTCATATTGTTGTAGTTATAGGAACGTGATATACATGACACGGAGTTATTATTATGAGTTTGTAAGATAAATATACTTCATATTGTTGTAGTTATAGGAACGTAATATACATGACACGGAGTTATTATTATGAGTTTGGAAGATAAATATACTTCATATTGTTGTAGTTATAGGAACGTAATATACATGACACAGAGTTATTATGAATTAGTAAGAAAAATATAATTCTTTAGTTAAGTATTTGTAAGTGGCGTGTTACATTGTGGATGTGGTGAGACAAGCCCGCTGTGCCCTGCAGACCTGCGCCTGGAGCTGCTCGGAGGCGCACAGAGCGAGGCGCTGCGCGGGGCGCTGTTCGGCCTGCTAATGCTGCTGCCGCAGGGCGACGCCTTCCACGCGCTGCGGCACCGACTACACTGCGCGCCGCACCAGCCCTGCCTGCCTCCGTGAGTGCCGCCGTTGAGGACATATAATGCAGATGTGTCGTTACCTCTGCGGACTAACGTGAAAGCACTCCTTACCAGTAGTAAAGAGATATTGCAACTAAAATAGAGAGGAGGGATCTTATCACTCACCAGACTGCTGGTATCCTGTGAAAGCCTTTCCTAGGTCGAACTGAAAACTCTCTAGCACAGCCAGTTGGCTATACAATGTAAAAAGTAATAATTGCGAGTGTCTCAGGGAGATTGCAGATATTACAACAGTTCGGAAGTCATGACTAAAATTTAGCTAAAGCTGGTCGAGGGGCTCGACGAGACATTCCATCTCCGTCCGCAGGAGAGACAGTGCATTTGTATCATATGCCGCACAAGTCTGGCTGTGCGCTCTACTGACTTTGTAAGTACATCGTATAGGGCACAGACGGCGACCGGCGCGGAGGAGGTGGACTTCGAGCCGCTCCTGGACGAGTTCAAGAAGGTACAGGCCGCGCACCGGCGCTACAGGCTACTGGCCAGGCCGCGCGCCCAGCTGCTCGGAAAGCTGCACGGGTATGCGTAGCCCACGCCCAGTGGCCCCAACTGACAAGCACGCGGATCTGGTAACTCAATGCTATGCATTTTATTTATGAACTCGGAGGATTTGTAAGCGAATATGTATATTATTTATTGTTCTTGAGTGGCACGCGGCCCTCGGAGACCCGCAGGTCGGACCGTCTGCCGAGGGTGCGGGCCTGGAGGTCTGCAGTACAGGCCTCCAGTCTTGCACGTTGGAGCACAACCACTTCGCCTAATGTCTAATGTATCAACAATAAAGACATTCATTATCCGTGCTCCAGCGCCGCAGGAACCTAAATAAACTTATCTAAAGTAGATTGTGCCATTTTGTAGTTTTATATATTTTTAAATCGAATAAACTGTTAAATATTTGCTTCTATGCATAAATATCAGTCACTAATGGCATTTTTTTATGTTTATAAATTATAAACTAATGCATTTGTAACACACACACAGACAAGTGGACGTACTTGTCTTTGTTCACAATACGATGTCGCCGGCAGTTCACGAGTCGGTCTACAGAAACAATGCATTAAGTTTGCAACCGCGTTCTTTCTGTGATTTTGCAATTTTATATTCCGCTTTTTTAATTTTATATTAAATAAATGTTTGACATAGTTGGGGGATGTTTCTGTAATCTATAGTTTGTTTTTTTTGTTCGAGTTTATTTACATAGAATTCCAGCTCTTTCAATTTCATTTAATACTGATGCAGAAATGAGATCTGATTTTATGAATTTACGATGGCAGAAAGTTGCAAACAACATTATGTATAAACAAAATATTACTTTTTATTAAAAAATAAAGTTTTAAATAATTAAAAAATAAACGGAAATAACTTCGTTGCCAAGCTATTGTCCTCGAGTTGTCTGAGCTTCACGGTTCCGTACGAGTATTAAGAGACGGAGTGCCTTTTAAGTTACACTTGCTAAATTATAAGTTTCGTAAACTGGTGTAGACACGTGTTGTCTACGTAGTAGAGGTACCCTTGCAGATAGCAACATAAAACTGCTGTTTCATATTACAGGTGACCAGGTATTCCATTACAGTCTTCAGGGGGTGACATGTGTGTGAATCTTTGTCAGGGATAGATGTGGACGTCATGGGTTGCTGTCATTTCACGTACCATCCGGTGAACTGTCTGTGGTTAGTTATATAAAAAATATAGTTTAGGTGGGAACCAGAATCGGAACCTTATGTCGATGTTATCTGCGGAGGGCCCGGCCGAGCTGAACTTAGGTTACACAGATAACTAAATGTTGAAATATATATTTGTAATATAATACAAAGTTCTTTGTATAAATTATTTAAGATTTTGTTTTATAATGAAATAAAATATGTTCACATTCCAATGTTGCTTTTACTTTTGACGCCTTCACGAGCGACGCACACAAAACTAACGCCACATTCAAAAACAGTCACAAAGACGACTCATGCTCGTAATGGACGGAAGGCAGCACCAGTCGTTTTTCAGTTAGTTTCTAAGGCACTTGCATTTTAGTGAAAGGACACATCAAAATTTATATTTATAATTTAAAAAAAAGAGCAAGAGAGCAGAGGCGAGTTTTTTGCAGTTTCGCAGCTGCCTTCCGAAGCCGTGGTTGTATTAGCTCTCTTCTTCTTGATGACTCGAAAGTGTTTTGTATAAAGCTTCTTTTGATTTGTTTACATTATACCCACCGCCGGCCTGATTGTGTGGCTTCTGTTTCATTCTCACAATAGGTCACGAAGGTAATATTTGATTTGAGTCAATGATGTTATTAGGTGATGAGACGCACGGGTGCAGCTTGAACGTTCGTCGAGGCTGCCGGTTGCCGGGTCAATACTTACCTCTAATATTATAAAAAAGTATGTCCTGTACCCCGAGCCCAGTGAGAAACCAGAGCTGCTGCTAAGGCTGAACGGGTGATGATAAAGTCAAAATTCGTAAAGCAGTTGTCGGATCAGGTGGAACTCGTCCATGTCATTGAAACTGCTTCCACTTTTTATTAGGACGTCTTGCGTCCCTTCTGTGACCGAGGACACACACACGCGGCGTGAGCGACTGCAGCACGTGCTGCTGCTCTGTGAGGGTAACGGGAGCCACACGGTATATACAAAAATAATTGTAAATAATACAAAATTAAAGAATTTTGTAGTGATCCAAATTTTATATTTAGTCGAATCATTTATATTATAGATGTTAGGCTGCTTAGTTCCTGTGTGCAGTCCTTCAACTATTCATTTTATAACAAATACTTTTGTCTTTTGATAAAACAATAAACATCACAAAATTGACTTGTACTACTTAACTATAAACAGAGGAAGAGCACCTTCATACAATATTTGTTTATTCCTTCATCATTATCTCTTCAGCCCATCACTAGTCCCCTCTTGACTATAGGCCGCCCCCACATAGTTAGGTCCTGAGCCTCCTGCATCCACACACTTCCCTCAGAGTCGTTCTTTGTCACTCCCATCTATCTATCTAGTTGGGGGTTGTGCTACGAGGGGCAATATGAAGTTGCCACTCGAGAACCTGTTTTCCCCAGAGGCCTGTCGGTTGTGTGCTATATGGCCGACCCATTGCCACTTCAGCTTACTGATCTTTCTAACTGCGTCATTAGTTTAGTTAGTTTTTCCCTACATCATCATCCACGTTATGTATTCATCTGACAAACAATGAGTTCATTCCTTTACATAATAAATGAACACTACTATACTGGCCGCAATGGCAGTTTGTAATTATTTGAAAATTAACAAATCCTTAACCCTCAGCGCATTTATTTACACAATATAATATAATTGGCAGACAGATAGGAATGCAGAGTGTACACAGTCTTTAAATTATTTATAATAATAAAGCTACAATTGCGGAACACCCCCGCCGCCGGGCTCCTCTGCTCACAACACTCGTTCCTAAACAACCTAGGCTAACAAACATTAAGCTAAGCAAGTGGCACTCGCTTCATTTACTTGTAACTAATTGTCCGTCTAACAGGTTTCTACTAAACATTGGTTAATATCCTTACTCGTATCAGTATTGGTTCAAGCTAAAATGCACGACGATTTTGTGGTTTCTTTTGCATTATCAATATTTTTAACATCCTTCTGGGTTGAATCAAAGTCCTTTGGGCCTACCGAGTCGTAGATGACTGTCCTTATTCCGGACTCTAAAGATGTCATCTCATCATCGGATATTGTTTTATTAGAACTGTCTGTTTCTGAATACTTTGTGTCAGCTTCCAGGCCATATTGGAGTCTGTTCAACAGGGAGATGACGCTGCTGTCGGTCGCACTGTCGCTTCGGGAGCTGTCGTCACTGTGGCTCCCGCCGCCTGTCGCCACGCCTGCCGAGACGACGCTGCACGCAGCGTTTCTACTGACACCGTAGTCCGCGTGCCGGTCATTGTTTATGATCCTACATTCGCATCCCGTACTCTTGGTCCGCTTCTCTGTAGCGTCACTGTGTACAAGTCGCATATCATCTCCGCGTGCCTCCTCGAGCCACTGTGTTTCGCTTGCACCCGCCTCAACCCTAGAATGGCTCATAAAACTTTTATACTCACACTGTGAATCACTTTCAAGTGCTTGCTGATTATGTTTGTAGAACATACTGCCACTGTTTTCGTTTCTATCAATTTCAGTAATTCCTTCAATGAGATCATTTGAAGGCAGTCTGTTCTTAAAATTATACAAATTACAAGAGTTCACCTCTGTCTCATTCGGTTCTAACCCAGATGTATCGTTTTTGGCTGCTGAGTAACTGTGGTCCATGATCTTATTTTTTTCATTTACAATTCCATATATACTATCTTTTCTTATTTCATTACCCTCTCCATCATAGTCTCGGTTACAATTAAGTGTAATTGTTGTGTACATGAAGCTATCTAAGGTGCTCACAGTGGGTGCAGTTGGTTTAGTGTCTACATCGGCTAACTTTAAAACAATGCTATTTAAATCTACATTAGAGTCGTCTGAGGCCGAGTTGTCACATTCACATGCGAGTTTATGTCTACAATCACTATTCACAGCACCCTCGTCAAGATGGCAGTAGTCAGCAGCTGCACTGCCAGCACTGCTGTTGTTCGTGTGGGAGGGCGGGGCGCCGCCGGGCGCCGCGGGCTAGGGGCGAAGCGCGTGCGCGAGCTGCGCCAGGCGCGACACGAGGGCCGAGTTGCCGGCCACGCTGGCCGCGACCTCGTCCTGCGCCGCCAGCAGGGCGCGCACCCCCGCCCCGCTCGCGGTCACGCCCCCGGCGAGCGCTGCCCCGACCTGCTTGTTCGCTTGCTGCTTGCTTTGATCTTCCTTTTCTCTCTCTTTCTCCTTTTCTTTGTCTGTCGCTTCGTTTTTAGTGCTTGCCTGAAACAGCAATGGAGAATATTATTAATTTTTAACAAATATATGAGTTAAGCACAATTTTTTATGTTTATACCTATCCATATACCAATTCTGCTAATATAAAAATAAATATTTATAATAATACATTTTAAAAGAAAACTAATGCAAGAATAGAAGTAAACGACTCCTCGGCCAGCAGCAGCAGCAGGTGCGCCGAGCGACCGCTATGCCCGCTCGACACACGCACTGTCATATGTAACCTAATCAGCTGATGTCGTGTCATTACAATCAGATCAACGCAGTTTCTAGTTCCAAGTTTTTCTAGCTTGTTATAGTAAAGAAGATATGATATTTACTACTTGGTGAGCGTCTCCGATAGCTGCCTTGGCTTTCTGCTCGGCGTCCTGCAGGCGCGCGCTCAGGGCGAGCAGCTTCAGCTCAGTGCTCGAGACATCTTTGTCCAAGATTTGGGTCTGCAGATAGACCGTCTGCGCCACTTTGTACCTGCAGCATAGATTGACTGATCATAACAAAAATCTATTTGGTATTATTTACATTGTTGATCATATTATTAGGAAATAAGGACAACACCAGCATGGAACAGTAGCGTGACGCTGCTGTGTTCCAGGTGGTGAACGAAGGAGTTACAGGCATTTCATGTCCATTGCCCTGACAGCGGATGTTCATCTTGAATTTCTGTCAGGGATAGATAGATGTCATGAAGACTAGTGATCGCTTCCCGGGAGGTGCGCCGGGTGCTCGTGGGCCACCTGTAATATAGAGAGAGTCACGTGGCGCACCAGTCGGCTATGGCGTCGGCGCGGGCGAGGGCCAGCGGCGCGGCGCGCTGCAGCAGGGCGCGGATCCTGCGGCCCGTCTCCGCCACGGTGATGCGCTCCAGCACGTGGAACTGCTCGTCGTTGTAGGTGAGGGAGCGCGTGGCGCGGTCCCGCACCAGGTGCTGCCACGAGTCCCGCAGTCTGCGCGAACAGCGGAAATTGCTTTTTAAATTATATTAATCTTCACGTGGTTATCTCCTTCGGCTCCGGTCAATAAGCCGTGTACCACATTGTCGGTTCGAGATGCGCAGAGGGAACGAACGACTCTCAAAACTATATTACGAAGGCGAGCTAATAGGATTCAAGGTAAAAAATTATGAACGAAAAAAGTTTAAAATTACAATCGTATGTTCTCATTTGCCCAGTAGAGTGACCGGACCAAACATCAGCACGATGAAGAATCAGTGGCTCGCCCATATATACTGAATGGCTACCTGGGACAGGCGCAGTGCAAGAGGCCCGCGCCGGGGAAGCGGTCGTCATCATTACTGACCAACAAAATAGGACGTTGACCCTACAGCAGCACATGGACTTTAGTTCACATCGTTGTGAATGTCGGTCGTGTCCACGGGGGGTTTTCTCCGGGTTTCCGCCGGTTTAATTCCCTTATGTTTCATAAAAAATTAAATTAAATTTTGTTTTATTTAAATAATGCCGCCTAATCGATTTATACAAAAACTTATCAAGATTCTAAAATATGTTATGATTTAATTAAAAATAAGAGAACAGAAAAGAAAACACATTTACTGATCCAAAATGGACAAATACATCAAAACTAAACTTAAATAAATAAAAATCGCAGCACAGCCCAGGGTACGTGTGTACAGTGTAGAAACATCTAGACCCGACCGTGGGGCCGGGGTTTTCTGTGTGGTCACCTGTCGACGAGGGTCTTAGCCTTGAGGTGGAGGCGCAGCTCGGCGGGGCAGGGCTCGTGTGCGGCGGCGGCGTCCCACTCGGCGCGCAGCGCGGCGGGGGAGTGGCGCGCGCGCAGCGCCGTCGCCGACGCGTGCAGCGTCTCCGCCTCGGCGGCCAGCAGCGTGGCTGCAGCGGGTGAGCAGTGCGCAGGCGCGGCCAGCGATAGCGCGCGCGCTGCCTGTGCCAGGCCGTGCGCGCGCGCCGCCAGCGCCTCCGCGCGCACCTGCACGCGCTGCAGCCGCGCGCCCAGCAAGGCGCCCCAGCGCGACACGCAGCGCGCGCACAGCACGGCGCCCGCGCACAGCGCCTCCACGCGCCGCCGCACCGCGTGCCCCACGCTGCACGCCGTCTGCACACGCACACGCACGCACTACACCACACGCACTAGCCCACTGCTGAACATAGAGCTCCCCTATCGATTGCAAACTTGCACAAGTCGTCGCTCCACATCTACAAGGGGGCGCCCGACACTGCAGACCGAACGTAGCCACCCAATAAAATTTGTTCCCCATGGGTCATCGGTTCTACAAGCTGTATGGGCAACCTTGCCACTCCAGCTTGTTGATCTCTAGCCATGTGGGTCCGGTCACCCGCGACGGATCGTTTTGTAGGTAGAACATATGTTACCGTTATTCCATTGCCGATCATTTTAACAGTTTCATTGCAAGATTCACACAAACCCGACGTGAAAATTATAATGGTATAGTTGAACACGCGCACAGGCTAGATATTCATCAATTTATAATTCTATGACGAAGTTCGTCAAGAACATTGCTACATAAACAATATATGGCCACAATAGGGATGGTTCCGGACGCACCGGACGTCGCTCCCACTAAAATACTTTTCCTGTCTCCTTCACTGTAATAAAGTCCATTGTTGACCACATGCCGCTCCATGGAACCAGCAGTCCAGTCCATAGCAAACAATCAAAGATAACATAGACTTGTATAAATAACTGCACAACGCTGCTGTCTTATTGTAGGGATTCAATCACACGTGAGAAGGAGAAAAGAGAATCTTTGCTGAGAATCGACGGGCGCAGCGATCAGCTACCATCGGATGAAGTGTGTGCACCGCTGTCACCGTCCATACCTTGGCCTGACTGGCGTCGTTCTCCACCGAGACGATGTTGGGGAAGACGGGGAACTTGGGCAGGTCGGGCTCGGGCGTCATGCTCACGTTGTTGTTGTTCTTGTTGAATAGCATCAGCGGCTCCTCCGCCCTCGTCTCCGGGTACAGCTTGCCTGCACGACACAATCCTATATCTTAAACTTACTTCGTACTCTTAACTCTTCATATTATTTTTTTAAAGTTCATATTGTTTTTATTAATTGCATGCTTTGGTAACCTTCTATCAGCCACTTAAGACATATAATTTATTGTATAATGTTGTCATATTACATTTATTTCATGTACTGAATTCCTGATGTCCTTAATAAGTAAATAAATTGCCATGTGACAAGACAAGAAACTAACCGAGCGTATTTTCGTCAATTTCGGAGAGCAGCAATCTGTCTTGGTAGAGCAGGATCTGCGATTCGGCCACCACGCTCGTCTGCTCGCAGATGTATAACTGCAGGTGCTCGTACTTCTCCAATGGCTTCAGGAACACCTGAAAATTGCCATTGGAGGGGGATTTTTTAAACTCATTTGCGAGAAGAATTTTATTTGTAGGTGAACAATTTTTTTCGCTTTTTATGTTATATTTGCAATAAAGGCTGATTATGTCCAAGAAACTTGTATTTAATTATATATTCGAAGCTTGTATTTCGTTGCGAAGGCTTAAGAAATAGCAAATTGGATATACTTCATGAGTGACACTGGTGGCATGCCTCCAAATGTTTGTTTTATTAGTGATACTCAATAATGCGCAAGCCTTCAGTAAATTCATACGAAAATTATCTTAGATCATTTTTCGCAAACAAGATTATTCGCGATACCGCCATGTGACAGGCCGCTTCTCTCCAGTCAATACAGATAGAAGCGTCGCTGGAGTTTCTTGCGCCACTTCTCCAGCGCCCACGCATTCCGAAGTGATGGTACAGATAGCTAATAATAATAATAGATATGATATAATGTTAATGTACGTAATTCTTCGTCAGAGGCAACAGACGGAGCCGAACCCTCGAGGCCTTCGCCGAACAGGGTAACGGTCCATGCCGACGCTCCCTCTTGGGAGCCCTTGTGCTGGTTAACCACTAATAGAGGTCTCGACTGAGCGACATTAGCGCTCGGTTACCTCTCAATCCCGACGAAACTGTAAAAGTCCTCCGGCTAACAGCAAGAAAAAAACAATTTGAACTGAATTAATATGTGTTTAAATATAAAATTTCCCTTTCAACGTACTACACAATTTGCATTCAGGTATACTGAAAATATTACTGGCTGATAATAATTCTCAAATTTAACTTTTTTTTAATTAAAACCTATGTTTTCCAAAATCAAAATTATAAGGGAATCAACTGTTTCACTTTAATTTTTTTTAAAGTAATTTTTATACATTTTGAGAAATCTAATAATATGGCACAAATAGTGCGTAATACAACTACGTTTGGAAAGATTACCATTCAAGTCGATTACATAGAATTAGAAGTCAGGATATTAACAGAACATCCTTGACAACATTGACCTATTTGCGTTCAATGTGCAAAATACAAAAAAAAGTGAGTTAAAAAGGAGAATTTTCTTTTTTGAGTATGCCAACGCAAAATAGAGTAGGCCAAAGGCGTAGACTCGCGTGCAGGGGGGGTGGGGCGAGTAAAGAAAAAACACGACGACGGGGGACGTGACGATTGCGGCTGCAACTCCGCTGCACCCCGACCCCTGTGGATGAAGAACGACACCAGAGGGGGTCAATACGATGGCCCCTCTTAAGGAGGTACGAGACGTCAGCTCGAATCATCTTCGGAGGACAGGTAGATTTAAAAGCGGCCTGGAACACGAGTGAACGTCGTGAAGGCAGCTGAATTTAAACTCTGCTTATGTAATGTGGCCGTAAGTGGGTTAACACGTGCGCGTGGCCCTGTCAGCTCGATGCGGGCAGGTCGGTTCAACAGGCCTAGATAAAATATTATTTGGACATCTTTTTTGTACAAAAAAAATGGATGCCTTGTTTTTAATAGTATGAAATAAGCGATTCTGCTGGGCACAGAAAATAACAAAAGTAAACCAAAAACTTTGTCTCAATCCCCTGAGTTGTCTAAATTTGCATTCAGCAAATGCACAGCTGAATTTCCTTGCGAGTGTTTCACATGATTTCGAAAATATTAGTCTTCCTAAGAACTGTATCTCCACCAAAACCTATTAACTAAAACCTTTTAACTTAAGGTGTCTTTCTGTCTTGTCCTTTTGTGGAGCACAAATTTCTTTATACTTTAGCACATTAAGTAACTAGACACTAACACTAGACCCTTTGAAGATACACTGTTCATCATCTTCATTCTCCTTTTCTGTATTAAATATAAATATTTATATGTACACAACTAGTACCGTCACAAATATCTTTTATCATATGGAAACAAACTTACCTTGATGCTAGCAGCTTTATTTACATGAAATATATGAACAGGTTTTGTAGTTGTGACAGTTTGGACCTCAGAGAAGAACCTTTCAAAGGTCCATATCCTGTGAGGGTCTACTTCTAGTAAGCCTGCCAGCAGTGGAGTGACAAGTTTCCTGAGACCCACACTCAACTGGCAGTGGGAAGGAAGCTCCCTGGCCCACTCTATTGGTCCATTGTCTGTTGTTTGAGTGCCCTTAAAAGTTATTTGTATGTTAAAATATTATAAAAATATTTATATATATAAAACAACACTACAATGGAATACTGATTTAAGAATTTAGTTTGAGTTTTATAATACAATAAACTGCACAGAGGTTATTTATAAAAAAAACTAATAGACTATTATGTTGTAGCTAGCTGCACCAGTAACGGATCCTCCATAAGAACCCATTGTTAACGGAATACCAGTGTACAATAGTAGCTTAGTACTGCTATAATTGGTGAGTGAAAGAAACACCCTCATTAAAGTAAAATGTGGACATGCGAAGCAGCGGAGCCCTCTTTCCATTTAGTCTTAGTTCTTTAGAAAATATTTTCATTATTTTTTGTCTTTTATGAAGTTATTACTTGCATAAACATTGGTTACCCAACACCTTTGACCTTTTCTTATCTACAAGATCTTGCAACTAAGAATTACAATTAAGCCCACAGGTCACCTCAGGGTAAGTGACTGGTAAGACTCAAGATGCACATGCAGTCACCCTCAGAAGACTGATATTGAATGCCTCTTTATTTGTAATTGTGAATCAATCAAAAAATTATAAACTTACAGAAATTACTCCTGAAGCCTTTTTCGTAGTTATAAAGAACATGGTTTCTTTATTTTTCCTTCCACCATATGGTCTAAATGGCAACTGGCCAGTTGCCACATGGTATAGTGTTACACCGATGGACCATAGATCAACTGTTGCCCCAAAACTCTTTCCTACAGGTTTCCTTAGAACAGCTCTCTCATACATATCTGGGTGCAGATATTCCTCTGTTCCATATAAGGATATGAACTGTTCTTCCTCTTGCAGCTCTCTAGCTGCTCCAAAGTCGGTAAGCTTGTATGTTGTTGTGCCATCTTCATTTATAAATTTCATAATATTGCCTGGCTTCAAATCTCTGTGCACTAGATTATTATCCCGCAAATGCTTCATACCCGCTGTTAAATGTTCCAGTACTAATAGGAACTCATGCTCTTGTAATCCATATGTATTTTCAGGATCGTCCAGGATATTAAAGAGACTACCACCAGTGCAGAGTTCCATCACTATAACTTTCCCGCGACCCTCTTGTTCTTCTTCGATGGCGAGGAGTTTCACAATGTTTTCGTGCTTCACTTTTTTCAAGACTTCAAATTCACGCATTTGCACATCATGGGGCCTCATGTGGCTCAATTGGTTGAAAGTTTTTACGGCTACTGGCTCTCCATTATTTTTGTTTACTCCTTGAAACACTGCGCCAGTTGCCCCTTTACCGAGGACACTAGTCGTACACCACACATAGCTTTCTGAACCACGGAGAAATGACATTTTAAGTTTTAATTTCAATACAAACTGAACAACAGTAAATTGTAAAAAGCATGTAAACGCAATATAAAAAACAATCTCTCATTTCCTATTTGATACATAAATATAATGTAGTTTCATATAATTTATGAATTATATTGTAATTAAATATGCAATCACTTTCATTTACAGACAAAATGAAATATAAAACAAGAATGCACTGCACATAGAATAAAGAAAATTTCAAGTAAGAAAATAAAGACAGCACAGATAAAAAAAGAATCATGAAATAATGTCAAACTGGCAAAACTAAGTTATATGGAGAAGCGCCGCATCTCTGCATGTATACGTGCCATGTTCAGATAATATATTTAAGTCACCCCTAAAAGAAGTTGGTAGGTTTTGCCATCCAAATATTGTAGGAAAGTGTGGGCCGACCAGATGTGAATTAAGTAAACCCATTCACACATTTACAGAAAACTCTTGTTGGTTTGCTCTTTCTTCCTTTATCTTTGGGTTGTCCCCCTTTCTCAAATTCTTTGTTATAAAATATAACATTTCACCCATTTTTTCATTTGATTTTGAAACAATTGAAATCTTATTTCATACTTTTATTCGGTTTTTTTAAATTATGGCAACTATCATACCTCCATAACACTACACACCTATATCAAATTGCTCTCGTTAATTGTCAAATCGACTAACTTTTACAACTTTATTATTGCACATAAGATTTACATGTTAAACATTACTTTACATGTTAATTTTCACATCTTGATGATATAAAACATTTAAGTGCTTTTATTAAATTATTATTCGTTTTGTAATGCGATTTAAAGCGTTTTTCTAAAACAACTCGTTTACCATTGAAATCCATATTCATACATTTTTATTTCAGCGTAAGATAGCAATATGTAAGTTTCTACTTAAAATAAAACTACAAAGTACGGCGTTTTCCATATGAATGTTTATAGATTTGTTTCCATGAATATTTATTGATATGTTGTGAAAGTTGTGTTTTTAATATTTTATGACATATAAAGAAAAAAAGTAGTATATTAGAAAACTACTTAACTAGAAAACGTTTTCGCCCTATGCACATCCTGAACTGTATATGAAATGACATAAATGCGAACAATTTATGCTTAACCTGTACTGAATTTGTCTAATACTGTAAGGACTACACAGTCTCCAGTTAAGATGACCCATTTTTGCTGCATATATTTTATGAAATATATCAATAATATGAAAAATTAGAAATTAATTGTGTACAATTTTTCATGAAACTTGGAGTTGGTTTATAATTATGCTATCTAAATTTATCTTTAGTTTTAGCAAAATATCACACTTTCTATAGCTAAAGCACCCTCACCACTCGTTTTGATAGATATTACCTGCTTTGAGGTATCTCTTTCCTTGCCTGTTTACCTATTCAATCAGACCCCATAAATCTAAATATGTATATTTAATTGTTTTCTTAAGACAATTGAAGTTTTTTTTATCTGGGTATGTCCAAGATGCTCATATATGTCTCTCAGCCATTCATATTAGCATGCACAATTTACTGTGTAATTAATTTTATTATACTATATATGTACATTGTAAAGATTTAAGCAAGATACTATATTACTAATGATTTAATAATTTAGTATAACAATTTGAGATACAATTCCTTGATATAACAGCATATTTAACAAGTGTTTAAGGTAATAGTGAATCACTAAAATTAATTTCTAGGTCATCAAAATATGAGGTAAGGAAGCAAAGAGAGCGATCTAGAAGTCGGTCACCAGCACATAGAAGAGAACATCATGTTAGTAAAGACAAATATTCTAAATCTAAATCACCCGGAAGGTCTCGACACAGGTCCTCTAGCAAGGACAATGAAAAGAAAAGAGATGCTTCTAAACGCAAAAAGAGTAAAAATAAAAAGAAGAAGCGTACAAGTTCCTCAAGTAGCAGCAGTAGCAGCGACAGTGATGAAGAGGAATTGAATCTGTTGCACAGGCTGGAGGCAAAGAGGTTAAGGTTGAAGGAAGATAGGCAAAAGCAAAAGGAGGTAATGAAGGCCAATGAGACACCCGAGGAAAAAAGGTTACTTTTATGTTTTACTATGTGCACTAAACATCGGAACCATTTCAATAGTACAGTGACATTTATGTGTGAGGATATCTGTCTTCCTAACATAACTCTTTCACCAAATAAATATTTTCTTACACTTGTGCCTTAGTTAAGGATACGTTGGAGCTGGCAACATGGAAATTGCTGTCCATCCAATCTCTCACTTCTCACTCTTAACACTCTTATTATTGTCAAGTATGCTATCAAGATTAAAACTTTCGATGTGATACAGCCACCAATACAAAATATAAGGATGTGATTTGAATTTCTATTTTGATTAAAACAAATATTTTATCGGGCTGTGGTAGCTCCGTGTCTCAGCACTTGCTATTCTTCACGGCACACAAGCAAACCAAGTTAGATCCCTGGTGCCAGCAACAATGAATTGTTAGTCGCAATTTTTAATGCTGATTTACCACATGCTTAGCGGTAAAGGAAAACATTGTCTAAAAATCTGCATGTCTAAGAAATAATAAAACAGAAAATATTTCGAAAAAATATTTCCACCAATCCGCAGAGGAGCCATGTGGTGGACTATGCTCCAACACCCTCTCTAGAGAGGTGGCTAATGCCCAGCACAGGGATTTAAATATAAAGACTTACTTTAATTTAAACATTGTGTTTACTATAGAGCACGGCGCCTCCGAGAGAAACAAGAAAAGGAGCGTAAACGACGCGAGCGAATGGGCTGGGACACGGAGTATCAATGCTACACCAACCAAGACAACCCATTTGGTGATTCAGCTCTTACACATACTTTTGTTTGGTCAAAAAAGCTAGCCAAAGAGGGTGTCAAGAATGTTTCAAGAGACGAGTTAGAGGCATTGAATAGGCAGAAGCAGTTGGAGAACAAGATTGAATTGGAAAAGGTGAGAATTAATATATGTGGGGGAGGTAAATAAGTTGAAGGAATGGAGGTAGTAATAATAATTAACTGCTAAAGCACACAGTGCCCCTGATGGTAAGTGAACATGCTCAGCAAGTTGCACATGTCACCTGAGGATTGGTATGGGATGGCCACCTGATAGAAATTGTGTCTCTGGATCTCTACACTCACCACTAACTATTTCAGGCTGGTATACTATTGAAGTTGTGGTCTTTCCCCAGTCCAGGTTACCCATTACTGATGCAGCAGGGATCTACCACTTAAGTAGCATTACAACAAATATAGACAAATCTTTAAAAAATAACATTGATCTGAGTTAATAATGTGATATAGAAATTACGCTGGCCTCGTGGTGCAGTGGTCAGATGGTTGGTGCTGGGTGCAAATCCCAGATAAGAAACAAAATTTGTATATAACAAATAGCTTGTTTTCGAATCTGGGTGTGATTTGTGTAGGTGACACTGCATCTGGACCTTGCTGCGATGTGATGGCACTTGCATTGCATAGGAATAGGGAAGGTAAGACGACGAGTGAGTGCCTCTGTGCAATTGATGTCATCTGGCAATAACCGGTAGATATCCCATCAAACATATTTTGCTTTAAGGTGAAGCAACGCAGGCTGGAGCGAGAGGCAGAGCGGGCCGCACGCGAAGCCGAAGCGGCCGCCGCGGCGCGGGCGCGGGAGGCCGCGCAGTTCAGCAGCTGGGCGCGCCACGAGGACGCCTTCCACCTGCAGCAGGCGCGCCTCCGCTCGCAGATACGCATCCGCGACGCTCGTGGTAAGTGAGAGAGGGAAGAATACATGTGGATATTATCCCCCCTCTAATACCTTCCAACATTTTGTCGCTCCTGCACCTCCCATAGACACGAGTCACAAAAAGGAATAACAATAATAACCTTTACCGAAATATACCTTTTTAATTTATTTTTAATTCAAGGAATATAAACATACAATAGATGGGTATGGGTGCAACTAAAGCCACATTAGATTGTAAACTGTGAATGTAAACCATTAATTGTTATATGTAAACATTAACCTCACCTGCACATGGAGAAGCCTGCTAAATAATAGATGAGGATCTGATAACTGACTGAAAGCAGAAGGTCCTTCCAACTGTGACCAATCCATAATCTCACAGGTTTTTTATAAGATTCTTCATGCGAGTGTACCGGTTCAGCATTCTGTGTCATCAGGGCAGCTCAGACTATGGGCAAACATAATGTTTGATGCTTTTTTTCTGGCATACCTCCAAATGACTTCATTTGATAAAATATTAAGAGATTCTTACATCTGATTGCCACAAGTAAATCTTGTGGTCTACTGGTATCAGTTTACTGCCAAAAAACTTTATACTCTAGTTCATCCAATCTTCAGCTTTTTGCATTCTGCCGGTCCGTTCATCCGACAGTCAGCTCCACATTAGGACGAGGCTCCTAAGATCATCTATTTTTATAATGTGATAAATACAATTAAAAATATGTTTGTTCCAGCAAAACCAATTGATCTGTTAGCTTGGTACGTAAGCTCGGAGGAGTGTGTGGATGCATTGGAAATGCATGAACCCTACACGTACCTAAACGGGTTGCAGATGCAGGATCTTGAAGACTTGCTAGAGGACATTAAGGTTAGTCACTGTCAAAAATATTTTTGTGGTGACATTACCTATTGTAGTCTAGATTTCTCATATAACACCACTGAACACCAGGTGAGTGCAGACAAGCACCAGCTTGTGCATAAAATAAATAAAAATAATCTTAGGTTATTGTTTCTGTGCTCATCTTCACTATAAAAACTTAAACACTCTCACAGCATCATTTGAAATACAGAATGGGATTGCAAGTTTCACAATCGAAACTTAAAATGCACATTAGAGCAAGAAACGTCAATATCTAAATAATAAATATAATAAAAACAAACTTCTATAATTGTTGAGGTTTCTCTTTTGTAATTGTACTTTCTTTTCTTGTTTCTCTAAAGTTGCCAAAGTAAAGTTACAAAAAATACATGTTTCTGTAACATGACTATATCGTAGCACCTGAAGAGCGCGAGCGCGTGACACGTGACACGTGACATTATTATCGGTAAGGTGTGCGTGTCGTGCACACCGCTAAGCAGAACATGATTTACCTGGTCCTGCAGTGAGATAGGAGACGCACTATAGCACAACCGCATGGCTTTTGTAGTTATTTGTGTGATAATTAAATTGTGTTTTAATTTAACACCTAACTTTAATAAGCTGCAGAGTGGGTTAGCTCGACCGGGAAGACCACGCCCTCACAGAATACCATCGTAAAATAGCAGAATAATGCTGCTGAGGTTCGTCAGTGTAGGGATCGGGGACGAATTACAGGTAGTGAGACATTCAATCCTCATGGAGGACTCTTAGAGCAAGTCCAATGTTTGTTGAGGACGCGTGTCCTGCGCTGCAGACCTCACGTACCTACATATTGTGTATCAGGTGTACAAGGAGTTGGAGAGCTCCAGCAACCAGGCCTACTGGCAGGACGTGCAGACCATAGTGCTGGACGAGCTGGGCAAGCTGCGGCGCCTGGCCGCGCCTGACGCGCGCCGCGACGGCGTCCACCGCGCCGTCGCCGATGACGTCACGCAGGTACCACCACGAGGAACTTCAAAACATGCCGAGAGAACTTGTCACCAGTGTGCTGTGACAAACACACAAAACTTACCCAGATTTTAGTAGTTTTGGTTTATTTATCTATAGCCATATGTTGTGTGGCCAACTTGGTACGTGAAGGTGTTCTTTAGAGCTCGACCTGTGGCAGCAGAGGCTGCGGGGGTCGAGAGGACGCAGTAAAACAAAACAACTGCTTACTGTTACTTCACTTTTTTATATGTATGCATTTTTGGTAATTGTAATTGACCAATTATTTTCCAGTCATTTTTCATATCGACTTATACAGATCTTCAAAGGCAAGACCGGGCCGCAGCTGGAGGCGTTGCAAACACAGATCGAACAGAAAATCAGCGGCCGCCACGACGGCGTTGACGTGGGCTACTGGGAGAGCTTGCTGAGTCAGCTGAAAGGTATCCGTCGAACGTGGGCCGGACTCTTTTAATACTGGCTTCCTAATTCAGAGTTGGCTACAACACTTGTCTTGTATTGATAAGTTTTAAAACATTCTCATGTACTGCTATAAAAAGTATCCTGTGTGTCCTATATTCGCTGCTGGAGTAGCAAACATACAAACTTTCATATTAACAATATGCCGTGTGCAGCCCACAGGGCGCGCGCCCGCCTGCGCGACCGCCACCAGCACAACCTGCGCCGCAAGCTGCAGCTGCTGAAGCGCGAGCAGGGCGTGCAGCCCGCGCCCGCCGCGCGCCCCGCCCGCCCGTCAGTACACCGCAAGTCCCCGTACTTACAAACACAATGCAGATGCCTCGTCACCAGTAGTAGTAAGCTCTGCACTCACCGGACTAGACACAGCAACGTTACGCTGATATTCCGTGAGGACACCACCTTCAGACCACACCTTCAGTGTGCCACCACCACGCACAGAATCTCTAAAGCCACAAGTAGCATGAGTAGGCCCGCCTGCGCGCTCGAGGAAGACGCGTGGTGAGTGCGGTAAACTGAACGGTCAGGGGTGGGTGCTAGGACATGGACTAGCGGGTGACCGTGTGCCCCTAGTGTCTCATGTCACCTGGCCTCGTAGAAGACGTCGCCGCGATCGTCCGCGCGGTCATATCGTTGTGATATGTCATGTTACTAATAAAGATTATTATTATTAAATGATGAATGTTGCCAGGTCTGAATCTCCGGAAGCGAGGAGCCCGGTCAAAGAAGAGGCTGAGCAATCGCAGCCGGAGGCAGACGGCTCTGAATGGGAGTCCGAGGAGGGTCGCGCCGCCTGCGTGGCGCTGTACGAGAGCGGCTGCTACTCGCCGGAACCGCTGCCGCCGTCCGCGCTGGAGCCGGGCACGCTGCTCACGGCACCCGGGCACGACCAGCAGCGGCTGGCGTACCTGCGGGCTCGTCTCCATCACGCTAAGAAGCCGCCAGATACTGCAGTCGTGAGTGGCACACTTTGTTTTTTTATAAGTTTACGCGAACACTACGCCTCATGACATCCACATGCTTCCTCAAATAAACATTCAAGATGCGCATGCGAGATCATCAAGTTGCCACCGCTGAGGACAGACTGCGATGGAGTGCCTCTTTCTTCTTGAATCCCTGACCCTTCCCTAGTTAAGTCAACCCATTCATAGATAGTAATATCATTAAAGTTGTGATGTCAAACTGCACAGGCAAGCGGGTCGGGTGCGTCCAACGAAGCGTTAGAGCGCGTGGCCCAGCGCGCCATGGGCCCGGGTGCGGACTCCGCACAGTTCAGCGTGGAGCACCCGCTGCCCGAGCTGCCCTGCCTGTGGGCGGACAAGTACCGACCCAGGAAGCCGCGCTACTTCAACAGGTGAGCTTAAACCAGTGCTATTGTGTCTTTATCCGCAGAGGAACAGTACACTGTAATTTATTTATTTTATATTGAACAGCTAAATTATTGTAGAGCTGAGCGACCCTCGAGCTCACCAAGTATATCTTAACAAATGTTGAATTGGGTCGGACCACCGTTAGCTCAGACTTTTCATAAAGACAATATTAAATCTATCCTCGATATAACGCAAGAATTTACCGATACCGTCTCCTCACGCAACGGGTCCGTGGGTGTCGGCCGGCGAGACAGCACCCCCTCGTCCCTGAGCTGCACTAGTGTGCGCCATTCTTCACATTTACGTATAGTATTATTATCAATTACTTGAGCTGACGGGAACTTTAAAAAAGTAGTTTTGTCCTGGAATATCTCATTTGCTGCGATTGAGTAAAAACCATGTCATCCAATAACGTGACACCTCCTCACTGTTACTGCGCGTTACCCGTTCACATTGCAGCCACTAACTAAGTACAGCGCAGTTAAATACAAATGTATCCACGAGACATGATGTGATGTGTGTTCCAGGGTGCACACGGGCTTCGAGTGGAACAAGTACAACCAGACGCACTACGACATGGACAACCCGCCGCCCAAGATCGTGCAGGGCTACAAGTTCAACATCTTCTACCCGGACCTCATCGACAACACGTCCACACCGGAGTTCTCCCTCGTAAGCGTCGCCGCACGCACCGGCCACTTGGACACTTACGTAGACCTCCGCGGTAGAGCGAGGGCGGCCGACATCGCCAGCGATCTGTGTTCCGCGGTGGACGCTTGATGGCTGTCAATCTTCAATATTGATTGAGCATATTATATTGATCACTAGAAGCCAGCTTTCATTTGGACGTGTTAGTACACTAGGCCGTCAGAGGTTCTTTAATGTGAACTGAAGACATAGTGACATGATTAGGAATTACTTCAAGTTCTATTTGCCAACCCTCAAGAGAACCAAGATTTCTCTACAAATTGGGTAAAGGCGTAGGGAAGCGTGTCGGGAAGTTCCGTATGCGGAACAAATATATCCTGACATGTCGGTAACTCATTGTACACATTAAATTATATTGTCTTTTGTATATTTCGTACGGTGAGTAGAGGGAACGGGCCACCCCGCGCGCGGCGGTGACCACTCACCATCTGCCTGTACCACCTATTCTTAAATAAAACCTAATGATGGTGATATTTCAATGATTCCCACACTAGTATTTAGTGAAACGGTAGTGACTGCTCGCCGAGCCGACTCCGTGCACTCTGCCTCTATCACATATGACTCGATAACTAAATTCACTCACAACATTAAGTTTCATATAAAAATGATGCTCCAACTAATGTGGCAGGCTGCCAGCGAACCTGTTTGCACTTGTTAATAGTGCATAAGGACGTGGCCACTACATGCCACCGTGGTATAGATAATGTAGAATGTGTTGCAATATGAATACGCGTGCTCCGGCCCACAGAAACCGTGTGCGGAGAACCCGGAGTTCGCGGTGCTGCGGTTCCACGCCGGGCCGCCGTACGAGGACATCGCCTTCAAGATCGTGAGCCGCGAGTGGGAGTACTCGTACAAGCGCGGCTTCCGCTGCCACTTCCACAACAACATCTTCCAGCTGTGGTTCCACTTCAAGCGGTACCGCTACCGCCGCTAATAAACCATTCTACGCCATTTCTTCTTTTATTTCACCTCTGCAGCCCCACCTGCTGCTCCATATGGTCAAGTGGAGCACACTACAAGACACACATAATAAATACGGCTTTGCTTGAACTAACAATACATCTATATAATAGATGACGAAAGTTGTGGCAAGCAAAGCATATGGCTTCATTGGCATTTTTTTGTACCTTATTCCATGTTTGACAGTGGTAGAGCTACACTGCAGTTTGTTTCTAACACCAGAATGAATAGGTCAGCTCGACTGGAGTAGTACTACGACCTCACAGAATAGCGGCGTGAAATAGCAGCATAATGCTGCTGTGTTTCGTCTGGTGAGTGTAGAGATCCGGAGACTTTTATTACTGGTGTCAAAGCATTCTATCTCAGTCCTCAAGGGTGACAACGCATCTACCTTATGATTCCTCGTCAAGGATGAATGTAGATGTCTTGGGCCGCAGGAAACACTTGGGAATATTCATACTGACAGTGGGTTATACAATTCACACATAACCCATACATATTTCCAACGGAGATAGTTACAGGAGAAGTTCCATCACTTACAAGCGTTTTCAGCAAGCCGAAATATGTTCGCAGACCATTCCGGAGGCTGGCCTAACACAACAATAAATCAGAAATTACTCCATGTTAACACCGTTTCCAGCAGACATGTTTTCAAACTGTAGGCAGGTTTCAGGACTCACTCTAATAATTACTTGGCGCTACTTTTTAAAAACCCATATTCAAGCTTAGTTACACCCCACCTGTGTCCGGGATATCCCAGGTGCAGAAGAACGACAGCATATACAATAAATAAAATGATGAGAGGCGACTGCACTCGACCATGTCTCTGGAACATTCCAGAATTGTAAGCCGGATGGCGTCGCGTCATAGAAAGAGATGGTCATTCTCGATAACGATTCGGAATGTTCTCGATTATGCTTAAACGGGACGGCTGTACGCGAGTTCATAAGCGGATCCATATTGGGTCCATTGCTGCAACTGGTCATGGAAGGAGAAATGTTTAAAGGAGGGAGGACTTTTTATTAAATTACCAAATAATACCATGAATTTGTGTTTACTAAAAATCTGAATTCTATATTCATATTATTTAAAAACCACATTTTCTGAGAATTCTTGAAGATATAGAACCCAATCATTCCTTGAACAAATTGAAATTGCCGCCCATACTGGAGAATAGAAGAATGGCTATTCATTCATTAGGATTTATTTTTCATATTATACGTTGTTATATTACGTTAACACGTAAGTTCAGGCACGCCACACCGCACTCGCGGCGTCATCTTCCTCGCCACCGGCTTACACGCGATTTACTCGTGTTCTAGGCCGCTTGTAAAAACGACCTGTCCTCCCATTTAGATAGTGATTCGAGTCGAGGTCTCATACCTCCTTACGAAGGGCCGTCGGATCATACCGTCGACGTTCTTCGTCCACAGGGGTCGGAGTGCCCAGCAGTCTTCGCGCCAGCTTCGTCGTTTCTCCCTGCTCAGCGGTCCTCCAGCTCGCGAGTCTAATTAGATAAAGCTGTAGAGGTCTCTGGACCAACAACATTATACAAAAAAAAAAATGATATCCCTCCATAGTCCGCTGTCTGTTTATATTATCTTCTATTACTACTTTGCAAGGTGTGAACAATAGATTAAATAAATAACATAGATTGTTAAAATAAATAAGTGGGTGGTTTTTATTTTTGGAATATATTATAATGACAAATATAAAATTTAAAACAAAAAACTATTTAAAACTATTCCTCTGGGAGGGGCTATCACTTGAGTCACTTAGATGACCTGGTATAAAGTTTAGGTGCAACTGTAATTATGGACCAAATGTAATAATGCTGCAATGCAATAATTAATTAACAAACTGTTGTCTTACAATTGAGATGGAAATTGATAAATAAACAGTTTTGTTTAAAACATTAATTCCAAGTATAAGCTGGCATAATTAAAAAAAAAGAGTAACAGCTAAACATTGATTTATTTACAGAACAACACAATAACTACTCCTTCTTAGCTTCTGTAGCATCAACAACTTCTTCAGCAGCAGGGTTGCCCCTAAAGTTGGGAAATTGCTCCCATGGGGCACTCAACTCAAAGCGCCTAAATTCCTGGGCTAGCTCTATCGGTTCTACAACGACCCGCTTTTGCTCATCATCATAACGAACTTCTACATAACCACTGAGGGGGAAATCTTTTCTGAATGGATGTCCTTCAAATCCATAATCAGTCAAAATCCTTCTTAAGTCAGGGTGGTTGGCGAAAAATACTCCATACATATCCCATATTTCTCTTTCATACCAATTGGCAGCTTTAAATATCTCGCAGGCTGAGTCAACCGGCGTTAGTTCGTCAGTGTAGGTCTTCACACGGATCCTAGCATTATATCGAAGAGAAAGCAAATTATAAATTATCTCAAATCTATTCTGACGACTGGGTACATCCATGCCCGCGACGTCAACAAGACTTGCGAACTGTGCATTGTGGTGGTCCTTCAGAAATTGCAAAACGGGAATAACACCATCAGGTGGTATTAGTAGCTCCAATTCATTTCCTGCAGTCAGTTGTACCTTTTGTATATATTTTGGCATACATTCTGCGACATACTTCCCAAAGTCAACAAGTTCAGATTTTTGTAAAGGATCCACTTTAGCTACAGTGGGCCGAGTTTCAACTTGTGGTGCTGCCTGATCGGTCTTCGAAACCACTCGCTGCGCTAATGGTACCGTCGTGTTTTTTAAAATTGCGCGTCCCAGGTGTGAGTTCGCACCAATGGCGCGTTTTAAGAAGAAAGACATCTTGTAATCTTTATTATTCCCTTTATTCTTACGTAATTCGTTTTCAATTCGGAAAATGTACAATGTTTAGATTGTCAAACTTTCGTTTCAAACTGACAGTGACAACGTCAGTTAAAAGATCTGTCATTCTTTTGTCTTTTTTTTCGTTATTGGCTTCATAAATGCTGTGATGGATCCTCATATAAAAGAATCATAAGATATATTCTACTGTCAGGATTTTAAATATCTAAACAATGTTCTAGCTTTGATCAACAAAGGATTAGCTAGAATTATGTTCAGTCAGAAGTAATCAACTTTTTAAAGATAAAAGAATAAACTTAATTACAAACTAATTTAATTAGCGTGTTGTCATAGTGGGACGCCAACAACGAATGTCCAAGACCATCACCTCAAACAATACGTTAAAATGTCTTACTGTAACTTAACCTACGTGGGAACATAATGCTCTGTTACGAAAGCACTGCAGGTGTGCTTTTATGCTGACATACGCACAATATGTACGGGTCGTGCTTCCATAACTCCTCCCTCCTCAAGTGCGAAATTATCGTTAATATTTGGATTCCGATGATTTCGCATACATATATATACATATAAGATATATTATAATATATATATATATATATATATATATAACATATAGATAGGAATAAGTGAGATTTATTTTTCCAAATTATTATACTAATACATATTATGACTAAAATGACATAGAGCAATACAGTTCCTAAACTTACACTATCGGTGGTCACTACACTTTCACTTTTCACTGATTCACTTTTTAATGAATCGAACAGATCTTTTAAATCATCCAAATTTAGATTTCGTAACTGTGCGGTCTTGTTCCAGTCCCCAAGGTTCCCCCAATTTGGTAGAGCAGCAATCGGAGTAACTTTATATTGTACATTTCTTGAATTAATTTGCTTTTTGTGTAATTTAATTTTTCCCAAGTAGACAATGCAGTCTTCATTAATATCTAGGATATATGTTCCCTTAATTGATTGTCTTTTTACATCATCGGTATATATTTCTGTAAGTAATGTCCTTTCTCGTGTAAATAATCCAGGTAGAGAAAGGCTTTCCAGATCGATTATAATCGGTTTACACAAACTAAGATTTGAGGCAAAATTCATTAGTTGCTCGGTGCACGTACTTTCCGGATACAAAACGATGTCATCTTCCTTACATAGAAATTCGTTGGCTGGAATCTCCTCACACGGGCTAGGTAGATAAGGTAGAGATATTTCGCAATGATTACAGTAGTTTTATTTTTAATATTGTCAAAAAATAGGTAAGGTATAAATTTTAAAATAGTTATAAGTATTACCATCAGTTAGCGGAATTTCCATAATCAATATTATACGGTTTTCTTTTACAAATGCTTTTATAGACATTTCGGTTCTTTCTAACATTACTTATGTGTTTTCTGACACAGGGTATATTAAGCTTTCAGTTTTAGATATATTATGTAACAATGTTAATAGTTCATATGGTATATATATATAATATGGTATATAAAACATAGTAGTATATTCATTATAGTAAAACAGAAACTTTAGTGAACAATAGTGCAATTTCGATTTCGCTTATAGTAATGAACATGGTCTTAAAATTACTTATAAAATTTAATATTAAACATGCTTAAGACTTATGTAGATTATATATAGTTGTTTTCTTTAGTAACTATAATTTTATTTTCAATGCCTTTTATTCACTCATATAAAATCTGAATATTTCCCTGTAGAGAACTAGTTTTGTTTGTTATAGAATCGAGTATTTCTGAAATTATAGTAATTTTGTTATCTGTATGTATTTGACCTATTTACAGTTGTGATAATGGGTTATCATAATTAATAGTGTAAGAATTTTAATCGTAGAATAAAGAGGTTCGCGCGTTAATGGTTTTAATAAATAAGCTGCCTAAACTTTACCATTGTTGAATTTAATAAATACTCTACTTGTAATTTCGTATTTTGGAACTCATTTACTTACATATGGCTTCTGAATGTCTACTAAATGACTAAACTTGTTATTAATAAATATACTAAGTCATCTATTATCTTAGAATTTTAAAGATTAATTATAATATGCTTATCTTTTTTTTCTAAATGCTCGCCCCTGCTTAACAGGGTTATTTCTGATTTTTGAAGTTGATGGATCTGGATCGTAATCATTAGGTTTAAGATCGTGATGATCAGGAATGACCTGCGAATGGCGTTTGACATTTTTAAACGCACTCTAGCTCTCTTTCTTTTCTTTACGGGTACTACGTTCCTATCTATTTTTCCTTGTACTACCGCTTTATGACATATAGATTTATCTTTACTTTTTGTGACGATAAAGTCTTTTATTAAAATACCTTCTTTGATTCCCCTATGGCACGTCTTATCTGCGTGGTGCTTTAAAATTGTAGGTTTTTGTTCTTTTTTATCTTGTATGTGTAAGAATGGCCTGGAAAACCTACTAAACTCCAATATCGCTTATATAATTATGTATTATAAACTTGCAATATAATATCTTACAACACACAATATATTCAATAACACTGATATTCCGTAATATATAACCATTGACTACTGGAAACAATCAATCCCAACAAACAGATGCCCCCAAAATCCTCTCGGCTCGCCTTATATAGTCCTGCCCCTCCGGAACGACTAGACTTACAGTCTTGCACTTTAGGTTCTTCCCTTTTTAGTATTTTGCGTTCGGATACATTGCCATCAATAAAAGAGTAAAGTGTTTAATGAAATCTCGAAGTTCGATACTTAAATTAAATGAACCTTACACTCGTCCATCCTGATAACGTGTATGACCCCCATGAACGTCACTGTTGGAAACCTTACACTTGGCATAAGCTTAGGTTAAGTCATTCCGTTACATTATGTCATATCTCTAGGTTAAGTCATTCCGTTACATTAAGGCATATCTCTGGATTAAGTCATTCCGTTACATTAATTTTTCGATTTCAGTTGGATATTTACTACAATTTTTGTACTACTAGTAAAACTAAATTTTGTTACGGCCTTATTCCTTAACTAATACAGATTGTTGCAAAGTATTACACTCATTCAGTGTTATTCCTGAACATTCGCTGATGTTATCAGTGTTACGAAGTAGTGAAACCATCTAATGTTCTCCTGATCATCCACTAGTGAAATCAGTGCTAACAGGCTAGCGACCTCGTTCGTAGTCACACTGATCATTCACTGTTACACTCAGTGTTATCAAGTAGTGAACACAGAAACCATCTAATGTTACTCCTGATCATCCACTGTTACTCTCAGTGTTACCAAGTAGAGATCACATACAAATTACGTCTCTTAATCACACAAATAAACATAATGATGGAATCGGATATAACAACGTAATTGTTAACTTTTTTTTATAGTTAATTGTTTATTTTTCATCGTGACTTTTATCATCATCTATATCTGAAACGTCGTCACCATCATTGTTTGCCTCTAAGGACTTGTCTGTGTATCCACGGTGGTCTTTCGTCTAGATTTCATCCCTTCAAAACCTGTTATAGGCGCGACTTTGTAACGATCCTTTCCTAAAATCTTTACTACTTTGAATGGTCCTTCATATGTTGGCAAAAGTTTTGTGCTTTTACCACCATTTTGAAATGTTACTTTTAAGATTTTTACTAAATTATCTTTATTGTACATACGTGGTAGCTTTCGTCCTTTGTCATAATACTGTTTTTGTTTTTCTTGCTCTTTATCAATCCTAATTTTAGAATCTTCTCGTATTTATGACAGGTCACTAGGTTCACGGATTACATTAGTTATCTCATTAAATACCGGGTTAATCTCACTGTTCATTATGGTTCCAAAAAATTACCTCGGCAGGTGCTCTGCCTATTGTCTTTTGTATGGTACTGTTAAGGCCCCATTGTTTTCGTCCTAGTTTCCCGTCCCAGTCTTTCTCATCATCTTTCATGTTTTGTGCAATTAATGAATCCAAAATGGTCCGATTATAACGTTCTACCTGTCCGTTAGATCTAGGGCTAGCGACCGCAATTGAAATATGCCTTTATCTGAACAAAATTTTTGAAAAGCTAAAGACGTGAAACAACCACCGCGGTCAGTCACGAGACTATCCGGGGTCCTAAAGGTATCGAAAATAACATCCAGTATTATAATAACGTTTAATGTCTTGGTATTTCTAACAGACAAATTTAGTATATGTGTATGACCTCTCTTCGATCTAACAAATGGGCCTAGGTGATCCGTATGTAACGTGTGAAATGGCACTTCAACTCTTGTGATAGGATGTGATAGACCTTCACTAGCAGTGGAGGTTTTCTTCGCATACGCTCGATGCAAGAGCCTACATATTTCTTCACAATGCGCGACATTTTCGTAAACCAATGTTTCTTTACGCGTTCCAGCGTCTTTTCAAATCCCACCTGCCCTATATCGTCGTGGTTCATCTTGCACACTTGCCATCTTGCACCTTTTGGTACAGCCCACCTAATATTAGACTGGTCCCCGTTTATGCATTTAAACAATTTATTATCTCGTATGACATAGTTTTCCTTAATATACTCAAGACCTTTTGAATCTAACTCATTTTTAACGATATCACGAATTCTGCCTAATTCTGTATCACCTAACTGAAGGGTTAAGAACCAATCGTCCTTGCTTATAGTTTGAATATTCGGACGTTCCTTTATATTTCTTACTTTTAGATCAACAATTGGATTTCTTGGCTATGCGTCTGCATGAGCCATCGTTGCACCAGCTCTATATTCTATCGTGCAGTTAAATTCTTGCAATGTGAGCCACCATCGAGCAATACGTGGTTTGGAGATAGTCGATCGAAGAGCACTGCAGTTTGTAGCGATGTTAAACTCTTTTCCTAAGAGGAAAACTCTAAACTTTTTCAACGCACAAACAACTGCTAAGGTTTCTAATTCATAAGAGTGAAAATTTCTCTCTTCTGGAGTTGTTTGACGGCTGTAGTAAGAAACTGAACTATGGCCGTTGTAATAGAATTGCAACTATACCTATTTTACTAGCATCCGTATGGAGTTCCGTTTCAGCTTTGTGGTCATAAATAGCATTAATCAACTTTGACTTTAACGTTTGGAAGGCTCGTTGTTGGTCTTCAGCCCATATCCATTTTACATCTTTTCTTTAAACTTTCGTAAGAGAAGAAGCCAAATCTGCGAAACTTTGTATAAATTTCCTGAAATAGCTCACAAGGGCTAAAAATTGACGTACGGCACGAATATTTTAGGATTGGGGAAAATCGGATACACATCTACTATTTGCCTCGCCTGGTCTTATTGCAGACGAGCCAATCTCGTAACCTAAATATTCTATTTGTGTTTGTAGAAAACTACACATCGATAAATTTAACTTAAGCTTGGCAGTATCAATGAGTTGTAATACCTCTTCGAGTCTTGACATCGTCTCATCCGGAGTACTACCGTATATCAACAAATCGTCTATACATACCTCTATAAATCTCGCCGGATCGAGGATCTGATTCATCATTCGCTGAAACACAGTAGGTGTGTATGTCATCCCAATAAATATTTTAACATCATATGCATCCGATTAAACTCGTATTGTCCATCCGGCATGACAAACGTTGTTAGGTGTTTATGTTCTTCTGCGATGGGCATGGATAGTAGCCAGACATTAAATCTAACGTAATAAACCACGTCTGATCAGGTATCTTGGCATCGGGTATCATTCCTTTACTGTAACCGAAGTAAGCATCCTATAATCGATGGACATACGACCATTTTTTTTCGAACTAAAATTATAGGACTGGCATAACTTGATACTGATTCCCTAATGATTCCTGCCTCTAACATTTCATACACCATGATTCGGGCTTTGTCTCGTTCATAATGTGAAAGGCGATATGGTCTATATACTACTGGCTTATTATTGGTAAGTTCAATTTTCATTTTTGTTGCATTTGTGCCGCCTAGTTCTGAAAGATCAAAGCAAAGCAATGACGTTGGAGCAAGTCGACTAATTTTATTATGTCCTTTTCTGACACAGAATCACCAATTTTTATTTCAATTTTTATTTTAATCACTAATTAAGTCGTTATCGTTTATCATCTCTGAAGCAGGTGACTCGGGAGTGATTGTAAGTCTGTTGACATCTTATCCTTTTAGCTCGAGAAAATATGGAATTTTCTTGTATCAGGCAAGGTATAGCAAGGTCAATGGTCACGTTAATGTGGCCATTACGAACGCAATGAACTCCGCCGAATACTACGTACTAATCATTGTGTTTTCCTACTAACTTCGTATACAATAGACATTTCCGCTAATTATCAGCTTCGTTCTAGCCCTAATGCTTACTGCACCATATACAAAATTGTGTGTAACCATCCTAATTCGTATCGATTGATCATCGTCATTGATGCACTCTGTAGGAACTTCTGTACCAATATCAGAAAACTGTAAGTTATTTGCGTCTTTAGATACATTAATGTGTGATTGTTCGGAACGTGACTGGCCTACAATCATTGATTTGTCCAATAGGTAGTCTTCTACGACTATACAAACTGCTGATGCTTTTACTTCAACAATAAGTAGGTCTAGTGTCACCGATCCTAAACACTGAACTAGATTATTACCGAAGCCTTTCATCACTGATGGCGATCCGTCGTGCGAGACCCCTAATTTTTCTAGACTCGATTTTCCGATTCTACGAATGCTTCTAATACAAGAGGTTTTGTACATTTGAGGTAGGAGTGTCCTCTCTCCTTGCAGTTATAGCACGCTAATCTTGTTCCCATGGTCCCCTTGTTAATTATTCAGTTTCTAATAGAATCTATACAATCGAACTTTGTTCGATAGTCCTACTTAGAAGAAAGGGCTGATATGTACAGTCTTTGTCAGTTACTTAACAAAAATTTCAAAAGTAGATCTGGTTCTACGCATTGTAATGCTATTGCACTTCACTTAGCAGTTTTGTCTGATAAACCGCGAATAATGCAATCTACGGCGTATTTACCTGTCATCTTGCACTGGTTTATTAAAGCTAATTTCTCATAAAAATAATGTTCGAATGGTTCAGTAACCTTGCTATTACGTTGTTACATATTCTCTAAGGATAGACCGTAATTTTGTACGTAAGGGAAAGCTTTGAGTAGCTTTTCCTGCCACTCAGACCATGTAAACACGATTGACGTTAAACTTTGGTACCAAAGTTTGGCCAATCCCTGTAGTTTTTGCAACGAGAAATGTATGGTAGTCTTTTCGTCGCAGTCGTAGACAGAAGCACACTCGTTCACCGACATATCTATGCTTTGACTCTTATAAGAAGAGTCAAAGTCGGGCAAAAAAAATGTTTTTACTCTCAATTTTATTCGACTGTGCTCCCCGTTCAAAATGTCGTAACGACCTATTTTAACCTTTTAATGATTGAATCAGCTTAATTACGTCGCGAGAAGCTAAGGTTAAACTACGTAAGCTTGAGCGTCGCCTGGCATGGACGTCGTTGTCCCGTCGATTCCGCGGTTGCTCCCTTAGTGCTGCATGTCGCTCGCGACCAGCGTTGGATGCCGTTGTTCGCTGCGCCTCGACCGCGATTCTGCATCACGTTGCCTTTGAAGCTCCTGCTCCCGGGGTTGTACTCGTTCCAGTATAGTTCTTGATCACGTAGGCTTCGTTTCCCGCTGCTACAGCGACTACTTAACACTTCGCTGGTGGCATGGAGACACCAGTCGGCGATGACTGTTTCCATGTCTCTTTGAATGATCCATATTCCTGAAACTCACAATCATTCCAAATGTTAGGTTCAGGATAAGTTACCGTAAGGAATCGGGGATATTATCATTCATTTTTTTCTTTTGTTCACTAATTTCGAAACGCTTCATTGTGTTTAGGAATATAAAAGTCTTTTGTTGTCAAATGAGTAGTTCACCTAAAATATATTATTGGTTAAAATCGGCCAGAGAATGTGAGCTCATATTCATTGATCAATAGGGCCCGTCTGCTTGCGCGCTTTCCACACCAACCTATGAATTCCATTGGTCGTTAGGTCGCGTGCGAGAATGCTCGCACGTCGTATAAACCGATATTTAAATAACACGCAATTGGGGACTCCCCCCGTATGTTATAGTGCAGAGTGATCGTGTTCAGCTGGACGGGAAAGCCTTCTTTTCATTATTCATTAAAATTAATTTAGGAGTTACTAATTTAACCTATGCGGCTCTTACGGCTTTATCGGACACAGGGCTCACGAAACTTAGGGGACTGTGAACTGGGGTATGAACGACTTTATCGTTTAATAACACTATATGTAATTCACAACAAAACTCTACATCGTGATCTGTATTTCGACCGTAGCTCTATCTATTAACGATTTGGTGCAACTCTATTTTCAATTGAAGTTGACAAGTTGTTGACACATTAGATACATTATATGTAATCTGTTAACTATTTTTGTTTGCTATGTTATGTTTTTCGCTAACCAAAAAAACACAAGGCTTGTAAATAATAGCCTAATATTCCTTATTATATTTGTAAAGGTAAGAACAGAGGCTTTTTTAATATTGCTTTAGTTAATGTTTAATATTTTACACTAAATGCACATGTGCGTGAATTTTTGATTTAACTTTTTATTTGCAAAAGTTTTCTGCAATCAATTACTTTTAAAACGAAGTAGTTTATATCCTCTTTGACTTTCACACTTTTTCACAATTCATATCAGATAACATAGACATGCAAGTAAATATTGTTATTATAAAGAAAAAACCTACACGACATATGAAGACAAAAAACAGATGTTGGTGTGCCATAAATTAGGCTACACTTTTTTAAAATCGTTGTAGTAAAATTAGATAATTTAAAAGCTTTCTTAACACATTTATCTCATTTAATTAATTATTGCTGATATTTGATTTCTGATCTCTACCAGTCATATTTTTAAAACTGGATGTATGTGGAACACTTTTACTTATGAATATGCGCTGGGGCTAAGCTCAGATGAAATATAATCACAATAAACTTCCTTTTTTCTAATTTATAATTAAAAAAATCCCAAGCATGCATAGACTTCCAGGCAGGCTTGTATAGGTTGCCATTATTATATTGTACCTAGTAAATCTTAGTAAAATAAAATGCTTCATATAGTAACTAGAGTGGAGCAACAAAATTATAGCACACTAAAGAGTATAAAAATAAAATAGTAAACTTTGTTGACTGGCAAGTTGAAGTGGCAAAGGGCTTGCCATATTGCTTGTAGAATTGATAACCAACAGAGAAGTCCTTGGGAAGCAACTTCGGACAGGCAGCCACAGTCTAGGATGGCCACCCATGGTTCAGGATCATTCTTTGTGGCCAGCAGTGGATGATGAAGCTTTTTTATTTTAATAGCGTGTACTCCCTTCACCACTACAACATCAGCCATTCATTTATATATCTAAAGTTGTGATCCATCTTGTCTCAAATGTGTAATGATTTCTTATAGTTGTAGTACATTGTTAAATTATGTTCCATTCTCATATAATGTTCTTGCTAGTCTGAACAATTATCCATGTGCAATTTGCCGAACTTCAATTCTCTACTGGAAGTTACTTATGAATACCATATAATCCTAAATATAAATCAGTTGCTTTCCGAGGCTGTCCTTTGCATCAAAATGTAATAATAATATAGGTACCACCTATATATTTTCATTTCATAATATTAAGACTAGACTGTTAAAATACAAAAATATAGTTAAATATAAAATTCTTGCATCAGCTAATCTCTTTCTCTATCTATGTATACAAAAGTTTGTTTTGAACAAGCACATATTTCACCGAATGGGTGCTGACAGCATCCATCTCCACCTAACCTCAGTTAAAAATCAAAATGCACATGCATTGTCACCCCCGAAAAGACAATGGAATGCAGTGCATGAATGCTGGTCATTTTAAGTTTTGTTATTGTCACCTATAAAATAATTTTAACTTCTTCAAAATGAACAGCAGCAATACCAGGTTGAAGAATATAATTTCCGCCACCAATTTAAGTCAACTGTTCTTCAATCAATTTTACATAATTGGTACTATTAGTTTTCCTGGAAATAAATTTTATTTCAGTTCTTCTTCAATAACGTTTAGCAACCCAGCACATTGTGCATTCACTACAAAACTACCTTTGGCTCAAAATCATTAAGTCTTTATGTAAATCATGATAATAGTAATGTAAACAATCAGCTCCTTCAATATTAAACTATTTTTATTGTGAAAATATTACTTGATGCCATAGGTATAGAACTGCTCTCCTGTTTTCATTGTTAATCTCTTGGATTTCCTTTTATGAATTCTTGTGGATTTTTTAGATTAATTATATTTACTTTTTCTTCCAACTTTTATTCATTATATCTGTGATTAGTGATATTTTATGTTCCTTTTTTTTAATAAATAATAATACTACCCAAGGCATATTTCACTAGTGGTACCAAAGAACATGTTGGTAATTATGCAATGCATGTGATAGAAGTGGAGCATGTGCTTGTCTAGTCAAAAAAACCCTAGTGTACTATAGTTGTATTACTTTTTCTCCTAATAATATCTATATAATGGAGTTTTAAATGAAAAAGATTTACAATGTCCAATATATTGTATGGTATAGTTTTGTTGAAAACTGTACATTTAATAAAGTTAGTTTCTCGTTAATATTGGTTTTTGTCAACATTTCACTCTTATTTGTTTATAGGGGTCAAAATGGAGGGGGAGATCAAGGAGCTAAATTCTGTGCTGCGCTCTTTGGTAGTGTCCAGTCCTACACAAGTGGATGTACACTCTCTGATGCGAGACTACCGCAGCATGGTGGGGAAAGCCATACCACATGCTAAATATGGTTACAGGGATCCTGTTCTGTTCCTCAAAGAAAGATGCAGTGATAGTTTCCTAGTGAGTACACTGTAAAATTTTGTTTGTATGCCTTAGTAAATGAGAAATTTAATTTTGTACTTATTTAAATGTCTAACAGAACTTTAGTTTGTGAGTAGAGTTATAAACCATGTCTTTGAGACATGTTGACAATACCATCTGTTTTATTGTACTTAAAGAGGGCTGACTAGGTGAGTATATAGAATACAGTGTTGGTTTTAGGATGGATCTCTGTGCACTCCTTTTTTTATGTTGCCTAGTGTATATGAATTTGTAAGCAGCTCCTAAATACAATTTTAAAGTTACAGCCCATACAAAGAACCCACTGTTGGGCGTAGGCATCCTCTAGAGAGCTTAGAGCATAGTCCGCCCCGCAGCTCCACTGTGAACTGGCATACTTCACATGTCAATTTTTTTTTCATTATTATTATTTCCTAGACATACAGGTCTCCTCACAATGGTTTCCTGCATTGTGTGTGACACATGGACGGGATTATCATCTTTAATATAATAAAAGAACCCTATCACTAGACCCTATCAAAGACATGTATGCTAAGAATGCCACTGAGCCGTATTCTTTACTTTAAAGGGCCTCTGATGTGAGCTATTCTGAGCTTGAAGGTACTTGATGGTCGAGTGACTGGAACGGAACAGCGTCGACACAAAAAGGAGCTTGCAAGTTGAGTAAAGTGCCAGCAACATCCATGACATTGATAGAGACTGGCCGCCTAACTCGTGCATCGGGCGTGAGGGGCAGGCCGTTATGGTCGCTTCCTTGTCCAGGAAATGTTACTTTCCTATCGCTTCCTCGCCGCTGTTGAGATACGGCAGAGCCTCGCTTGAGGCGAAGATAGCGGGGTTCAGAGCTTCCTTTCTCACATAGCACCGAACAGCTCAACTTAACTTTGCAAGAGAATAGGATTGAGATCGAATACCTGCCTAGCTGCCTGTAATTGGGTCCCATGTTCCTTTTCCTAACCATAAGACATACAGTGGTATTTGAAGCTTGTATTCTGTGCGCGTGAACCTTCCCCGGTTGAGCCGCCTTATTCATTCACGAAGTAGCAGCAGCGTGCGTCTACTAATGTTACCGTCTGTGTTGCCAACAGCAACTTTGTGCTTGTGATATATTTTGTTACTACAACAAATACCCACGGACGTCGTGGGCCGCCGGAATCATTATAATCAGGTGAACTGTGTGCTCGTTAGTGACCATTCATAAAAAAAAAGTAATCGAAACGGTCCACTCTTACGTCCAAATGGGTCCGTAACGCAAGCTGTCAAATGCAATCTTGGATGTTATGCGTTTCCTATGTTCATCAACATTTCAATGGGCTTAAGAACATTATTACTTTATAGTGATCGTCATCACAATCCCCGCCTACCCCCCGGAGCCTCCTGCATCTGTCGCTGCTTGGGTCGCCGCTGCATGCAGTGGGTGTCATCCCGTATTGCGAACGCCAGTCAGAGTATTTTGAGTGGCCCCTCAAGAACCTTTCTTCCCCATCGACTATGGGTTTTAGGAGTTCTATGGGCCCATCGCCACTTCTACTTGCTGATTTTTTAAGCTATATGGGTCATTCTCGGTCTACTGCAAAATTCTACATTGCGTATTCAATGACGCGTACATTGCGTATTCAATGATGCGTTCATTGCGTATTGAATGACGCGTACATTGCGTATTGAATGACGCGTACATTGCGTATTGAATGACGCGTACATTGCGTATTGAATGACGAGTACATTGCGTATATCCGCATTATTACTTAGTCTATGACTATCATTTAGATTTGTAACATTATTATCAATATTTTTTATTTACTACTGATTGAACGATGTCAATGTCAGACGACTCGAGGAGCGTGTATTAGATTTTTAATATTTTACGTAAATTTTAAATATAATGAGAATTGCGTCCATAACTTTGATTAATATATTATTCGTTGCAACAATAGTCGTTTGTGTGATAGTGAAGTTTGGCACGGATGTCGCCGGAGTGCGGAGACTCAATACATCACTAGACATGTCGATAGTCACGAGCAATACTGTACAGCGTACTGGACTCCGTTACCTGCATCACACTTACTGAAATATACTTAACTAAACTTATTTCATTTATACAGGCCTTTAATCTGTTTCGCCACGAATCTATGGATTTCCGCACTGTTTCCACGGGAAATTTCGCCACTGCTTGCTCCAAAGTTTTTTTAAGAGACTCAATGTCGCCGTGTCGTTTAGAACAGGCCATGTCCTCTAAAACTGACCATAATTCGAAGTCTAAAGGGTTGCGGTCTGGGCTAGATGAGGGCCAGTCTTCAGCTCTTTAAAAGTCCGGAATATTGGTTTCAAGCCAGGCTTGAGTAGTTCGTGCCTTGTGACCAGGTGCAGAGGCCTGCTGGAAAGTCCACGGTATATTTTTAAAAAGTGCATTGATGAGAGGTTTCACAACATGATTCAAGACTGTATCTTGATACAGTCTGGTTGAAGTTTTCACTCCTTTTTCACAAAAATGTAGATTTGTGACTCCTTGATAAGACACGCCCGACCAAACCATCACTGACGCAGGATGATGACCACGTTGTACCTTTCCGATCACTTGAGCAGCTTCTTTAGAATTGTGAGCGTACACTTTAATAGTTCTTCAATCGTGAAAATTTTTTCATCGGTAAAGTTGATATTTCTGTGCCTTTAGGGCATGTCCTGTATATCGACGATAAGCACCGAGCTTCAGGTCTTGTTTTATAATACATGACAGAGTCCTAGCGGGAATCTTCATTTCTCGCGATAAGAATTTTTGCTTCCTAATGGGGTTTCGACGAATTCTGGCTTTAACAGCATTAACAGCCTTTGTAGTTCTAACAGCACGCGGCCGCCCCGATCTTTTCTGGTCTTCGACAGAGGAAGTGTTGTTGTATCTGTTGATGGTACGATATACGAACATACGGCTGATACCAAGCGTGTTTGGAATATGACCGACGGCTCCATACCCACTTTGTGCAAGGCGATCACTGCAATCCTATTTTCTTTAACATCCTATTCCATATTGTAATTTGATAATGAACACGAAAAAATATGTGAAGTGGCGCAAAATCGAAAGAAGTTTTTAAAATGATATACGTGTTCCAAATACAAAATAATTAAAAAGTTGAAAAAAAAGAAAAGTTTTTATGTAACAGTATTTACGGCCAGACTAGTTATAATGAATAGCAGAGTAAAATAGCAGCATAATGTTACTGTGTTTCGTCTGGTGCGTGCAGGGATCCGGAGACCTTTGTTACTGGTGACGAGGCGTTCCACCTCAGTCTGCGAGGGTGATTACGCATCTGCATTGTGGTTCTTTGTAAAGGATGAATTTAAATGCCACGGGCCGCAGCAATCACTTACCATCAGGTGGTCCTTGTGCTCGTTTGTTACTCTCAATGTAATAAAGAAGAAAAAAAGGACTGATCGCCGGGTGGAAATGCTCCGCGTTCAATCTACGATCACCGACTTCAATTCACCTTTTCCATCTCACTTATAAAAATGCCATCGTCGCTGTAGGCGTGGTGGTAATTTTTTTTTGTTAAATACTTGGCAAACGAGCAAGCAGCTGATCTGATGGTAAGGGACCACCGCCGCTATGGACATCCGCAACGCCAGAGGAGTCGCAGGTGCGCTGCCCGCCTTTAAGAAAGGCGTAGGCTCTTTTCTGGTGCTCCGCCCAAGTCGTATCGGGTCTGAATATTTTATAGCTTCGATGATCTTTTGGTGAAAAAATGCGACCAAGAAATTGTATATTCTTTGTGTGGTCCGTGCGAATCACGTAGGTTTCAGCGGACATGTTATAGGAGATGCTCTGCTCTGAATCGTAATTTGTTTGAGTAGCTCCGACGGTTTTATTCTTCTGGTTTGTCTTCTGTTCTGTGCTGGAAGTTTTGGGTGCTTTTGCGGGACCAATGGGCCGCGAGATAGTATCATCAGGATTCGAGGATCACTTTGGAACAGATCCAAACAATCCTGTGATACTGGTTTTGGTGGATGCGTTTATTTTCGGCTGAAAGCAGTCTAGGTACCCATCTGGCAGAGACCTTAGAAAATCCAAGATCGTTGGAAATTATGTTCTGTGCTCGTTCATAGGAAATGCCTATTGCTTCTGCTATCTCTGCAATCGTCAATCTCCTGTCATTCAAAATCATGTCTAATATTTTATTGGTATTTTCGTCTGTGGTAGCCGTCGGCGGACTACCACTCCTAGGTTCATCTTGCACTGCTTCTCTGCCATGTTTGAAATCCGCTACCCATCTTTTGCCAGTGGCATATGATGGAGCAGATTCCCCCAGAGTCTCGTACATATCTTCATAAATTTGTTTTGGTGTTAATCCTTTTTTTTGTAAATATTTTATGACGGAACGGTGCTCAATTTTATCCATTTCTACGGAAACCATGAACTTCGTTTGTTAAATCGATCACAAATTTTGCAATTTTGACAGAAGAAAAACAAAAGACAGCAGATTATAATTAAAAAAGAAATGGATATTACGTGCCAGTATTATTTTTTCTTTTGAATTTAAATGTCAACGTTAGGCTCAAAACTTTTAAATGAGGGGACATTTACATTGTACATTGAATTGTTTATTTTATATTCTAACAACATATTTTCATTATTAAAAAATAATTATTATTATTAGTCTATAATAAGACGTGTAATGAATATCCAGCCCTGTAATTTAACATTGGCTGAAACGTTTTCTAATATTTTTCTTTATTTCTATTTTTTTTCTTACATTTTATGTTAACTTCTCGTTCACTGTGTTTGGTTACATCCGGTCTGCTGACCAGTTTCTTTTTCTAACAGATCTTATGATGGTCGTTGATAGGTGATATTGGGAACGGCCAGGCCAATTTATAATAAAACAATATTTTCTTTTAAAAAATAAACTTATTGCGTTATCTGTACTTAATACATTTTGTATTAGGACGCTTGCGATCTTACATCCTACTGCTGCAATAGTATCAAACCTCATCGGGGGAGCCTTGAGAGTTTAAACGTATAAATAAACTATTAATCAAAATGTTATTATGTCTTTATACTGACGGGGTCACAGGGCTTTTGACTCACATTTTTATAGTGACGGGGTCGCAGGGCTTTTGACTCACATTTTTATAGTGACGAGGTCGCAGGGCTTTTGACTCACATTTTTATAGTGACGGGGTCTCAGGGCTTTTGACTCACATTTTTATAGTGACGGGGTCACAGGGCTTTTGACTCACATTTTTATAGTGACGGGGTCTCAGGGCTTTTGACTCATATTTTTATAGTGACGGGGTCGCAGGGCTTTTGACTCATATTTTTATAGCGACGGGGTCGCAGGGCTTTTGACTCACATTTTTGGATTTTTCATTGGTCGCGACATAAAAATGGTTTAGAATGAATGGTCTAAAATATAAATATACTGAATATAATTTCCTTTCTTCAGTTCCAGGGGCAGCCGGACAACCCGGTACTCACGCTGATCGTGCCGGACACGTTAAAACACATTGACAAATTCGTGCAAAATCAAAAGGCGTCGTCCACACACAAGTTGTGAGTGCTATTTTTTATTTTTTAATGGCTACGTGGTTTAGTTATGCTGCGTTGCGGCCGACCTACGTTCCATTACCAGGCGCGTGTATGGTGTGGTTTGCCCGTGTCGCCGACACTGCATCCGACCTTAGTGCACATGCATTACGACGGAGTAGGGAAGGGTGAGCAGCAAATGTTTGTGTGTTCACGCAAATGCTTACAGCACGATAAAATGTTCTGCGCAGTTGAAGTCTTCCGGCATCGACATGACCTCGACCAGGAGGACATCGCAGTCAAATTCATTTTATTATTTTAAGTTTAAGCTTTAGAAAAACGTTCCACAAATGAATATTTGCGTTTTGTAAATGGTTCCTTACAACTGGCGGTGACGAGGCATTCCATCTCAGTCCCCAGGGGCGCCAGCACTTGTGCGTCTATGAGAATGCATGCAGCTGGTGATTGAACGTGATCAGTCATCGCTTACCATTCCACCACTAAACAGATGAATTTCACAGCAAAGAAAAGAGACGGAGTATACCTGCAGCAACTCTGCCTCCACCGCAGCGGCCACCATCACAGAATCTTCTAAGTGAAACATTTGCTAAGTGGCAGAAAGATAAAATATCAAATCCTGTAACCAAACAGACAGTCACTCCGGAACTAAATAATCACGTTGAAACTAAATCACAAGAAACTAATAAGGAAAATGATTTCCAACATTCTTGTAATGGAACGTCTAGGAGTGCTTTAGCGAGCTTCATGAGGAAGCGCATGCCCCTCGTCGGTGGCTTGCAGGACCTGGACTCTGCGCCCGCACGTAATGAACAATCCTACTTAAAAGACGACGACTCAGGAAGACAGACCTCGTCTAGTAAGTGTATTTATTAATATATTTGTTGGTGGTAGAGATGGACTCCAGCACGGAGGAGGGCGCCCTCACAGAACAGAGTGCAAGTGTGGAGGTATTCCGTCTCAGTCCTGGAGGTGACCTTGAACCTTTGTTGAGGATGGATGCAGATGCCATGAGCCGCAGCCATCACCGTCGTGTGAACTGGGTGCTCGTCTGTCACAACTCATATTATATAAAGAAATATAATGTTGATATCCATAGCCGTTAGCGCGGCCTGGCCACCGACAAACGCTTATGTTGAGGAGGTATCATCCGAAGACCTGTCTCCATCCACCAACTAACATGGAATGCCTTATTATTATAATTTAGTCTTTCAAATCGTGAAAGCTAGCACTGAAATACTCTCAGATAACATATTTATACTGATAATAATCAAACTGTATAAATTTTTCAGGCAGCAGCAGTTCCAAGTGGACTCATTTGGAGGAATTGAAAACGGAAATCAAGAATCTTATTGAGGACCATCCTGAGGGGATTTGGTGTACTGAGCTTATTGGCTTATACAGGTACGAGCGACGACGGTGTTCTCACCAACGTACCTTACCAGATTGGATACGCACGCATGTGTAAATTTAAGATAAAAGCAGCGTCCTCAGTTAATGTAGCTGCAGGGTTATGTACAAATATCTATTTGTTCTGATTAGACATAGAAAAATCGTTCTATTGAATTTTTTTAAGGTTTTTTGGTTTTGATATTGTCTATTCCTATATAGATATTTGTAACATGCTGTTTTGATATTGTCTATTCCTATATAGATATTTGTAACATGCTGTTTTGATATTGTCTATTCCTATATAGATTTATTTTATTTTATTTTTATTTATTTATTTATTTATTTTCACCACAACTAAAATACATAGAATAATTTTTACATAATAGAAACATGTTCTCCTTAATAAAAACATTAGTACATAGTCGTGGCTCACTGATGCCTGCAGTAGGTATTAAAAAACCTGTAAATCACAGGACATCAGGTCAGATATTTGTAACATGCTGTTTTGATATTGTCTATTCCTATATAGATATTTGTAACATGCTGTTTTGATATTGTCTATTCCTATATAGATATTTGTAACATGCTGTTTTGATATTGTCTATTCCTATATAGATATTTGTAACATGCTGTTTTGATATTGTCTATTCCTATATAGATATTTGTAACATGCTGTTTTGATATTGTCTATTCCTATATAGATATTTGTAACATGCTGTTTTGATATTGTCTATTCCTATAAAGATATTTGTAACATGCTGTTTTGTCAACCATTATTAAATAAACAGCTGGTGTTAATTCCAGGAAACGTTACAATCGCGAGTTGAACTTCTCCCGGTTCGGGTATACGAGCGTGCTGAGCCTGGTGTGCGTGCTGAACGAGTCGCTGCGCATCCTGCGCCCCGAGGGCGTGAGCGACTGGAAGCTGCTGTCTGACACCCCGCGGGCCCCGCCCAGCCCTCGGATAACGCCCAGCACATGGGCCCCGCCCAGTCCGCGGATGCCGGCCAGCTCATGGGCCTTGCCCAGACCGTGCACGCCACCCAGCTCGCGTGCCTCGCCCTGCTCTTGGATCCCACGCACCGCGTACGTCGTGCCACACTACACCCACGCGCCTTCCCCGCCCCTCGACCCGGACGACGCGCTGCCTGGGATTGCCTTTGTTAGTCGCTTTTCACGTCCTATGTTGTGAGTAGTTTCTAGACACAAGATGAATGGGTTGGCTCAACTAGGGTCGAACGAAGCTTCCATCAGTTCTTAGTGGTGACAGCGTACATACATCCTGAATTCTTTTTGTTGAGGACCAAAAGCAGATTCGGTGCGCTGCCGGCACGGACCCTGGTGAGATGGGTGCTCGCGCGTCCGCCGTCGTAAATGTTACCATATTTATACAATAATGCTAAATGTCCTTGTTGCTGTCAGGACCCGGACGTGTTCCCATCAGACTGCATGCACTACATGGAGAGCATCCCCGCAGCGGCGCTGGAGGGGCTGCAGGTGGGCGCCACGCTGGAGGTCATCGTGGGCGAGGTGTACTCGCCGTCGCATCTCTGGCTCATCCGCCTGGGCGACCGATACCACATCGCCATGGAGGACATCATGGACGAGATGACGTACGTACAGCTCGACTAGTGGCCAGGTAACTGGTGCCGGTGTTGGTGTTCCCTATTGCATGCAGTCGGTAACGGCCGGCCACACGTGACCACAGTCGAGTTGCCGCCGAGGACTGCGAAACACTATTTGTTTCATAGCAGAGGGGATGACCAATGGGCGCAGTGTGACACCGGCGGACCAGGTCTCGCATACTCATGCTCGATGAGAGACGATGCTATTGCATTGCAATCCTTGAGGACCGAGTTGGAATGACACGTCAGTAATTAGACTATCTGTGTCACTCACCACATGAAACACAGCATTATTCTGATTCTTGACTGGAATTTTGTGACTCCGGTCGAGCCGACTTCTCGGGCTCCCTCGAGTCAGTCGCTTTCGCGCGCAGCGTAACTTTCCAAGCCGGGGCTCCCTCTGGGGAACCCTTGTGCTGGTTACCCATTAATAAAGATCTCGGCTGAGTGCCCTAAGCTTCTCGGTCACCCGGTGAAGCTATAAACCCTGGGCTAAAAATGGCCATCAGCCATAAAATTAAATAAACTGAAAAACATCGAGCCGACCCATTCATGGTGTGTGTTCAGTGAGTACTACACGCGCGGCGAGGGCCGGCAGCGGTTGCTGGCGCGCGGCGCGGTGCGCGTGGGCCAGTACTGCAGCAGCTGCTATGAGAACGACTGGCATCGCGCGCTCATCGTCAAGGTCATCGACAGTGACAGCGTCAAGGTCAGGCTTTTTATTATTTTTATTGTATACAACAAGTAGGTTGTCAGTTGTACAGACACGCTACAATTTTCTTCCAGGTGATTATGAATGGCTTAGCTCGCCCGGAGACGGGCCACGCCCTCTTGGAGCACCGCAGCCAAGTAGTTTGATTTGGTGAGTGTAAGGATTCGGAGAACCTTTAGTGATGGTGGCGAAACACTGCCCAGTCTTCGGCGGTGACAACGCGTTGGCATTGTGGCTCCTGTCCGAGGACGAACGAGGTGTCACGAGTAGGAACCAAATGTCATCAGAACTGTGTGCTCATTTGTTGTACTTCTAACAAAAACCAATAAAGCGAACAAGACTCCTCTGAGTGGCAGATGCGTTGCCGACCTTTGAGGAAGGTGTTGCTCTTCTCTCGAAGGTCCCTAACTCGTATCAGTTCGGAAACACCGCTGGCGACAGTTGATTTCACAGAGTAGTTGTGGGCGGCTGTGTGAAACTTGTTAGCTGGTTGTTATATTTCAAGAAAATAGAGAAATTATAAATTAAAAATAGAGTTACTAATATATTTAATATCCTCTGTTGATCCACTCTGCAGTAACGAGGGTTGAAGCCATGTGACGGTTCGTTACCAGCTACTTAGTTGTAACTGGCTGTGGGGAGAGTTTGATGTGGGGCGTGTGTGCGCAGGTGCGGCACGTGGACTACGGCACAGTGGAGCGCTGCGCCGTGGCGGAGCTGCGGCCGCTGCTGCGCCGCTGGGCCGCGCTGCCGCAGCAAGCGGTGCGCGCGCGCCTGGCGGGGCTGCGGCCGCCCGCCGCCGGCCGCCGTTGGCCGCACGCCGCCGCTGCGCACCTGCTGCGCCTCGTCACGCAGCGCCGCCTCGTCGCGCTCATTCCCGCCCTCCGCGTGCGTACACGCCCACACGCACCTACACACCTGTCTGCCTTATCGACCTATCGATTACATTATTTAAGGATATATTAACAGCAAAAACAGTTTATACACGTGTTGGAACATTCAATTTAAGGATGTTTTAATAGCAAAAACAGTTTATACACGTGTTGGAACATTTAATTTAAGGATGTTTTAATAGCAAAAACAGTTTATACGTGTTGGAACATTTAATTTAAGGATGTTTTTAATACTTAAAAACAGTTTATACACGTGTTGGAACATTTAATTTAAGGATGTTTTAATAGCAAAAACAGTTTATACACGTGTTGGAACATTTAATTTAAGGATGTTTTAATAGCAAAAACAGTTTATACACGTGTTGGAACATTTAATTTAAGGATGTTTTAATAGCAAAAACAGTTTATACACGTATAGTAACATTAGTGTTTTAATGAAGCTCACCTTGAAAATGTATCACATTGATATACATTCCGCATTAGTAAAGTAGATGTGATCGAGGTATGAGATAATTCTTGCAGTATAGTTCATTTCCACTTTCCTCGATCTGTAAAAGGAAAGAAATACAAGTAGCTCGGGACGAGATACATCCAGCCTCTCGGCGAGGCTCCAGCCGCGAGGCACGGGATCTGTCAGCGCTGCCTTGTTTGGTGGATTCTTAAGACCCGTATATTCTACAAACATTTGTCTATATCGTGTACCCGGCTAGTTTGATGTCTTATATATTGCGTTTCATGAACAGGACAATATCCTGGAGGTGGTACTCGTCGACACGACCACCAACGAAGACATCTGCATAAACACAGAGATGATTCAGTCCGGGCACGCCGACTCGCGACCCGACTCCTGCCTCGGGGTAAGTGGGCCCCGAATTCCCTTCCACTCTCCATTAGATTTGGGAGCTTCGACCCTTAGGTCGCGACTAGGGTGTCACCGGCAGTTTCGACCATCGCGACTCCTAGGTGATCGGTCCACGTCGAGTTCCGATTCCGACAACGAGCTCGACGTACGCTCGCAGGTGACGACCATCATGCAAATCAATCCACGCGACTTCGACGCCTCCAGTGAAATATCCGCCTCGGCCAGCGAGGTCAGAGGTCCGAGACGACTACAGACTTGGGCCTGCGATGACTCAGTTGAGGGGGACAGCGTTTCCCATGTAACCGACGGAGGGGTCTGCGAGGCTGTGGAGAGGGCTGGCTGGCACGAGGAGTTGCCGTCCGAAGATGTTGCTGCGGGGAGCCAGGTGCCACGCAGCGCCAGCCGCCTCCTGCGCCGGAGGCTCGAGCTGGCGAAAAGGCTACAGAAGTGACACGGATGTGGTCGTCCGGTGCGCGGTGTGCTGCTCTGTCATCCTAGCTGCCATACGTACACGATGCAATTACTCCACAGAGGATGTTAACAGGAGGCGATGCCCAGCGGTGGGACGTATATATATAGGGTGTTGCAATGTTGGGACGGAGTTCGAAATGAAACACCTTTATGTTCTGGATTAACACTGACTCTTTTATAAATTAAACTTTCCAATATATAGCATTTACTTGCTTTATGATATGACATGTAACTAATAGGTATATGACTATGTTCCAGTGTAAGATCACCTTTCAGTGGCTTCATATAAACAATCCCCAGTATGGGATGCAGTTCATGAGTCTCTTACATCTTCCTTAAATGGGTTACACGCTTTAGATATGTTATAACAATACAATACCGAAAGTTCACTTAAAGATATATTTGTTTATATGTTATTTGTATATGAGTATACTGCCACTACATTACTTCACCATAGTTGCAGTAAGTCCTTAATAGCTATTATCTTTATGGATTATGCAGTCCTAATATATTATATAGATTAATATTTTGGTGACATATTTAAGCTAGTGCGAAAAAGTTTCTCATTATATATTAGTGCCTTAGTGTCGCGTCACTATATGCAGGTGCGGGACGAATACAAACATTCCGCCAGAATAGACCGTCACAATAAAACGTGTTGGACTGTATCGCGGGGACAGACGAGCTCACAGCTCGCCTACTTGTAATGATTTTTGCGGCCATGAGGCCAATCTAATCCAGGGTCCAGCCTCGCGTCCACCGCGGCTCGGAGCTGACGGTTAACAAGGTTATTGTGTAACGCGTAAGAAACATTTAAGAAAGAGTTAAAATAACATTCCAGCCACGGCCTTGAACAAACTTGTGTCGGCAATGCATATTTCAAACGAAAGTTTTAATCATATCAAGGACTGCGGGAACAAAGAAATGTGGGAAGAAATAACAAAACGAGTATAGGATGTATCAGATTGTGAAGCTGTGTGTGGTGGGTTCAGTAACATGTTAATAACCCACAAATTGTCTGTTGTCATTATTGTTACTATAAACTGGTTCTGGCATAAAAACTATACACATTTCATTTTCCTTTACTTTACACATATATAAAAATGTGTAAAGTAAAGGAAAATGATGCAATTGTTAATAATAAGTTTAAAATTACAAATAATATTGAAGTGGAGCATTTTGTGTCTGACTCGGTCACGTGTGCGTGTCCGTTCAGTCGTTCGCATACAACGCACGCAGAACGGAGGCCTATATTGAATTAATATTAACAGCTCAAAAAATGAATAAATAAAATTATTATGCAAATATTCGTCTAGGCTTGATCCGGATCGAAGCATCTAGATGCTTGTTGCTTAGAGGGACGGCGACGGTACAACATTGAGTTATATAACAACATTGCATTGCGTTGTTGTGCCAACCCAAAGTTATTAAGCGTTGACGAGAGTGTTGAGACGCCCCGCCCGCTGGCGCCGGACACTGCGCCAACCACTTGCGGAGCCGTAGGCGCCAGGGGTTATACTGTGGGTACACGTTACTTAGATTCGCCGTTAACTCGCTCTTCATTCTTGTATCACTTGTGATGGAATTTAATAAACATTGCTCTTAATTTCTAAAATATCATTTCCCCTTCGTCTCGGCATTTAATCTACGAGGTCTGAATAGTCAACCCGACTCATTTATACACGATTTTTGATTGTTTTTAATCTAAACTATTAAGTGTTTATTCGGGTGGATCATTTCAGACGTCGGAGTGTTACCTGTACCCGAGTTTCGAGGCGTTGGAGGGCGGCGACACGCCCAACTACGCCGACATACACAGCTACCTGCGCGACGGCATCACCCTCGAATTTGTCGAAGACTATCGACGCCACGTCCCCCTTGCTTACCTGGCCCTGATGAACTACCAAACTTGCAACGCATATCCTTCTCACCTCCCTCCGCCGCCTCCCCACCGTTGCCCCCCACCCCACCGTCGCCCCCCACCTCAGCCAAAAACCATCAACTTGAAGTCGACCTCACTCCACAGCCACGCTCTTATTATACCCGCGTCCTTTCCCACCATTCCACAGCCATGTCAGCCCACAACCGCATCCCCATGTTCTCAAACAAGCCGGAGCCTCCGAAGCCTCAGTACTGCAACCCTCAACTAGCGACCGTGCTACCGCGGCCCTCCCGACAACCAACTCCGCAGCAGCGAACCACTCACCCCTACCCGATGCCGACGCAAACACCATGCTCTAATTTGTCGCCTTCCCTATTTATCCAACAAAATAACTCGAACCAATCAACGCGACATATAATGGGCCCCCATGAGCCTTCAGGGTCTGTCCCTATCTCAAAAATACCAAAGGACGTCACGCTATCGGCGTCAGAGTGTGAGATATTTTGTCTCCTCAGCCAAGTTGACTCCAACGCGGCCCACAGGTATATGATCGACGCGGTCGGGCGCGCCATGGCGTCCGTGGGCGTGTCCCCGCGGCTGGACCCCGAGGCGCCCGAGTACCGCATGGTGCCCACGCAGACGCAAACTGAGCCCCCCGTCGCCAATTTAATCGCACTCAATTCTACCAATGCGCAACAGGCGGCCGTGGAGCCGGTGGTTAGAAGGTTCCTTGGCGGAATACGACCTCCTCCCGGCTTCGAAAACCTTTGAAACTAAACTAATGAATATGATTCTATAGACATGAAGTCTTCAACCAATCGCACGTCTAATTATTATTCCACTCATTCGTCGACTTCTACCTCGAACCATACTTAAGGAAGGTTACGTAATTTAAGTATTAAGTATAAACGCTGTGCTTTTGCAGTGAATTAATGTTTTTAGAAGTTAAGTGATGGTTGTGCATAAATGTCACCACGGAGCGCCACGTGATGCGGACTGGCAGTCATTGTGTGCAGTGTTCTGACATTTAACCGACATAGGCTGCCATAACAACTCATTAAATAATTGTTATTAATTGTTGAAATAAAATAATATCTACCATCATACAGTCGGCTTGCCGATTATTTCCTTGACACCGATTGTCCAATTGATCTAGAAATCTGTTTTCTGCGCGATGATCTTTATTCTGTGTAAATTATAACTTGTATTAACTAAATAAAACTTGCATTCAGTATTGCTTTATATGACATAAGTAACTTTGTGCAGTTAATGATAGTTTTTCTTTCCTAGACGTAAGCGTGTAGTCTGTGGCGGCTAAACTCGCTCAACAAACGTCAGTATGTGTGCACACGATAACGGAAGTGACATAACATTTAGGATCGATTCTGTGATACGAATAAAATATTTAGTTTTAAGACTCGCTGTTTGCTTTGAAATAAATTTGTTGATGATTCATTTAATGCTTTTTTATTAATAATTTAATTTGTACCCTCGCGTGTAGCCAATAGTGCAGTCCATGATGCTAGTATTTTTTTTGTATTGAGTGTGACCTAGGAGCACACAGCTCGGCTCGCAAGTGATTCCTTGCGCCCGCGTTCACCCTCGACGAGGAATCATAATACATATGCGTTGTCTTTGGATCTAAGATGGAATCAATGCATCTTCATCAGTGAAAGAGTCTCCAGATCCCACTATACGAATCACAGCCGTTCGTGCCGACCCATTCATGCTGCAGTTAAAATCGAACTGCAGCGTGACTCTATCACTCTTATAAACGTTCATATTTCTACTGTAATAATATTACTGGCACCCTTCGTGTCTGCGAGCTGAAATGGAGTTGGAACGGAGACGGCTTTGTCCTGCAGCAAAAACCGCGGCACCACTTGTGGAGACCACCTCCTGCCGACAGGAGCGACTGACAGCAACTGGAAAGCTCCCACGTGTCAAGTATTAGGTTGTGTTGGCAACTGTAAAAATTCATTCCGTTTTTTTTTATTTTGTATTCTGTATGTTTTTGACATATTGTCTAAGATTGTTATTGATTTGTTGTAAGGGGACGTTTCGTTCTACCGGAATCTGTTTTGTTTTAGTTCTAATTGTTTATTTGGATTTCCACCTCTTTCGATCTCGTTGAAATGCTATGCGTGGAGTTTGGTTTAATACTGATGCAGATGAGAATGAGATCTTGCTTGAATGATATTTTTTAGTCGGAACCTGTTGATTTTAGCAACGAGGTATTGAGAATCTTGTTGAACGGTGGGAGAAATTTGTAAACAATGGAGAATACACTATCGATTAAAAAAAACGGAAAGAACTTAGGTGCCAATCTATTATATAGGTTTTGTTTCCTGCATAACATATTTATTTAAACTTGAGTCTTAAAACAAGGAGTTTACACATGACTCAGGTAATGCTATTTGTCATACTCTGCCAGTCTACTCGGCGCGCGATGGACCAGTGTGGCAGCATTTCAGGGATAAGTAATAAAACGTACATACGTACGTGCGTATATTTACTCTGTTTTAGAACTAACTTTCTTTGTCTTACGATGTTTTCTGGTCGTCAAGGCAATCAATTTAAGGCACAAAATTGTCACTTAAATTGCAAATTACGGTTCGTATTGGTTTCGGCACCGGGAACTGAAATCGAGTACATATTATAAAATTATTATATATTTTTATACAATATTGAGAATTAAGATACTTATATTCTCCGTTGAATGGATCCGACATAGGCTCTTATTTAAAGCCAGCCATTATGATGACTATGGTAACATTTAAAAACTGACACAGAAAATTTATGGTTAAGCTGGGTGTAGCGTGAATGGAGCAGCTTTGTCAGGGGAAGACCAAACCTCTATCAACAAGTCACTAAAATAAATAAAAAGAAACCTGTCAAGAAAAAATACAGCCACACATCAAGGCAGTCGGTAGTATCTGCAGGTCGTCATAATCGCTTACCTTCAAGTATATATTTTCATTTTCCTTTCTCGTCCCGCTGCGTTCGTTATAGTTCGTTGCTTAAATACCACGTGAACGGCTTCGGCTCGACTAGGGAAGCAAAGTTTCCTCAGAATACTTGCGTGAAATAGTGGCATAACTCTCCCATGTTTCTTCAAAAAATATAATGGTATTCGTCGCCTATCAGGCCTTCCAATGAAAACATGTCACGTTATAGACCTCAAGCTAAAGGTGCGTGATCCATCTTCGGTCGAGAAAGCTCTAACACAGTAACATCTAGTGTTAACAGTAGAATGCTGTTGCGTTATATTTGGTAAATTGAGGAAACCTAGTTACTGATAGCGTGAAATTCCGTTCCAAACTTCAAGGGTGGCAACACATTTGTTTGTTAAATATTTTTTGAGGATAGATATTTAAGGATCGCAGTCATCACTTACTGTGTGGTGAGCTAAGTGCTCGTTTGCTTCATCATTACTGTAATAATAACAAAATATTTTACACTTTCCTTGTCACATAATTTAAATTTACAAAAATAAAATATACCGTTTTCAGAAACTTTTAATAACTTCTTCTATGTTAGGAGATAATAAGATTATAAGAATCCATGTCAATTTTGACATGGATTCTTATAATCTTAATATATAATAATATCCCGTTTTTTTATATAAGGGGTGCAACTGCTGACTCACAATTCTCCCAAAAATTATATAAGTCTGAGACCCTAACGTAGATTGGCACCACCATTGCATAGTTAAAATAAGCGCAATAAAAACCTACTATATACTAAAAATTGAATAAGTCAATAACAAGTATATATATTTTTCCTGGTTATTTTACTATTATTGGATATTTACAGAGGCATAACCCAAAATATTCCTTCGGATTTTTGTTTGAGCAGCGCCATCTAAATTTCATACATTTTTGGGCACAGTCCTCTACAATTTTTATTGCATCTCTGTGTAAAATAATAAACATGTTCTTTTGTTCAATTATTATTATAAAAGGATGTTCTTATCAACCACCGGTAAACAGTACATTTTGATTATAAATACATAAAGTTTGAAGGAGACTATTTACTTATACTATCTCTCAATTTGAGAATGGTCTTGTTCTTGTTCTTGATGTGTTAAAGAAACGGAAAAAATATTTTAAAAAGTCCTTTCATTTGATATCAAGTCAATGAAAAAATAAAAAAAAATGCAAGAAAAGTAAATAATAATAAAAAAATAAATAGTAAATGAAAATTGAAATAGCTTGGTTGTTAGGTTGATTGAATCTAAATTAAATTGTCTATGGTCCAAATAAGCGTAGACTAGAATTGTTTGAAAAAAAAAATATGATAACAAACATGGCGTGCTGATAGAGCGTCGTCGAAATCTGTTTACAATTCAGATTCAGCGTGTCATCAAACGATACCCGCATCCCCGGATTATGCGGTCGTCGCCGGGGAACGGAGTATCGATGCCAACGGCCGACAGAGGTAACGGGTTGTGTTGTGTGTGAATAAGTGTGGTGGGGCTAGTGTGTGAGGTGTCGGTTGTGTCGCAGGGGGGGCCGGGGCGGCGGCGCGCGGTAGGGTCGGGCGGGGGTGACATGCAAGCGGGGCCGGCGCGCTACGTGTCGTCGAGCGAGCTGTACTCGGCAGACGAGGTGGAGCTGCTGCTGGAGGAGATCCGAGAGCTGGAGCCGGTGAGCTGCCGGGGGGAAGAGGTGCAGGACTTCGAGATCGCTGGCAGCGGGTGCGGGGGCGGGGCGGGCGGGCGGTCGCCGGCGAGCACGGAGCTGACGGAGCACTCGTGGGACTCGCACGCGCACTACTCGCGCGCGCCACCGCCGCGCCCGCGCCCCCTGGCCCCTGTCTACTGCCGCTTGAGGCACCTGACCACCCCAGAAGGCGCTATCACGCTGCTAGTTGTGGTATGATTTTACACTTGCACACATATATCTTTTACTCAATTATCAGCAAGGTTTTACATTTGCAATCCCACTCACAGTACATTGTACAGATGTACTGTGGGTGGTACTGGGAGTGTACTCCTGTACTTATTTTTCACATGTAGAAAAATCAGATATTGAGTTTACTAATGTACATCTTTTAAGATTTGATCCCGTAACATTTGGCTTCTAGGTATCTTCTCATATTATATCATAAATACTTGTTGGGATATCCCGCTTGCATATTGTTGAGTTAATATGTCCATGTTGCTCCCATTTTACTTATTGTATTTGTTGATAGTATCACTGTTTGCAGTCAGCACCACCATATCACATTTATTCCATTACCACCAGTCATATGATCTTGAGAACATCTTAGCTATAAATATATTGGTGAATTGATATCTGAGAATAACAAATCAAAACTGCAAGAATGTTTTACATTGAATGGTGAGTTTATTAAGTAACTAAAATTGAACTTTATGTTGTGAAACTAATAATATTCAACCAATCAAACAGTCCGGCTCAAACTTAGTTCCCCATATTGTCACTATATTCAGGATAACTCATAAACACCCTCAGATCATTGATCACCTCAGTTTTGATAAGTTCATTATGATATAGTGATTGATTGCAACATGAAAGTTATATGAGAATCCAATAGTAGGTATTTGTGTAACAAACATTCTCCAACTCCTGTTTCTCTACATCCTACTAATGTTTCTTTCATGATATATAAGAATTACATATTTTGAGAATGCAAGTACAAGTGAACACCTCTATGTTTGCATAAACATTTGAAACAGTTCTATACATCTGGCTGGGTTGACATTTTCAGGTAGCAAGTAGATGTTTTAGTCACAAATCAAGCAGTTATTATTTACTATTCTATATGAAAAACAATATTGTGTTACTGTCCTACTGTGCATGCTTGTTACTCGAACACAAATACAGCTTACTTAAATACATCATAAAGCAGATTTGACTCAAATTTGGCACACATAGTTTATAATCTGGATTTACACATGGAATACCTCTTATGAATGAGATCCTGGTAAATGAGATGGCTTAACAACTGTTATCAATTTACTATAAAATTAGCAGCTTCCCGTGACTATCTGCATGCTCTATTTGCCACCAGTACATGTAATGTGCCTAAAACTTAAATGTAATAGTAAATCATACAATGTAGCACATATTTTTCATTTTTCTCCTGAGCCAACTCTGAGGTTGTAGGCAGATGTTAGTAATGATATAAATATAAATGGTGACCATTTGCATAATATCCGTAATTACAATTATAAAGTAAATTACAGAACCACATATCTCCTATTTCTGTTAAAATGTTTCAGAATTTTGACTTACTTCTGCTTGGTCAGTTTGTTGACATGAAATGTTGCTACTTGGCTGTGACCTACATTCTCCTCCTTAAAATTCTTCTTTCTTAAAATTTAGTTCACAAGAAGTTCTTACTATCTAAATAAAAACCTATGGTATAGAGTAAAACAACAATATGAATATTTTAGTAACCCCGTCAGTACCACGTCACAAAGGAAGGAGTTATATGTGTGTACCTTGCTAGTTAGCCCTACTATTATACGGCCAAAGTAATCTTATAGCACATTAAATATTTAAGCACTGCTAGGAACTCTACAACAGCATATATTACAAAATGCAGAAACTTCCTTCATTTTGGAGGCCTTATGGGCTTTTCATAATTTATAAAACGGTAAACAACTGAGCCGGTTTATTCAAGTAAAACATTCAAGAGCTATTTTCACCAGACAATAGGGCACAATGCCATTCACTGACAATCGTTTTGCATTTCAAATGAATGAAAATTGCACAATGGATTTTTTATTATTAAAGTTTTCGTAATTATAGCATACTAGCATCTGCCCGCCACTGTCTGCATAGACTTCAAAATTTGTAATGAAAAATGTGAGACAACATTGTATGATTTATTATTTTCCACCAGTGTACGTCTTACTAGCTTGATAAACATGAATTGAAAACAGTAGTTAAGCAATCTCATTTACTGCAATAAAATGATTTATTTTCTATATTAAATTAATATAGAATAATAAAAATAAAATTATTAATATTCTGTGTTAATCCAGGTTATAAACTATCTGTGTGCCAAATTTCATCCAAATCAATCGATTGGGTAACAAATATACAAACTTTCTCATTTAGAATAATATTGATATGCCAAATTCAAATCCGTTGAGCCATTTTTGCTTGATTGAGTATTAACATCCAAACATATAAAGTTTCACATTAATAATATTACATTATCTTCTTCAGTTCACTGTTGAATAAATCTACATATTTATAAAGATTTATTACATAATTGTCACACTTGTCAGGCAGAAGCTCCTACTAGTCTTGTCGATCAGGGGTAGCCCTACGATGCCACTCCGTACAGTGGTGGATTGGCATCCATAGACATGATAAAGATGAAATATTGAATTCTGTCCTGATGCGTGCAGCTGTGCTGCGCGAGCACGTGCGGCTGTCTGTGGGTGGGCGTGGGGCTCCGCGCGGGGCAGCTGCCGCTGGCGGCGCGCGTGCGCCTGCTGCAGCTGGGCGCGCTCTCCTCGCTCATGATGCACGCGGTGCTGCTCGCCATGCACGTCACCCGTCTCGCCGACCTGCTGCCCATCGACTGGAACAAACTGGTATGTCACCGTCATGTTCATGCTGGTTGTGTAGTTGTCTTCATATATGGAGGAAACCCTACTTTATGTAATGTTAATTTTTGCTCCTTATACATATTTTCAATTTGTCTGAATGCCTTTTTAATAGTTTTGTCATCTGTTGTGAATATAGTAGATGTAATGTTAAATTTAATCAAGTTTTCTTTTATTTTGTTTTGATAACATCAAATTAGCAATTAGGCTAAGTGGAAAGACTTAAAATTTTTGAGATAGTTAATTGTTTTATTTTGATCCAGTTAGGGATATATTTTATGTAGATATATATATATATATATATATATATATATATATATATATTAAAACAAGTCGTGTTGCAGAATAACAGCTTACTTAAACTTAAACTTGTGCAGCTCAAACAATAATACAGATTGTAAATAATGCTTGGCATCAGTTAATTCCACTGCAAGAAGTAGGGTGGGGTGTTCTTTAAAAAACGAACCTTATAAGGGAATAATGAAAATCTTCCAAACATTTTGGTCGTATTTGTTGACTAAACTATAAGTTTTGTAACTAACAATTATAATTAAGCAGATTAAGGCTTTATCAGCTAGGTTAGGTTAGCATATATTATATTACACTGCATTCCCACATCACACACTGGCGTCGAGTTCTTTATGTGCTGGTGGGAGGTGAAACTAGGTGCTGCGATCGTTATGGTAGCCGTTACATGTTTTTCGGCCCGTTATCGTGTTCCGTCCTGCTAATCTCGCCCGTAGCCGAACATACGTTTGTTCCCTTCACCTTGTTTAGAGCGGACCGGGACCATAGTCGATGATAGTGCTGCTCTTGTAATGTTGTATATGAAGTTGACAGCGCTGGACTGAGCACTGTCCCCTGCGGTATGCCTCTCGCCACGTGGTGGTCTCCTCGTACTTCGTCCGCGTCAGCTGGAGGAAACTTATCTAGAACCCTCCGTGTTATTTGTTTATTTAAGTACACCACCCTTCTTACACTGAAATGACTACAGTTTTAATTGAGCTTACTACAAACACTAGTTTGTCACTCATGACCGACAAGATAATTGCAGCATTGTTGCCGATCTCCCGTTTTGTCAACTTCTATGAGTGGTGTACAATAAGGGTTAATAGTGGCGAGTCGTGGTTGCAGGGCGGCTGCGCGGGCGCGTGGACGGCGCTGGCGCTGGCGGGTGGCGGGTTGCTGACGCTGCACGCCGTGCTGCTGGCGCCCGCCTATCGCTACACCCCGCACCACCTCGCGCAGTTGCTGCTGGCCGCCGCCGTAAGTCTCCACAGCAACATTTACTTCAGGACCATGTAGACCGATGATGTGTCCCCTACGTCATCAACACCATCATAGCGAATCAAATGATACACTGCTGAACGTAGGCCTCCTATAGATTGCCACATAGTACTGTCGTGCCAGCGACATCCAACGACATCCTGCAAACTTGTGCGAGGTCTAGATTTGCATGTGGTACTATGTACTTACAATTTATTTTACATGTTTATGATATGCACGCGGGTGATCTCAGCACCAGTGTCCGCGCGCTGCGGTTTTGCTTCCGTTCAAAATTCCGGTTACACTTGGGATTGGGCATATCGAATGAATTGACCGCTTTCTTATATATCTATTAAAAATATACTTAACGTGTGCTATCCTTATTTCAGGGTCTGGGGCTAAGCGGCGCGTGCTTGGCAGCCGGCCTCACGGTGGGCGCGGTGAGGCGCGCGCGCGCTACCTGCGTGTCTGTGGGTGTGTCCGTGGGCATATCGGTGGGCGCGTCCGGCTCCCGACGCTCCAGCGGGCGCGCCTCCCCCAGGGCCGCTTACCGCGCGGTGCCTCAGCCCCAGCCCTCTACGTCGCGAGATCATCCTTTATAGCCCACGGACTTCTGAATTGAGTGAAACGAGACGAACCAACCAGTGAAACGTGCCCGATAATCTGTAGTTGTTGTTGAAACGCAATGATCACGAGCGAGTCTGCGGCGTTCAGCACACGGACCACTGAACCAACGACGGAATGAACTCAAGTGTGTGATTGCTGGCTGTTAAGTATGAGCTGGCCGTATGGTTGGTGGCACCGCACCACCATTGAGCGAGCATGCTTGTGACAAAATTCATGTCCTTGGATTCAACGGTTTGTACCCTTGTACGTGCAGCAGTCTAATGAGGCAGGAAAACATTACTAAAGTGGTGCAACCGTTCCAATCTGATGTACAAGTTGCGGGTACAGTTTAGTACCTATCGCCCCGCACCACGTGCTACTTGCACCGATATTTAGTGAATATTTACATGTTTAAATTTCACACGTGAATTTCTGTCATTTTAATGATTGTCCCAATATTGTATGTGAACTATATTAACTTGGATGCCGGTTCGCAAAACGGTTCTCATCTACTTAAATATATGTTCGTACACGGCGTTCTCTCAACAAATGTTCCCAAGCCATCCCCTGCTACATGACACTAAAAATATGTTTTTGGAATATATATATAATAGTGAGTAAATTTGTACAATTGCACAATTAATATGAAAAATAGTAATTATGTTTCCTAAAGTTGTGGCATAGTGTGTTCACTGCCGTAGCCCGTGTTCATGTTAGTTCTTATTGACAATAACGAGAGACTCCTTTGGATGCCCATCAACGCACAATATAACATTATCAGTTCAATTTGTACACAATTCTCTTGTAGCATATTTCTAATGGCTTACAAAGGACTCTCACTTGATTGTATCGTGTGATCCGGCATTAAAGCAAGGCATGGGACCCTGACTGTAATGGAAATATTTGTTAATTTGACTCTAAGCTTACTTGGTTCAGGAGCTGAAGTGCTCCGTCCGGACTTATTTGTGTATTCTACACAATACTCATGTTTGGACAGCATATTGACAGCGAGATTGTGGTAATAGATCCTGATGGGATACAGTTGGTCGTTTCAAAATGTAAATAAGTATTGTTTGGTATGTCCAAAACTGCCACTGCCTGTGGATCTCTCACGTCCACATGTTACTCCGGTCCACCGACCTGCGGGCGGACAGTATGGCAAAATAGATTCAGGGTACAGCGGCCTGGTGGCTACTGAGACAACCAATGTTTCCTATCATCCACCAATGAGCCGGTGGTTTTAACAGCTCGTGTTCATGTAATAAATAACTCATAGTGGGTTCAGTTTGTATAGTTGTAACTTGTTACGATCTCTTTTGCCAAACTGTCGGTTGTTTCCATAACCTGTTGCATAATTCCAGTATTCCTTATATTTTAAGTCAAGTCTGATTTTAATGTGCTAGTCCTTTTAGAGTTTGTAAGATTGTGATTTTATGAAAACTGCCTCAACTCCTTGATTTTGCACGAACTTTAGATAGTCGCGCGTTTGATCTCATTCGCCTTGTTAGCATTCCTTACTAAGTGGTGATGCAAGTTATGTCTTCATTTTATTATTTATTGACATATTAAATAATATGAATATACACAAATGTATGCAAAGGGTAATTATTACGTGTAAGCATGTATTTATTCTGTTAATGTAAGTTGGATAGTCGAGCAAATATTATGTATGTCTTGTGTAACCGTTGGTTGAAGCGCTTGGACGGTCTTGGCGGAAGCTTGTCTACTGAGGCTCTACCTATGACTACCGGAACCGGACATGCCACGGTTCTGTAGCACATTCTAACTATCAGTTTACACATTACTTTAGCCAGAAGTGGCAGACCGTAGTCGTCACTCGTTTACTTTTCGATTCGATTTTGTCACAGAACCCGGACCCTCAGCAGTGGGGATGTATAGGATCAAAAGTCCACTCGTCCAAGCGCTCGTAGTCTTGTGTACGCCATATTTATAACAACATGTAACTAGATGTAAGAGAAATATTTCAAATATACCGAATAAGATTTGTTATAGGAACTAATTTTATACTGTCCGACGTCTCGTGCGCGCGAGCCGAGGACCTTTGTACTGTTGTTTAGTTGGAAGCTCATGTCCCCACTCCGACCCCCTTTCATTTCTGTCTTGTATACATATCACCATGTAACACCGTTTCTGTTATATTGTTTCCCGTTGTGTGTGGATCTGCCACTTGTGTCTCTGTCGTCCGCCCCTAACTGTGACAATTGCTAGTAGTAGGCGATATGAGCGGGTACGGTGCTCGCTCCAATCATGTGTCTAGTAATACAGACATTTTTTTTTAATTAATATTTTTACAATACTAAACTTAATGCTTGTTGCTATTGTGCAATTTGTTACGTTTAGAGCTCAGTTGAATTCCTTAAAAATTTTAAATTAAAAACTAAACTAGAATTTAATAATACTAACAAGGAACTATACTACTATAGTACTATAGTAAATGGATGCTATCAATCTCTACAGACAATCTGTTCAACACTCTAATTATTACATTTAAATTCATTTTCAAACACTGTTATTTTTGGAAAATTAGTGATTGTCACGTGCGTTTATTTTTTTGTATAGAAGGTCTCCAAGTCTTATCGTTTCGGAATTACTGCTGGACATCTGACTCCACAGAGTAGTTGTGCCTGCCAGGAAAGTTCGCGTGAAGCGCACAGTGGTGGATCGTCAGCCATCGAGACAATGAGGATTAAATTTTAATTATGTCGTGTTGTACGATGTTTAAACTAAGCGACTGGAATTAATCCGAACAACTCCTCAGAACAATCAGATAATTTTAAGTAAAAGTAAAGTTATGAAGTAATTGCTTTTCAAAGCAAGTGGAGTAAACATTATTGTGAGTTCAGTTTGGGGACGGACGACACGCTGCGTGGCATGTGTAAGTTGTACGAGTCTGTTCCAGTAGAGGATCGTATCCTGTTCCCTGACCTAGTGATTATAACGTGCGATCGCAATAAAATTGTGCGAAACATTTTTACTTTTAAATTTTAATGATAATAAATATATGGTTTTTATACAATGTGTTATTTGTATTTTTTTTCCCATTTCAAACTATCTGTTCGAACAACATGCCGATCCTGGACGAATCCCGCGTCAAAAGTATTGTGTCCAAACCCCGGGTTGTGCCGTTCCTGCAAGATATATATCAAATAATAAAATTCAAAAGTATATACCTGGCAAGCTCATTAGTTATAATTAAATATATACTTTAATAATATTTTTTATTAAAAAATACGCAAAATGTAAATTTTTGATGAAGACAATACTTCCGGAATTTCTTTTATTTATTATAAATAAACAATAAGTGACAGATTGAGTCATTGGCTCCATTGTACTACAGCCTGAACGTAATCAAGATATAGCCTCGATTTTTTGAGTTTTCCGAGATATACCATATCAAACATCTCAAAATACAGATCAAAATGACGTCAACGAATAAAATCGATTAGTTTCTTTTTAAGTAATCTAAATGAAATAACTTTGAATGATATCAGAATTGTTAAATAGAATGTTATCCTGATACTAGCGATCTTTTTTTACATATATACAATAATTCAAGTGCAGACAATTAGTGGACATGATTAAAACTGAATAAATTAAAATATCATATTATTTATTTGCACAAGTAAAACAAACGAACTTAAAGGAATTAATGCCAAAAGGCACAATATGATATTTTTGACCGATTAGAGAGCACAGCCTCCGCGAGCAATGTATTTTCAGTTGGTTATTATTTCATAGTTTTTTTTAGGTTAAATCTTTATTTTTTTTTTACATGAACGTGGGTGACACCGTTTACCTGATGGTCAGTGATATCTGTCTACTCCATCATCAAGATGCATATGCGTTGTCATCCCTGAAGACAATAATGCCTCGCTGTCACTACTGCACTCTGGTCACAACCCGTGTCGCAACATATGACTGGTGCTACAAAGAGTATTTTTTATGTAGAAATCGTAACCGGCCTATTTTTCGGAAGATTAAACAATTTAACCCTTTACTTTAATCGATGCAAATAAATTCATATTGAATCAAAAAACAAGTTCTACTTAAACCCGTGCTTGTGTTATTTATCATTTTGGAAGCGGGTAGCAGTTCTGCTGCCTGTTGATAGATGGCGCCTTTTCAAAATGATTCTATATTAAAACTACTTTACAAAGTAGGTATTTACGTGTAAGAAGTAAAGTTATGAAAAAAATAATCATTACGAAGATGCTTTCTTCTTTTAATTGACACATTTATTACATTTTGCAACTCTTATAAAACCCTATGATTCTTCACTCAACTTATACGGCAGAGCCACGGGAACGCTCTAATGGCAGCTCCGTTTTGGGGCAGGAATACCTCCCCTTCTCCTTTCCAAATAGGATAGCAGTATAGGATGTGCGGTGTACCGATAGGATCATCGATTGCATACTAAACGGCGGCCATCTCTCCTAAGCCCACCAGATCCGTGGTGGACTCGCGAGCCCACCTGGTCTAACCATCTTTTTTATTACATGGGAAATTCCTACGCCTAATACGCCCTGCGGAGCCGAAGATTGGGTTATGTCGGAATCGCATCGACTAAAACCCCACGGTGTTCCTCAATCATCGTGTATGGCGGGGTCACGGGAACGCTTTTGCACACCCTGCCAGGTGGCCCCTCCTCCAGGGGGAGGACATACCCATCCACCCCTCCAAGCAAGGCGCGGAGGAATACTGACGCGCCTTTCTACTCGGCCTATTCTGTAGGTAGGAAGTGGACTCCCTCGAGTCCGCCTCCCTAGAGGCCATGGGGGCCAGGAGTAAACAATCTCAACCCCTGCGGCGGATCTGGTGTAAGGCTCCGCCGTCAACCACAATTCGGCCGCGGAGGACAGGGAGAGCGGTTGGCGACCCGACTCTCCACTGAGCCCGCGACCCGACTCTCCACTGAGCCCGCGACCCCACCACGGCCGCATCTGCGGTGCGATCGCCGCATGAGTCGCGGAGGATAGGGATTACCCTCCCTCCGCGACTCCGCCTCGCCTGCGGATGGTGCGAAAGACGGCCTCGCTCCATCCATCCGCTCCCCGCAGCCCACCGATACATATCCGAGGCGAGCTCAGCTCTTGCTCATACGGAGCGGCCTCATGGCTTCGGTCTTTGACGGACCAAAGTTGAGCTTATTTTTGATGCCCCAATCCCGAACATAGGTGAGGGCGGCCGTTTAGGTTCCTCTTAGCTTCACCGTGGATAAATCTAAACCACGTTTACTAAGCCCCCCCGCTATGACAAGGCGAGAACCCTTCGAGAAACCTTCCTGGGTCAATCCGGTACTACAGTTTGGCCGTAGGTGACGAAGCAATAGCTACTTCCTCTAATCTAACCTTAAAAAACTAAATTGCGTCAAAGTATATTAGAGCATGAGGGAGAAAAAGAAAAAGGTTGGATGCGGTGTTTGTTACGTAATCACGAGACACCACTGCAATGTAATGTTGCATACACTCCTGTTGACACAGGAAATCCAGGGTTCATGTAACGGTAGCCAAAGATGATGCAGAGCATAGGAAGTGAGTGATGCTGCGAAGTTGATGGAAATAGAAAAAGCATGATCAGTAGAACATTATAGAGTGTTATGATTGAACAAAGAGTAAAGCTAATTAAAATCCTTTTCATGTCCTCGATCATTATCAAGCAATTGAAATACAATTATAATTATCGTATGTAAAAGATAATCTGCGTAAATCGTGACAGATTACCAATCATTCGATAATTGCAATAAACAACAGTTGATTGATGCCACCGGTGCTGATCGAACATTGACGATCTGCTCCCAACGTGTTGAAGATGTCACAGTTCCTTTCGACGATGAAGTCTCGTTTCAGTTCTAATAATTAGTAAAGGAAATGAGTCGCCGCCGCCCCGCGCCCGCCGACTTGGACAACGCAGTCATACGCAAGTACTACACGGAGAGCGACTTCCTAGTGTCCGCTGAAGGGATACTTAAGGTGTTATCAGTTGTAAGTGTTTTCTATTGGTTTAAATTTGCAAGATGACGTCGAAAGTATGCAGCTGCAGACATCGTTCGAACTTTACTCATTTAATACGGATTCATGTATTAAACGTTTCAGTTCATTTAATACTGAAATTTAATGAACTGAAACGGCTGTAGATGGTGATGTCCACGGCGATATTTGCTGATTATTACCAGATGACTTCATCTGCTCAGAATGTGATATAGTGACGTAAGCATGTGCGCACAATCGCTCGTCCTCCCCTTCCCTGTTCCGAAGATGCTAGGGAACAATTTGTGAAACCAAGGTGTGTCACCCGTAGTGCAGGCAGGTGGATATCCGTCTTCAGTGAAGGCTTCGGATATACGTAACTATATTTACTTTTTGGCACACAAAACAAGGAGGGATGAAATATGATGTTATAAAGAACTACATTTCCATCACGCTTCGTCACCAGTCTAAGGTCCCACGTCTTGTCCATCCTGTTTTCGTTGCATTTAGGTGACAAATGAGCTCACAGTTGACCTGATGTGTGTGTCAAGACCCACATTCATCCTCAATAAGGAATCATAATGTCAGGTCATCAGTAATAAGGGTCTCCGGATCCCCACCCACACCAGACGAGACTGGAATGTTAATGTGCTATTTTACGTTGGTACGATGTGAGGGCGTGGTTCTTCTGGTTGAGCCAACCCTTTCACTGAAGCTAGAAGCAGACTGTATCGTTGCTCTACCTCACCGGGTTAGTGACCGCGTGGTGTAGTTGCGGTCCCGGGGTTCGATTCCCAGTCGGAGGAACAGTATTTGTGTATTGAGTTCAGGTCTGAGTACAATCGATGTGGGTACGTCCTGAGTCCTTGATGTTCATCTCATTGCGCACGCGTTGCGTCAGGTTAGGGAAGGAGGCGACGAGAGAGTGCTTCTGTATTTGCGCGTAAGCTCACGGCGCTGACTTATATCCTGCCTCGTTGATATCATCTGGTAACAACCAGAAGATATAGTCGTGGGCGACCAGGTGGACGTCAAAGTCTCCTGTTCTTTTCATTCACCAGTAACACAAAAGCACTAAGTTACTATTTTACCGTTTTGATGATGTTTTTGGCCTTCCTCATAACCTCATTTAGTGAATTTAGCTAAGATTTGTTTTGAATTTTAATGACTTTTGGTTTCCTAACTAAAAAACTTATTTAACCGAAAAAGTCAAATCAAATTCTTATTTACAGTTTTACATGAATGATTTATTTTATTTTAGATTTCCAGTTTGATAATTCTTAAATGTAATGACTAGATACCAAGTTGCGGTAATGATACAGTACAGTCTATGGAGTGAATATCTTAGAAGCCGACAGAGCCTATCTGATATTCTAACGATCCTATCGTGGTATAGATAACACGAAAATGGTTTACCTAAAAAATATACTCGTAGTATCCCATATCGATGCGACGTGTTTCAGGAATCGATTTATATCTGTAATTTATTTTAAGAAAGGAATAACTTAGTTAATATTAAGTCCTTACATATGAAATTGGCGTTTTGTCGAACTGGCCACTTTGATCTTAAACAATTTGGCGTTTGGCCAGGAATACTAAATTCAAATGTATTTGTGTTTCGAATTTATTGATTTATTTATTTTGGCGCCATTTGTTTTTTCTTTGACATCCGTCTGTTAACAAAATGGAAAACTTGAAATATTGTGTTATTTAGGAATAAGAGTTCCACCGTGGCACCAGCGCTGCAGAAACAGCTCCAAGGATTAATGATGTGTATGGAGAAGCTACTATTAAAGAAAGTACGATACGTTTTTGGTTTCAAACTTTTTTTGTTCTGGAGACGTTTATTTCGTTTCGTTTTCACCTTTAAAAACCCCGCGTACGGCCGGAGTCACAAGTTGGCAATGAAGAATTAAAGGCGATCGTGGAAGCGGATCCATCGCAAACCACGTCAGAGTCAAGCTTCGGTGTGAGTGACAAAACAATTTTAATTCACTTGAAACAAATTGGAAAAGCGAAAAAGCACGAGAAATGGGAACTGAAAATGAATTCACTGATTATCCGTAGTTAAAGTTTTTGTAAACGTATATATTCATTATTATTGTATCTCAGTATTTTTTTATTGTATTCCGAGTGACAACTGGTTTGTTGCCCTCAACACACAATATACCTGATGCAAAGTTATTCTGCCGCACATGACACCCATGTTCATACTCAATAAGGAATCATAATGTCGAACTGTTGTCACCCCTAAGAACTAAGATGGAATGCCTTACTGCAGTTTATCATAACTAAGTCGGGGGTAGCAAGTTGAATTATATATAAAAGTTACGATAAAAACTACTGATCGGCATAAAACAACACTCACTATGAATACTAGGCAGTTGCTAATGTGATACACTCGCGCGTATAGTACGATGTTTTGTGGTATATTTAGTCATTCAGTACGCGATTAAAATAAATGATACTATCACTTTAATAACATTACTCAACCGTCACAATAACATTACTCAACCATCACAATAACATTACTCAACCGTCACAATAACATTACTCAACCGTCACAATAACAATACTCAACCGTCACAATAACATTACTCAACCGTCACAATAACATTACTCAACCGTCACAATAACATTACTCAACCGTCACAATAACAATTCAACCGTCACAATAACAATACTCAACCGTCACAATAACATTACTCAACCGTCACAATAACATTACTCAACCGTCACAATAACATTACTCAACCGTCACAATAACAATACTCAACCGTCATAATAACATTACTCAACCGTCACAATAACAATACTCAACCGTCACAATAACATTACTCAACCATCACAATAACATTACTCAACCATCACAATAACATTACTCAACCATCACAATAACATTACTCAACCGTCACAATAACAATACTCAACCGTCACAATAACATTACTCAACCGTCACAATAACATTACTCAACCGTCACAATAACAATACTCAACCGTCACAATAACATTACTCAACCGTCACAATAACATTACTCAACCGTCACAGTAACATTACTCAACCGTCACAATAACATTACTCAACCGTCACAATAACATTACTCAACCGTCACAATAACATTACTCAACCGTCACAGTAACATTACTCAACCGTCACAATAACATTACTCAACTGTCACAATAACAATACTCAACCGTCACAATAACATTACTCAACCGTCACGATAACGAGGGAATTTTGAATGGTATCGTTATTTGTAAATGAATACTGTATGACAATCGGAAACGCTGGTCACTGTGGTTAGACCCAGAAGAATCGGCCAGATCCTGTCCCAAGAGAAAATTGACTTTGAAAAAGGTACTGGTGAGGGTTTGGTGGACTTTTGCTTTTGTCATAAACCACAGCTGCTTAAGATCTGGCCTGACGATTACAGCAGATCTGTTTTTGCAACAATTGCAAACAATGATGGAAAAGCTTAAACAACCGAGACTGGTCAATTACTCTAGCCCACTGCTGCTTCATGACAACGCTAGAACCCATACGTCACGACAGACGGTCGCTTAATTAGAGGAGCTGCGATGGGAATATCTCCGCCCCACCATACAAACCGGACCTTGCTCCAACAGATTACCACATCAATTCTATCAATGAACTTCCTATAAAATGGCGGAAGTGCTCAGATAATAATGGTACATACTTCGATTGATTAAATATATAATTTCATGATAAAATAGTTTTTTACTTTTTCCATATAATACGCTAATTTCATATGTAAGGACCTAATATAAAAATGCTTCAACAGAAATATTCATGTAAAAAAGAAGAATATATAAACTTTATTGCGTATTCTTTTATATAAGTTCACCGGATGCTTGGTGAGGACTACGAGAGTCATCATCATGTCATCATCTACGTCCATCTTCAACATAGAGCCAAGGTGCACATGCTGTTTCCCCTAAGGATTGAGATGCTCCCGTTACTCACCACACTAAACACATCAGCGTGTTGCTGCTACTTCAAGCTGGTATTGTGTGAGGGCATGGTCCTTCCCCGGTCTAGCCGACCCATCTGGCAGCGGTTGGAGATTAGCTACAACGACTACTACTGTTGACGTATTGTATTTTTGTTAAACTTGGATGTTAGCGTCGGTTCCTGCTGTTGACGTAACATGGATCAGGTGCCTACAGGTGGCGGGGTTCGCTTCCTCGGCGCTGTTCCTGTGGGGCAGCTCGTGCAGGCGCGCCCCGCGGCTGGTAGCCGGCGGCGCGGCCACGTCGCTGGTCTGCGCCGTGTTCACGGCCTGCCTGTACGCCGGCGCGGTGTTTTCCCTCGCCGCCCATGCCCCAAGCGCCTGGCTTTATCTTGTAAATGTATTATTTCTCTAAATAAGTAATGATTTTATAAGGATTTACATGTAATTTCAAGCAACATCGACACATATGTGTCAGTAAACAATGAAACTTTAAGTTAGAGTAGTTACTCTATGGTATTTCTTGGTTTCCAAAATATTTTTTATTCAATGCTTTGAAAATAGACGGATATTTACTTAACACTTCGCGATGCTCATCACGATGATATCGTTGCTGGACCGTAATCTGAGCAAAAGAGCAATCCCCTGAATCTGTTTAGTTTTTACTTCACCAAAGAACTTCTAATGGGCGTTCATTTACGTACCCTTTTTTTAAACGCCCTATGTCCCAGGAACAATTATTATGTGTTCGATTACAAAGTTTTATAACTCAAATGAATATGACGATGTGTAGAATAAAATAATTTGAAAAATTAGACCGTGGGAGTTTTAAGCTTAAAAGACTTTCTTTAAATGAAACAATACTAAAAACTAGTATGCAGTGTCATCGTGAAACAATTGACTAAAATAAAATAAATTCCTTAGGACTTGGTTCTGTCGACTGCGCTGGGCATCCTGCTGTTGGTCACGGCCACCCTGAGCATGTCGTCCTGCGGCATGGAGACGGTCATTGACTACTTCCACGGCGTGAGTTGAATTATTAGTACTTTTTAAATTGGCACTTTTTTTTTTAAGATTTTACAATACTTTAATTATGAATATAGACTTTATACAAAACACAGGAACAGATAAAAAGATATGAGATTTTTTTATTATATTAGAGGTGACAAACAAGCACACAGGCCATGTGGTGACCAATGACCTGACCTGACCTGACCTGACCTACACCCACCACATCCGCACATATTTATAATACAGATACGTAGTCACCCCAGGTCGGGTCAACTTGCTCATGGTATAGCAAGTTTAAGGTTGCGTCGTGCGTACAGCAGGATAACGATGCTTTTGTTGAGTGACGAGGGCCAGGGATCCAGTTACTGTCAAAGTATCTGCATGTGATCCGGTTCACAGTCGAGACTTACCATTAGGTGAACACCGAACAGTTTGATAATTAAGCGCCATACGAAGCTGTTTACTTTCTTGGGCTACACGTGTACACATACGAAGCTGTTTACTTTCTTGGGCTACACGTGTACACATACGAAGCTGTTTACTTTCTTGGGCTACACGTGTACACATACGAAGCTGTTTACTTTCTTGGGCTACACGTGTACACATACGAAGCTGTTTACTTTCTTGGGCTACGTGTACACATACGAAGCTGTTTACTTTCTTGGGCTACACGTGTACACATGCAGAAGCTGTTTACTTTCTTGGGCTACACGTGTACACATACGAAGCTGTTTACTTTCTTGGGCTACACGTGTACACATACGAAGCTGTTTACTTTCTTTGGCTACACGTCTACACATACGAAGCTGTTTACTTTCTTGGGCTACACGTGTACACATACGAAGCTGTTTACTTTCTTGGGCTACACGTGTACACATACGAAGCTGTTTACTTTCTTGGGCTACACGTGTACACATACGAAGCTGTTTACTTTCTTGGGCTACACGTGTACACATACGAAGCTGTTTACTTTCTTGGGCTACACGTGTACACATACGAAGCTGTTTACTTTCTTTGGCTACACGTCTACACATACGAAGCTGTTTACTTTCTTGGGCTACACGTGTACACATACGAAGCTGTTTACTTTCTTGGGCTACGTGTACACATACAGAGCTGTTTACTTTCTTGGGCTACGTGTACACATACGAAGCTGTTTACTTTCTTGGGCTACACGTGTACACATACGAAGCTGTTTACTTTCTTGGGCTACACGTGTACACATACGAAGCTGTTTACTTTCTTGGGCTACACATAAGTATTATATCAACATTGTTTACAAGAGCTCGCTATATTTTGTGTTAATTGCAGCAGACATGATATTCAATAAATAAATATAACAAGTCTTTCTCCCTCAACACTGGTTTCAAATCCACGTCAATTGTGTGTCATTGTCACTGGCTCGACACCTTCCATCATAATGCCAGGTCTAAGTTATCTAAGTTACCGTGGAAAGGACTTGTGTTATTAAAATGTAAATACTCGGTGCTCACTTTGAATTTTATATTCGTTTCTGAACGGGAAGGTCCCGCATTTAACAGCGCCAGCAGGTAACGCCTTCCAATGCTTATAAATACACGATGATAAACGATATTTTAAGTGCCGTTTTTAGAATCGTGTGCCTCATGAGGTCATTTATCTTTTTCGCGATTGACGTATTGACAGTGATGAAAGGGTTCCCTCCAGCGCAGCATATTCACGAAATAGGGCACATATAACTTTATAGCGATTCGGGAAAACGAGGGTTTTTTTTCAAAGAATTTTAGTTGTCATGTATACATTACTTTTAATCAAATAAATATTAAAAATATTCCATCGCGGGTCCTGGTTTCGATTGACCCTCCCCCGGGTGTATTGCGTATTTCTTCTATCAAGTAGAGGAACCTTATATTTTACAAAGTCTCGTTAACCACTCCAACTAAGCTGAATATGCTTGTGCTAGCAGGTGGTTCAGGACAATAGTCGAATGACTAAAACGTACCGAACGCACGGAACTGCACCCTCAATCATTAGGCTATAGTGGCAGCGCCGCAAATGATCGTTCCTCACTAGATGGAGTGACGACGGCTGTGTTCAGCAGTGGACTAGCGACGGGCTGTTATGATGGTGATGAGTAATCGCGCGTTGCTTAGAGCCAGACGCTGAGCTTGCTGGCCAACCAAATGTGACGTACGATACAAGTGTGTGGTGGTTCGTGGGGGAGACCTGGGACTCGCAGTGGACTGATATGATAAAGGTGATGATAAAGTTGTCGTGAAGGCGCCACACGTTTTCCTAAGTCCGAGAGCCGGACGACAATTGCTAAACCTTAGTTCCGTTGCCAGATATCATGAACCCTATTTGATGTGATACGTTTGTGTGGTGCACGTCGCAGCCTTTAGTGCTGATGAACGCGGGCATGGCGGCCGGCGGCGCCGTCCTCACCTACGTGTCGGTGATGCGGCGCCTGGACGCGAGTACACCGCGCCCGGAAGCCCACAGCTCGTCAGCCGCTGAACTTGAAGTGTGATGAAAATCATCTTAGTCCATCATTTGTTTATTAGGCTTGCAGTGACATTTCATGATATCTATCAAGATTGGTTCATTGCAACACGACGTTGACGATGTTATGAACTAAGTTATTTAACAAAGCTAATAAATATGAGAAGTTTCAAAAATTAATTAATACAGAAAGTAAGGTTTGCCACAATATATACAGTATGGGTCACGCAGTGTAGCTCGACACCCACTGCGAGTGACGAGCCATGCAAGTCTGTGGGAAGTCGATGGACGCAGGTGACCCAGGTATACTGGCCTATACTTGTCACAATATTTAAGAAAAAAAATCAGAAAGTACACACAGAACAGCATTTGGTTAACCACCGCAATTGCCCCTGACGGGGGTGGAACCCGTCACTAAACTAAACTTCGAAGAGTAATATAAAGTTAAAGTAACATATGATTTGAGCAACAATTAGTTCCTAACTGCAGCATGCATGAGTTGGCACAACTTGGGAAAGACCATGCCTTCAAAGAAAATCAACATGAAATAAAGGCATAGTATCAGTGTTATATAGTGAGTATAGAAGTTTTGGACCGAGTTACAGGTAACGAGGCATTCCATCTCAGGCCTCCCCATCGGGTTCACTTGCACGGTTTACTTTGTGCATTTTGTTATGGAATATTATAAATATATATATATAGATATATATATATATATATATATATATATATATATATATATATATAACTTTCCTATTTTAGAGGATCCCTGAAGCTGAAGGGACCTTATTTGACACCATTGTCTTTTACTATAGCAATAATAATAATAAGAAACTTTATTAAACATTTGTACATAAGTTATTATAAATGTTATTTTAATAAAAGAGATACAGAAATAGAAGGATGTCTTGTTCAACCCTGCACTAGGTTACACACCTGCCTCGCAGGGTCATGGCCTTCCATGTTATCTAAACTACATAAACTGAAAATAAAATGTATCCATAATAAGGCATATTATATATGATTGAAGAAAAGGCAATGACAAGATTATGTGGTCAATAATTATTGAAGAGTTAGTGTGTTTTCATATTTCTGTGCAGTCGTGAAATGGAGAGCATTTAGCTGTAATAAACTATTTGATTGGCACTAGTAAAGTAAATCTTCGGTTGCTGATATTCAAATTGTAATAACCATGACTGCACCTTGTTACAATGTTCGGAGTTTAAGGGGAAAATTTCAAATTTTTTATGCACAATATTGCCATGCCAGAAGCAATAGTCAACATTTACTGTTAGAAATGCATTAACACACCCACAGCATGGATCCAACTTTAGTATTCACACCTGTATACAGATTGACTTTAACATCAAGATGGATCCTTTAACTAAATGTAAATATAGTCCTACTAATATTATAAATGCAAAAGTTTGTAAATCAATCACGCAAAAATGGATTTCAATGAAATTTTGCTTACAGAGTTTACAGCCTGGACTGACACATAGGATACTTTTCATTGACTTATCAATTTATGTTAAAACTAGTATATCCCAGTGACATTGTCCGCATGGACTTCTTTTAACTTACACATATTGATGGAAACAATAAAAACACATAATAAACACATTTTTTATTTCTCCCTGGACCCAATTCTGGACATCAGAGTTGCACGCAGATCATGCAGATTTGTGGGCAGATCATGAGATTTGATATTTTTTGAAATAGGCAGTGTTAGAAAATTATAAAATAGTTATGATAATAGTAATAAAGTTTATATTTCCCTCAAGCACTGTGCTCTATAGTAACATAATATAGTTTGTCTTGGATTTAATGATATATTTTGTAACAATTTTCTCAATCACCATACACTTAGATTATACAATACAAAATCTTAATTATTTACAATTAAAAAAAGTAGTTAATTTATTAACAATTGCTCCTAAAAGTTGCAAAATTATAACATCTTTATTTACAAGCCTTTCCTACACCATGAGTTGTTTACATTTAACTTTACAATGTTCTAAAATACTGTTCAACAGACTCTAAGACACTTTCTGCTTTGGGTTTTACAGCAACGCCAGCTATTTCTAAACCGAGATTCTCAATTTTATGTGCAGTTGAGTTGCCAATGGCAAAGTGAGGCAAGTTGGAGAGCTTGTTGTTGAATGTTTGCAGCTGCCTGTGTATGTATTCACAGCCCGAAGGACTGAAGAACACCATACAGCATGGTTCCTCTGCATCATTAATGGCCATCAGATCTGTCCTTAAATTTTCATTTTCTTTAGTCTCATACACTGCTAGAGAGTCTACTGTGATCCCACTAGACTGTAAAATGTTGGGTAACAATTCTGAACTTAAATTACCACAGGGGAAAAGAAATTTGTATGATCCCATATTTTCCTTCATAATAAGGTTAGCCAAGTTTTCTGCATTTCCTGTGGCTGTTCCGAGTGCATCTAATCCTAACAGAAGTTTGACTTTTCGACCACTGGATTCACCCACAGTGTATATACGTTTTGTGTTCCATATCACAAACTTGGAAGGCGCCCAGCACTTCGAAACAGCTTCGATAGCACGAGGGCTCGTCAAGATAAGGCCATGGTAGCTAACATTCTGCAGTTTTTCACTCAGCTCCTGCAAGTTCGTGTATAAAAACTGAAGAGGTTCGATGAATATGGTCTGGTAGCTGCACTTAGTAAACGCCCTTTCATAATCCTCCGACGCGCTTTTAAATAATACTACTTTCTTCATGGCAGCGATTTTGTACTAGACATTAAAAGAGTAAATTCTTTGTTCTGTTGTCCACGACTACATAACAGTTTTGACCCTGAAAGGACAGGAAGCTGATCAGACAAGGCAAACTCGAGACATTGAATTGATAATGAGTTTCAACACTAAACTTATGTACAAATAAACTTGACATTATAAAGAGATTACTAACATATCGTTCCTTAACATTTCACTTGAAGGTTCAGATACTTCAGCTTTTATTAACATAGCACTTTACATGATACTTCCACCATTTATTTGAGATTGTACCCGAAGTTTCTTCCTTATTTGTGTCGATGATATTAATTTATCCCTACTGGGAAAGGCAAAGGACTTTAGTCCATACAGCCAGGTCTTGTTCTTTTATTTGTGTCGTTTGCATTAGCGTTGCGTTTGGATATTATAACCAAAATTAAGTAAACAGTAAAATTTTAAAATGTATGAAAATTTATTACTTATAAGTTATAAAGTCCATTTGTATTGAATTATAATATTTCATGTGAAAAAAAAAAAACTAATAACAATGTTGGAGGACACAAGAACTTGGGGACGGCCTCGCTTCAGCCGCTGCTGTTATTTCTGATGAAAAATTGTATTAAAAATAAATGTAATAAAAATTGTAACTCGAAGATCACCAAATCTTGTTTATTCATACTTTGTATCACTTGCATATACCTATGTATGCAAAAACTGATCGGTGTAGGGTAGCCATGAATATAGCAAAGACGACGATGATGTGGTTAGTACACGTCATCTCTGGTATTAACAAGAACAGTGGTATACTATACTCTCTCTCTCTCCCTAGCTTGTATTCCATATGGAGGTGCGGTCAGCTTTCCTTATCTTTCTCCTCCACTTCGCTCTGTCCTCGACATCCCTGTCCGAGACTTGGCAGTCACACATGTCTTTGAGCACTACATCTTTCCATGTTGTTTTGGGTTTGACCTTGATGGGGAAGGGAAAGATGCAGTGTCAGATAGAATTCTTTATTTAATAATTGTATTAGGAAAATATACATGAACACTGTTATGATATAGTGTTATAGCATAATATAGCCTGGTAAATTATAACATATATTTTGTTTCGAAAAATAAAATTATTTCATATTTATCAGTTTATATTAAAATAAATAAAGGGGTTTAGGGTTACGTCTTAATTTGTATATATTCATGTTTGCTATGCACATAAATCATTTTATGTAACATTTCATATTATTTTAATAGGGTTAAAATGCTGTTCTAGTTTCTGTTATTTATATATTGGTCAGGGTTACACTTCGGCTGGGCCGGCGTTCTACTGTCTTTGCGAACCCGTCCAATTGCTGGCAAGGAGCATGGAAACCAAATACAGCAATATTAGACGTGTCAAACATCCACACAGTTGATCTGATGAATATTTATTCGATGCACAAAAGTGATGCCTACGAGCCCTGTGTGGTGTGGACCCTCCCAAGAGTTGTAAGCCTCAATACTATATACCTATATGTATAGCCTATACAACAATATTCCCACAGAGCCTTCATTTTTCATTTTTAAACTTTGTATCTTTGTATATAAGCAACTACATTTGTTTAAACGTTATAATAATGTCTATTCAAGTAAAAGCAGATACAAAGATTATACGTACCAGAGTACAAATTAAATGTTGCTAGAGAGAATGTATCTGGTATATCAATCAAAATATAGGTATAATAAATTACCTTGTACTATCAAAGGTAAGAAATGACATTATTTAAGAAATTATGATATATAATTTCAATCACTAAATTTGTGGATGAAGTTTTGAATTACATCATTACAAATAAATTACACATGATTGCCTATTGCTAATACTATTTATTTTATTTATATTTATTAAATTTCTTGGTTCATTTTTTAAAAAAATAAATAAATTTTAAATATTGACAATTGCCATGTTTTTTTTAGTAAAAATTATGTTTATTTTTCAATGTTGAGTGTATATAAGATAAATGTTTGCATCACGGAATGTGCTGGATACTATGTCAATTACAACACCTTTGGACAACCCATATTATTAAATAAATAAATATCTGAAGCAAATAAAGATTTTGATTATGACCGTACGGTAAAGGGGATCTCAACAAAGATACAAAACATGTATTGTCACCCCTTCGAACTGAGATGGAAATATTTGGTTTCCAGAATCCCTACCCTCAGCATTCCACGACGGTAATCTGTGAGGGTGAGATCTCCTTGGTCGAGCCGACCCATTCATTTAACAGCTAGAAAGCTTTCTAACTGCACGTAAATAACTTTTGTAATGATATTCATATTTTTATGTATATATACTTATTTGATAGCTGTTGTTGTAATATTCCTCTATTCTATATTTTGCATTATCTATGCTTTATCTATGCATGCACCTCATTAACAGACAAACTAAGATTATTTATAAGATAAAAACTTTTTTGTTAATTGTGTTTACAGAAGAATAAGTCATGTCATTTGAGATAGTAACTGACAAGAGTGTTTTTGTAATACATTTTAATGACTATTTGGTGCTTTAATTTAGAATCACACCTGTTGAAATGTGAAATGTCTATGATGGTGAGTGGCACTGGCTATTGATGCCTTTAAGCGGATGCTCCAACGGTGTGCTGGCGTCGGTTTTGGTGGCTTTACTGCTTCTACCAGCCCAGTACTACGTACCCGATTTGTACCCTCGTGCACCGGAACCAGTGATCCTGCCTCCACGCCCGGCCACGTACCACTTTTCGTGGCCTCAGCTTGATGACTACCCGCTATTCGACACCATTGTCGCCGTGGCACTTGTGTTGTTGGCGTTTATAATATATATCGGTGATTGGATTCAGAGGAAACTGTTGGAGAGACGGATAATTGCGGTAATTGTATCACGTTTTTAATAACGATAGCGTCACACTGTAGCTAATCTAGGTTGCAACATGAATGGGCCTGGTACACCCTGCAGCCCGGACATCTACGTCCGTCTTCTACAAAGATTCGAGATGCACCCGTAGTCGTAGTGTCTGATATGGAATGCCTTATTACCTGTGCTGTAGTCCCTGGACACCCAAGATGCGAAATATGCGTTATGCCGATATATCACGCTGGAATTATGTGAAGGCGTGTCCTTCAGGTCAGATCGACCCATTCAAGTTGCAGAGAACCTGTTATTTGTTGCAAACTTGGAGGATGCGTTCTCGATGCGTTTTTTATTTCTGTTGCGATTTGTGGGAATATTTCTACTTGACACCGGTGGAAGAAGCTCCAAATTTGACTTTGTGTTCATTATTTATTAGAACAAAACCGTCGATTTATTAAAAATAATCATATTATATATATTTAAAAGTATAGTATGTACTTTTATATAGATATTATATAGTACTTATATATTTTTAAATAGAATGTTAGGCATGCTAGGTATTAAAATAACTGACATTTCGTACCATGTTTGTGCTAGGAGAATATCATCACAATAGCCGAATCGTGGATTCGAAATCCGACCTTAAGTTTAGATAAGAGGTAAATTAAGACCGTTAGGTTACACTATTATTACTTAGGCTAATGAAGCTTTTTTAATATAAATTATTTTGTAAATGTGTATGTTCTCGTTGCGAAATCATCGTTTTGAAAAATTGTTTACTGCTTGAAAGTCAAAATACGATTGGAAATAGTTTATTTTTAATTTTCAGCTTAACCAGCATCTTAGTAGGTGCGCAGACAGACTCCGCGGTTGGGACGCTCAGCAGGAGCAGCTGGAGACGATGCTCCTCACCGTCAAGAACGCCACCGCTGAGTACAGCCTGCTGCTCTACCTGATGCTGCGGAAGCATCGCCTGACGCCTCACAAAGCTCCGAACTGCCTCCTAAACAAGGAGCTGGAGGATTTATCTTTCCTAAGAAATAACGTATTTGAGGTGTAACAAAAAACCCTGTGCTTAAGAGATCCTTCTGTAAAAACTTATCTTTTTTCAATATATTATTTAAATGTAATGTCATAGTGTTGATGTTTATTCTCCCTCTCTTTGCGTTTTGAATTTAAACAAAATGGCTTGGGATTTTTAGTTTTTTTTTATTTGCTTTTTTGTTTTCGTTTGTCGTCCGACCCTTAGCAATTCGCATCGAATGGTTTCCCACAAATTTAACCGATTGGTGGTCGAGGCGTGCTGAATAGCACAAACAACACCTCAGCAAGGTTCGCGAGCGCTAGCGTACACAGGCAAATAAATGTTTACGTTTTGATATTTTGAGGTAATGTCTGAGATGTAATAAAACACTTCCAGGAGTTAACGTAATTGCGATTTGTCGGCTGTCGTCAGCGCGTGCGTGCATTGCATCTAGTTGCAGTATTTATCGAACTTACCATGGGGAGTATTCTGAGTGGTTGTACGGTTTAATTCCAGCCGCCTAGTTTAAAGATCGTACATCACGACAGAATTCAAAATGTAATCCTTATCATCTCGATGGTTGGAAACCCACCACTGTGTGCATCACACGAAATTTCTTCAACTACTGTGTGGAGTCGGCTGTCGCCAGCGGTGTTTGCGAGTTGGCACGGTTGTCACTTACGATCAGGTGACCTGGCTCTGCTCGTTTGTCACCAATTTTAAAAAAGAAAAAATTGTGTGTACGTTGTGTGCGTGTTTTACTTCAACCTCTTTGTGTTTGTAATGTGCTTTGTTGTTTTATTACAAAGAAAATTGAAACAAATAAACAAATATTATTTTATTTGAGTCGGCAAAAAAATTAAGAGACAAAGGAAACCAAGCGTTCTCTTTATTTCCTTGATTTGAATTTGAAACAAAAGCCTTTAGATGTTAAATACTGTTTATAAGGAAATACTTTGTACAATTTTCTAACGGCTGTTTTAGACGCCACGATAAATAACACTCGGCTTTGTTTTGTAAAATATTGGAAAAGCATAACGCTTTGCGAAAATATTAAGACAAAGAAAAGGCGATGTTTTTCTAGAGCTAACTCGAAGGCTTAATAGATGAATTTTACAGAACCCTAAGTTACACATGTTTATTGTTATAGAAATTTATTGTGTTGTTGTGATGACTACGGCAAAACAATAAATTGTCACGCGCTTGTTTTGGAATTGGATTAAAGACACCTAAAGTACAGATAGACAATGTAGGAAAGATTTTAATTGCAATAAGCAGTACAGAGAATCCTATCACTAGGAGCAACGCACGTTGACCGTTATTTAGAGCAGAAGTGGTGTCACGTGTCTCTAGTCGTCGATATACACGAGTACATGAATAATAACATTATATCAATTGGGGTGTAGATCAAGTTAATTCACCATAGGGTAGTCATCTGCAGCGGGCGCGAGTGGCCGCAAGACGCTTCGGCAAATACGCAGCCGTAGCGCCGGAGGTTATTCTGATGGAAAACATTAACTTTAATGAAAACACACGGCCGTCAGTCAGCGGTCTGCACGAGATTCACTCGTGGTCTAAGGTCGATACCCTATCACCCTCAAACGATAGCAGACCGAGACCAGGTTCGAACCTTCTTAACAGGGGTTCTCGGATCGCTAATCGCCTCCCTCTGTTGTCGTCGACACCCAGGGATGTTGCAGCAGTCTGCGTGGCAGCATCATCGTTATCTCCCTACTCAGCGGGTCTGTTTCGGTAAAGGTGAAAAACCATTGAAAAAAAAACGGCGGCGGCGGAGGATAGATCCTCACATACATATAAATATATATTATATCTGTATTCTAAATAACCTACACTTTGGTGGGATAGTTTCTTTATAAAGTACTTAGTATATATAGTAATTGTACGGAAATTAGTCCCGTAGTCCTTCCAAGAAAAGTAATCGATGACACAGATAGGTTTCCGTGCTCTATGCAGTTTTTAGTCCTGTTAGGTTCCAGTTAGATTTAGTCCTGGACCAGTTTTTTCCTTAATAATTAGCATTACGGACAAAACTTTCCTAAAATGTTCCCCTTTTTGATTTCGATAGAGGCAATGTGTCCTATACAACACTGTACTGTGTTGTACACTATAAAATGTATGAGTATATTAATGATGTTATGGGTGACAAATGAGCACACAGTCCTTGAGTGGGCACGTGACGACTGCAGCAATCTTCAACAAATGCAAAACCTTTTGCCTTGCCTAGTGTTTTACGCTGATGCTCTGAGAAGGCGTGGTCCTCCTGCGGTCGCTGATACGTTTATGTTTCTGATAGAATGTAGCTACTGATATCATAGCTAGTGGTATCAGTATCTCGTATTGGACGCAATGACAATACTTTGCATGTAATATGTAATGTAATATTTTGTAATAATCTAATAATGAAGTGGCCGTGAGACCGTTTTCTTTGTAAGTTACAGTAAAACAAGGTAGTGATGTGGACTACCTCTTTATTTTTTGCTATTTTTGCATAGTGAAGAAAAAAAAATATATTGGTCGCTGGATTCCAGTCTTTTGCGTCATTTGGCGAAAGCAATTAGTGTTCGCACAGCCGCATAATCATTAACTCGGACATACCAGTCTGTCATGACGTGCGTATTTATTGATTTATTTTATTTTATTTAATGAACGCGAACAGGATTACACAATATGTACAGTGATGCCATGCATAAGACGAAAATGATATACCATGACCATAATTTTTTAACCTGGGGATTGCGCTTGTTATTACAGGGGGTCGCAATAAGTTCTTTAAATAAGACAAAATATTCGTTTATTATAAGAATGAATTTTCATGTTGTTTTGTCTCAGTTCTATGTGTGTGTTTGTGTAGGAATGTGTAATATATATATATATGATCATGCAAAATACACGTGTTCCCCGTACATTACACATTTCAACACTTTTCTGCACAAATAATATATATAATAGGAAAAAATTAGCAAATCGATATAGTAGATATAAAAGTATAGTCGACGAACACTTGATATACAATGTAGCAAATCGATATAGTAGATATAAAAGTATTGTCGAAGAACACTTGATATACAATGTAGCAAATCGATATAGTAGATATAAAAGTATTGTCGAAGAACACTTGATATAAAATTTAGCAAATCGATATAGTAGATATAAAAGTATTGTCGAAGAACACTTGATATAAAATTAAGCAAATCGATATAGTAGATATAAAAGTATTGTCGAAGAACACTTGAAATAAAATTTAGCAAATCGATATAGTAGATATAAAAGTATTGTCGAAGAACACTTGATGTACAATGTAGCAAATCGATATAGTAGATATAAAAGTATTGTCGAAGAACACTTGATATACAATGTAGCAAATCGATATAGTAGATATAAAAGTATTGTCGAAGAAGACTTGATATAAAATTTAGCAAATCGATATAGTAGATATAAAATTAGCAAATCGATATAGTAGATATAAAAGTATTGTCGAAGAACACTTGATATAAAATTTTGCAAATCGATATAGTAGATATAAAAGTATTGTCGAAGAACACTTGATATAAAATTTAGCAAATCGATATAGTAGATATAAAAGTATTGTCGAAGAACACTTGATATAAAATTTAGCAAATCGATATAGTAGATATAAAAGTATTGTCGAAGAACACTTGAAATAAAATTTAGCAAATCGATATAGTAGATATAAAAGTATTGTCGAAGAACACTTGATATACAATGTAGCAAATCGATATAGTAGATATAAAAGTATTGTCGAAGAACACTTGATATACAATGTAGCAAATCGATATAGTAGATATAAAAGTATTGTCGAAGAACACTTGATATACAATGTAGCAAATCGATATAGTAGATATAAAAGTATTGTCGAAGAACACTTGATATAAAATTTAGCAAATCGATATAGTAGATATAAAAGTATTGTCGAAGAACACTTGATATAAAATTTAGCAAATCGATATAGTAGATATAAAAGTATTGTCGAAGAACACGATATACAATGTAGAAAATCGATATAGTAGATATAAAAGTCTTGTCGAAGAACACTTGATATAAAATTACAAATCGATATAGTAGATATAAGTATTGTCGAAGAACATGATATAAAATTACAAATCGATATAGCAGATATAAAAGCATTGTCGAAGAACGCGATATAAAATTTAGCAAATCGATATAGTAGATATAAAAGTATTGTCGAAGAACACTTGATATAAAATTTTGCAAATCGATATAAGTAGATATAAAAGTATTGTCGAAGAACCTTGATATACAATGTAGCAAATCGATAGTAGATATAAAAGTATTGTCGAAGAACAATTGATATACAATGTAGCAAATCGATATATAGATATAAAAGTATTGTCGAGAAGAACACTTGATATAAAATTTAGCAAATCGATATAGTAGATATAAAAGTCTTGTCGAAGAACACTTGAAATAAAATTTAGCAAATCGATATAGTAGATATAAAAGTATTGTCGAAGAACACTTGATATACAATGTAGCAAATCGATATAGTAGATATAAAAGTATTGTCGAAGAACACTTGATATACAATGTAGCAAATCGATATAGTAGATATAAAAGCATTGTCGAAGAACACTGATATACAATGTAACCAAATCGATATAGTAGATATAAAAGTATTGTCGAAGAACACTTGATATAAAATTAAGCAAATCGATATAGTAGATATAAAAGTATTGTCGAAGAACACTTGATATAAAATTAAGCAAATCGATATAGTAGATATAAAAGTATTGTCGAAGAACACTTGATATAAAATTTAGCAAATCGATATAGTAGATATAAGTATTGTCGAAGAACACTTGATATAAAATTAAGCAAATCGATATATAGATATAAAAGTATTGTCGAAGAACACTGATATACAATGTAGAAAATCGATATAGTAGATATAAAAGTATTGTCGAAGAACACTTGATATACAATGTAGCAAATCGATATAGTAGATATAAAAGTATTGTCGAAGAACACTTGATATAAAATTTAGCAAATCGATATAGTAGATATAAAAGTATTGTCGAAGAACACTTGATATAAAATTTTGCAAATCGATATAGTAGGTATAAAAGTATTGTCGAAGAACACTTGATATAAAATTTAGCAAATCGATATAGTAGATATAAAAGTATTGTCGAAGAACACTTGATATAAAATTTAGCAAATCGATATAGTAGATATAAAAGTATTGTCGAAGAACACTTGATATAAAATTAAGCAAATCGATATAGTAGATATAAGTATTGTCGAAGAACACTTGATATACAATGTAGAAAATCGATATAGTAGATATAAAAGTATTGTCGAAGAACACTTGATATACAATGTAGCAAAACGATATAGTAGATATAAAAGTATTGTCGAAGAACACTTGATATACAATGTAGCAAATCAATATAGTAGATATAAAAGTATTGTCGAAGAACACTTGATATACAATGTAGAAAATCGATATAGTAGATATAAAAGTATTGTCGAAGAACACTTGATATACAATGTAGCAAATCGATATAGTAGATATAAAAGTATTGTCGAAGAACACTTGATATACAATGTAGCAAATCGATATAGTAGATATAAAAGTATTGTCGAAGAACACTTGATATACAATGTAGCAAATCGATATAGTAGATATAAAAGTATTGTCGAAGAACACTTGATATAAAATTTAGCAAATCGATATAGTAGATATAAAAGTATTGTCGAAGAACACTTGATATAAAATTAAGCAAATCGATATAGTAGATATAAAAGTATTGTCGAAGAACACTTGAAATAAAATTTAGCAAATCGATATAGTAGATATAAAAGTATTGTCGAAGAACACTTGATATACAATGTAGCAAATCGATATAGTAGATATAAAAGTATTGTCGAAGAACACTTGATATACAATGTAGCAAATCGATATAGCAGATATAAAAGCATTGTCGAAGAACACTTGGAAATAAAATTTAGCAAATCGATATAGTAGATATATAAAAGTATTGTCGAAGAAGACTTGATATAAAATTTAGCAAATCGATATAGTAGATATAAAAGTATTGTCGAAGAACACTTGATATAAAATTTAGCAAATCGATATAGTAGATATAAAAGTATTGTCGAAGAACACTTGAAATAAAATTTAGCAAATCGATATAGTAGATATAAAAGTATTGTCGAGAAGAACACTTGATGTACAATGTAGCAAATCGATATAGTAGATATAAAAGTGTTGTCGAAGAACACTTGATATACAATGTAGCAAGTCAATATAGTAGATATAAAAGTATTGTCGAAGAGACACTTGATATACAATGTAGAAAATCGATATAGTAGGTATAAAAGTATTGTCGAAGAACATGATATACAATGTGGCAAATCGATATAGTAGGTATAAAAGTATTGTCGAAGAGACTTGATATAAAATTAAGCAAATCGATATAGTAGATATAAAAGTATTGTCGAAGAACACTTGATATAAAATTAAGCAAATCGATATGGTAGATATAAAAGTATTGTCGAAGAACACTTGATATAAAATTTAGCAAATCATTATAGTAGATATAAAAGTATTGTCGAAGAGACACTTGATATAAAATTTAGCAAATCGATAGTAGATATAAAAGTATTGTCCGAAGAACACTTGATATAAAATTTAGCAAATTGATATAGTAGATATAAAAGCATTGTCGAAGAACATGATATAAAATTTGTAAATCGATATAGTAGATATAAGTATTGTCGAAAGAACACTTGATATACAATGTAACAAATCGATATAGTAGATATAAAAGTATTGTCGAAGAACACTTGATGTACAATGTAGCAAGTCAATATAGTAGATATAAAAGTATTGTCGAAGAGACACTTGATATACAATGTAGAAAATCGATATAGTAGATATAAAAGCATTGTCGAAGAACATGATATACAATGTAGCAAATCGATATAGTAGATATAAAAGTCTTGTCGAAGAACACTTGAAATAAAATTTAGCAAATCGATATAGTAGATATAAAAGTATTGTCGAAGAACACTTGATATAAAATTAAGCAAATCGATATAGTAGATATAAAAGTATTGTCGAAGAACACTTGATATAAAATTTAGCAAATCGATATATAGTAGATATAAAAGTATTGTCGAAGAGACACTTGATATAAAATTTAGCAAATCGATAGTAGATATAAAAGTATTGTCCGAAGAACACTTGATATAAAATTTAGCAAATTGATATAGTAGATATAAAAGCATTGTCGAAGAACATGATATAAAATTTGTAAATCGATATAGTAGATATAAGTATTGTCGAAAGAACACTTGATATACAATGTAGCAAATCAATATAGTAGATATAAAAGTATTGTCGAAGAACACTTGATATACAATGTAGCAAAATGATATAGTAGATATAAAAGTATTGTCGAAGAACACTTGATATACAATGTAGCAAGTCAATATAGTAGATATGAAAGTATTGTCGAAGAACACTTGATATACAATGTAGCAAATCGATGTAGTAGACATAAAAGTATTGTCGAAGAACACTTGATATAAAATGCCTATAACTAATAACGTTTGTGTTCACATATTGGTTCCAAGTACACTGTTAGTTTAAATCCTTAGTTGCCAAAGTGGTCCAGGTGGAACCCCCATGGGAGACTCGATGGTTGGGAGTTTACGTTGGATTGACAATAAAATGGGGGTTCACAATTCGTAAGCGGGAGTCCACGACAATTTATTTGCTTTCGATAGTGAAGAACTAAAATGTTAACTTGACTTCACTATCAACGTAGGCAGATAATATTTTAAGAAGCTCGGCGACTGTTACTTGTATAAACTTTCATATTCCATATTCAGTACAACATGTACGTTTTTTCGAACGACGCCGAGAACACCAAGTTTTGGGAATATGGTAGAAATGTTGCAGGGTTCCACAGGAACCTGCTTAATTTTGAAAGTGGTATATGAGAAAAAAAATCTGGGAGCCTCTGGTTTAAATAATGAAGAGACGCGGTCTGGTCACTTGCAGTGCAGGTGTAACCTGGTGCAGGCATCAGCTCCCACAAGCCCAGTTGGAAGTACTAGTTATTGTTTAACATAGTTTATAAGGACATTGTTTGTGGAGAGGAATAAAGTTCGTTTATTACTTATTATTTTATAAAATCAAACATTAAGATTTACAAGCACGATAATTTATATTTATAATGCGCGATTTAGCGTTTTTATCGGCTGCGATATTGAGTTATCCGCTCTTAGTACATTTTGCATTAGGACGCTTTGATGTTACATCCGACTGGTGTACAATAATATCGAGACCACCTGGAAACATTAAACGTATCATCAATTCGTGACACATATCAACGGGTCATACTTTTTCGTTGATACGAATATGGTTGGCAAACAATAACATAGACAATAGATTAGTAGACTGTAGTGCTCATAATTAGTAGATTGTAGTGGTCATAATTAGTAGATTGTAGTGGTCATAATTAGTAGATTGTAGTGGTCATAATTAGTAGATTGTAGTGGTCATAATTAGTAGATTGTAGTGGTCATAATTAGTAGATTGTAGTGGTCATAATTAGTAGATTGTAGTGGTCATAATTAGTAGATTGTAGTGGTCATAATTAGTAGACTGTAGTGCTCATAATTAGTAGATTGTAGTGGTCATAATTAGGCAAACAGGCCACTGATTTATTGCATTGAAGCTGAGAAACGAGCACAAGGTTAACCTAATGTTAAGTGATTCCTGCCACCCGCACCATCTACTACATTTATTCTCAGGTCTCATGATGCAGATGCGTTGTCACCCCTGAGGACGGAGATGGAATGTCCCCGATTACAGGGGTCTCCGGATTTCTACATCGCTAGTGAACGCAGCGGCAGGCTCCTTCTCCGCTGGAGACGACCTTACTTAGCAATACGTGTGCTAGCGTTCTCATTGTTAATAGTAACTAGAAACTAACAGTGCCAACCTGCTGATCCTAAACCTTGCCCTGTCTGCAGTGAGCATGCCGACCCTAAACCTTGCCCTGTCTGCAGTGAGCATGCCGACCCTGTAAGTACACTATTCCGTACAACAGGTGATTTAAATGTATAATATTATTGTTCGTACCAATTTTAAACTTAATAAGTAAGTTTCTTAATTTCTCTAAAACTTTTTATTACAAAATATTCTTCTTGAAACAACACAAGGGGCACCTACACGGCCTCTGTGGTTGGTTGAGAAAGCGCCCCCGCACTTCTTATTAAAAAATACGTTTTGAAACATTTTTACGAAATCAAGTTTTCACGCTGCGTTATATTGTAAAAACTAGGCTCCGACTACGTTTTTACGAAGCATAAAATCGAGGCTTGCTCTACGATTTGTTGTACCCTTAAAACTAGGCTTAAGCTACGATATTTAAAGCTACGCTCGTTGCGGGGATTCATATAACGTTATTTATTTGTGCGTCACATGACATTAATGCCAACGTGGTAAAATATATTTTAAGTAAGCTCGAATGAATAATGCACGTGCATTAACATTGTAATTTATGCAACGGCGAACGTAACGCTGCACTGAAGCGGCGCAAGCATTGTCTATATGTTATTTATTATTCATGAAAGGTGAACCTAGCGGCGTCCGACAGCCGTAAAATCATGTTTGATATGTACGGGAGTCGTGTGCTTGTCCTGCTAACTGCGCGTTACGACTTCGCCCACGTGGGCCTTCCTATCGAGTCGTTCACTTGCCTAGATACCATTAGACTTTAGGCAGAGAGAAATGTCTTCTTCTTTTCAATTGCTACATTCTGTGTATATTTGAACATGGCTGTCTAATATTGTATTAATCCGATCGAAAATTTATGCAAAAAAAATCAAAAATATATTGACTAAAGAATTGGCAGTGATAGTCAGGGGACCTTTAAACACAGCCCTACACACAGCAGATCCCTCAAAAAATGTCTTTCAGTGTATCGGAAGAGATTTCCTCCATATCGTTTCTCCCTCTCTTCTCAATAATATTCCCTTCACGTCTCTGTGTCAGGGCTAGAAACATGAGGCAGCGCTTTTTATTTCGACTCTTATAACAAATATTGAGATTTCAATAATATAATATATATTATTGAAATAATAAAAAATATATAAATATAAAATATATATAATATAAAATGTTAAAATACGCGCCAATGCAATATTTTTCGTTGTTTGCATGATATTTCTAAGAATGTTTCTTCGTTGTAGAATGTCGTTGTCGCCGACTCGTAACATATAAATAACGCTAACAGTTATTTAACGAAGGTGGAGTCGCGCAGCAACGGCCGCGCACTTGTTTCCTATGGTGACTATCCTACACTTCGAAGACCAACTACGGGTAACGAAGCATACGTCTTCCGTCTTAGTGCGCAGAGGCGGTAACGCATGGCCCCACTATATCTTGCAGTAAAAAGTAAAGTAAGCGGCCTATATATATAATTCCCATTGCTGGGCATAGGCCTCTTCTCTTTATCTATTTTTTATGAAATTGCAGCAGTGTTATGCTGCTATTTCACGCTAACATTCTGTGAGGTCGTGGTCTTACCCTGATCGAGCTAACCCATTCATTCTACGACTAGAAATAAACTGCAGCGTAGCTCTGCCACTGTCTCTAGAGAGGATATTAGAGCATAGTCCATAACACGGCTACGTTCCGAATTAGTTTTTTTCTTAATAATATTTTTCTATTGTTTATTTTAAATATCCTGACATTATTATGTTATTCGTCCTCCGCGCTGCTGTGCCGGCTGCTCGCCGCGGGCACGTGCTGAATCAACACGATTGCGATATATATATATATATATATGGACATTCTCATTGTACACCACAAATACACAACCTAATGGCGTGCTATAGTAGTTGTAAGTACATAAGGAAGCCGAATCTCATAACTCGTAAATACAAAGATAAGACAAATGTCGTAACTCTAAGTACAAAAGTAAACAAAATCCAATCAACACGATAGTATGAAAAATAATTTTATACGTTTTTTATAAAACTTACAGACAATCTTATAATTAAATATAGAACCTCAACAGTTTTTCTTTATATTCTATTCTTAAAGTAATTCAATACTTTATAAAGCCAAATGTCGCTTTTTTCTTTCCGTCTCTGTACCCAACGTCTTTTATTGTACAAAGACGAGCCTTGTTTTAAACGTTTAAGTTTTCCGATTTAAGTAAATAGACCTTGAGTGGAGGTCAGTACTTTTTCACTCTTTTTAAGGAACCTCAAACAATAAAAATATCTAAAAAAACAATTGTAAAAATAAATTATTATTTCTTATGTATTAGGTATTTTAGAAAAGACCGCAATATATTCTTATAATTAGGAACAAAAGCGTGATAGAATTCGCAACGTAGACATCCGCAGTAGGATAAGTAGTAATGGCTGGACATATAGTTACTCTCAATGTAATAATAAGAAGTAAGTAGGCTTTGTATACTAACTATACCTACGTAACTATATCTACCTTTTGTTTGCATATTGAATATGTATATTTTTATTTTATTATTTGTGGGATATTAATATATGGATATATATATATATATATATATATATATATATATATATATATATATAAATGTTCTTACTGTTTTCTCCGAATCCGAAAATTATTAATTTTTTAAATGTAAAATTATCCTTTTTCATGTCCAATTTTTTGATTATCACATCATATATTTACTAATGTTATCACATTATCACATTTTGTCTCCGGACGTATTGAAAACGCTATGAAACTTCCCAACGATATCTAACGCTTTACAAACCGCCGCCGATGTTATTTATTTTAGCTTTCGTATTCGACCTCACTTTGTACAAAATATTCTGTTTCAAAGGGAGTCCATTGTTTCAAACGTTAACTTCATCCAATTTATATAAATAGACTTCGTGAAGGTAATCCTGTTGTCAGGGGGCGATCGCCTTGTCTTCCGCCTTTATATTGTAATGTATTAATACGGTTGTTAAACATACAAAGAAAAGTCGAAAAATAACGTTTATTTTTTTATGTAATAACGGGTGACAAACTCACACACAGTTCACCTGGTGGCAAGTGAGTTCTGAGACCCGTGACTTCGACAATGTAGAAGTTATCGCCTCTGGGGACTAAGCTGGGGTACCGCGCCACCACTAAATAAGGTGTCCGGTTTCTTTCGTTCACCAGAAGAAACAGAGTAGCGCTTAGCTACTATTTCACGCTTGTATTCGTATGGTGATATGGTGGTTAGGTCGCAGTTCCGGTCGAGCCGAGCCATTCATGTTGCACACATCGTGTAAAGTAATCACTACAAATTCTGTTTTTTCCCTGTTCCAGAAGGTAATTTAATAAATCCTGGTGGAGAATAATATAAGATATGCCGTCAAATCTCTCGGAGTTATTGCGCAACAAGAGCATTCCAAATTTCAATTGGGATGAAAGGTAAAAGAACTTTTTAAATTGTAACATTATTTATGGTAACATTTAGTTATTATCGTTGCAATTTATTTCATTACTCTACGTCGTAAATATCATAAAAGAACCGACCGACTACACTCTCTACGATGATATTGCGCTCTAAACCGATTTAACAATTTATTCGATATGCGAGTACGTTATTTCGTACGCTTTTTTTCTTTAATACTAGCTAAAAGTAAAAGTTAATGTAAAAGAAAACTTCTAACAAAGAATTGGTTTCAATGTGCATTCCATGATTTTTATGTAATTAATTGTTAAGCATATTTCTTTGACATCGTCCTTGTCCAATAAACCTTGTTTTTATAATATTTTAGTGATATTTTCAAGACTATGTCCTATGGATCAGACCCTCATTGACACCGGTCGAATGTCACACAACAATACAGAACCCCGCGGCACGTCACAGCTGTAGCCCTCAACCATGTGCATGTGCAATCTAGATGCTACGCAGGCGGAACACAGCAGCGTTATGCTGCTATTTAACGCCGGTATACCGACAGGGCGCGGACTTTTCTCGGTCCAGCCCATCCGTTCATATTGCAGCTATAAACAAACGATGACAAGCTGTAAAATAAATGAAAAAAGCTGTCGGACAAAAGCTTTATTACTGTCATTCCTGCAACAGCTCGCGCCTCCTCATCTGACGGCAGCAAGAGATTTCCCTGGGGTCACTCGAGGCGTGCTCTCCGCATGACATTGCCGAGTAAAGGAAATTGGAATATAAAGCTGAATAAGATTGAATTTTATTGAGTGTATTTTTGGGATCAAAGATCCAACATTGTAAACGCAAAATATTCTTTTAGGGCTTTCCGTAATATAAAAATGTTCACCATTTATGATAACATCTAAGAGTGGCAACACTGCGATAGTAATCAATTCTACCAGAAAATTCAATAAGCGGGTCTATTTTTCTGCAGTAAATCTGTGAAAAGGGACAGAAGTAATTTATTGTGGAATGAAGTTCGGCAGAATTTATTGAAACTTTGGAACCGTTCGTAAGTTTGTCGACGTTATTTTCTTTATTTTAGTTAGGTCATGTTCAATAAAATGTCGTCATTATATCGTCATATATTATTTAAATATATTTACAGTTTTGCGAGTTGCACCTCGATTTAACGTTTTTTTGATGTTTACAGCTGCCAGTGTGCACAGGCATTATGCCAATATTAGCAAGAGGGTAGCATCCCTGATCCCAGGGTCCATTGGAGCTCCAGCATTCTGTGGTCACGATCTAGATCGAATAGACCGAGTATCCTAGGACACTGCAATCACACGTCTGAAGTAAATTATGTTTTGTTGAACCCCATTGCATATTGCGTTTTACATGCAGTTTACTTGTGTTTTAATCGTTACGAGTGTTGCAGCTCTGAAGCTCGTGCGCCACAACCATTTACACGAACGACTTTACTAGCGAAATAATTGATTTTAGCTGGACTGAAAATATGGTTGTATACCGTGGCCATATAATATATATTTGACGGCCGCGTGGTGTAGCAGTTACAATACTTAGCTGCTATGTCGCGAGTATTGGGTTCGAAATACGGAAAGCGCCGTGAGCGAGTGACAAGTGCGGCGCAGGGGTCGGGGCAGATCACAGAGATGTGGGAATGGGAGTATCGGCAGACCTGTCTGTTTAAATGGCACCCTGTGGACCAGGAACACCACAACACCGATAGGTTTAGGTCGTAATATTTTTTCTCGTTCTAATTAATTTATAACTAAACTTGGGGTCCCAAAAGTGAGGCCGTAGAAGTAATAGTATATTGCAGATATAATGTTAATTAAAAATAAAATAAAAAAAGCACTATTATATTAAAAGGTATTTAATTAAAAGTAAGTAGCGCTAAGTAGGCACAGAATTAATTAGGGGTCGTTAGTACCTCCCCCGGGGGTGAGGGCGGGCTGTCTAATTAACAATAATTTCTGTCTCCACTTGCCCGTTGTTCCAGTCCTGATTTTATTTTGAACAGAAAATGAAACGAACATTTTGATTCAAGATTTTTTAAATTTACATCATTTAACTTGAAAATTATATAGAAGTGGTTGTTGTTGTGTTCACGACGATGATAATAATGTCTTCCTGGATGTGTCCATTAATGACGACTCTTGCTTCTGGGGTGCGACTGAGCGCAGGTGGCTGGGCTGGGTAAACCAGAGGAGTCTTTTATATTGCATTGAGAGTAGCATATTAGCACACATTTCTCCTGATAACAAATAACCCTTTCGGCCCGTAAGGCCCACATTCATCCTTGATAAGAAATCATACATACCTACATATAAATCCGATGAAAATAGGTTCTTCCGTCAAATTCAAATTTGGTTTAATCACTTAATATGCGCACTAATAGGCATATGGCACAATCAGTAATCGTCCAAATCACGTTAGGCCAATGTTACTTGTCAAAATCTACGAGTAACTATTGTCTTATATTTAAAGAAATAACGCTATATAATAATAATTAATTACATTAAATGGCAACCAGAAGTCGCGGTGTAGGACGACCCTCTACTACACGCAGCAACGACGGATGCAAGTTCCTGGAAGTGGATGGGTGCAGGCGCTTCAGGATCGTGCTTTGTGCTATGGGGAGGGCCATGTTCAGCACTGGGCAGGCAGCTACAGAAAAAATATAAACAATATTATACACTATGGCTAACGGAGTTCTCTGCAGCGAATTGCCTCTATAGTAATGCAGATGTACATAGATATAGTAATGCAGATGTACATAGATATATTAATGCACATGTATAGATATAGTAATGCAGATGTACATATATATAATAATAATTAATTACATTAAATGGCAACCAGAAGTCGCGGTGTAGGACGACCCTCTACTACACGCAGCAACGACGGATGCAAGTTCCTGGAAGTGGATGGGTGCAGGCGCTTCAGGATCGTGCTTTGTGCTATGGGGAGGGCCATGTTCAGCAGTGGGCTGTGGGCAGGCAGCCACAGAAAAAAAACAACTTTGCATAAACAATATTATACACTATGGCTAACGGAGTTCTCTGCAGCGAATTGCCTCTATAGTAATGCACATGTACATAGATATAGTAATGCAGATGTACATAGATATAGTAATGCAGATGTACATATATATAGTAATGCAGATGTACATATATATAGTAATGCACATGTACATAGATATAGTAATGCACATGTACATAGATATAGTAATGCAGATGTACATAGATATAGTAATGCAGATGTACATAGATATAGTAATGCACATGTACATAGATATAGTAATGCAGATGTACATATATATAGTAATGCACATGTACATAGATATAGTAATGCACATGTACATAGATATAGTAATGCACATGTACATAGATATAGTAATGCATGTACATAGATATAATGCACATGTACATAGATATAGTAATGCACATGTACATAGATATAGTAATGCAGATGTACATATATATAGTAATGCACATGTACATAGATATAGTAATGCACATGTACATAGATATAGTAATGCAGATGTACATATATATAGTAATGCACATGTACATAGATATAGTAATGCAGAGCTCCCTTCTAGCATTCATGTTAAGTAAGGTTATCATGCACAGGTTAGGAGTTATATATTCTCTTTTCGGTATATTGAAGCAGAATCAAATACAGACATTGTATTCGCTGTATAGCTCTCTCTGTGCTGGAATTCATCTGGAGCCAATGCTCCTCCTTAACGTACGGTCTGTGTTTATAGAGCGTTTTAATTGTATTATTTAAATGCTTAACAAGTTTTTTTCCCCGTGTGTAACAAGACGTAGGTTATGCGCAGAAGCTTCCTATTCCAGAACAACATTATTGATTTTTATTTTATTTTTCAGATGTAATATTTTTCTTATCTGGTTTTTAGTAAAAATAACATTTGTGACTTACTCGGATTTCGAACCATTATTATTTCATATAATTTTCCTGCATTTGTTCTCTATTCGAAACGAAGATCTTTCCCCGATATTCTGAAACATGAAATACGAGCCGCTATTAAACATCTGAAGAACGGCAAAGCCACTGGGGCAGATGCCATACCGATCGAGACGATCAAGGCATCGGGCGTACATGGTGTCCTAATCTTCCACACCCTGTGCAATAAGATATGGCTCACGGGGCAATGGCCGAAACAATGGGCTCACACTAATTTTGTCCCCTTGCACAAGAAGGGTTCCACCAAGACGTGCAGTAATTACCGACTTATTGCTCTTATATCTCACGCAAGCAAGATTTTACTGCACGTTCCGAACGACCGTCTAAAGCCCTACTTGAGCAAAGAAATTGCTCCTTAACAGGCTGGTTTTGTTAAGACGAGGGGAACCCGGGAGCAAATTTTGACAGTTCGACAAATTACAGAGAAAGCCAGAGAATTCAACACTATGCTTTGTGGACTTCTCTAAGACGTTAAACTCTGTCAAGTGGCTCAAACTCTGGGAAACGCTGATGGCGATGGGTGTTCCAAAACACCTGGTACATTTCCTACGAAGACCGTACGAGGATGGCACAGCCTCAGTACGCGCAGTTGTCGTCAATCCCTTCCACTCCGGCGCCGGAGTCCGTCAGGGATGTATTATTTCGCCAATACTGTTCAATATGTACACAGAACTCATAATGATGATTATACTTGAAGACTGGACAGATGGCATCTCGATGCTCGATGCAGTCGATACCACTTTGTTCGCCACCAGTACCCAGCACATGGAAGATCTTCTCGGCAAGATGGAACGCGTTATCCTTGAGTTCGGACTTAAGATAAACCGGAATAAAACTAAAATGATCATTTTCGACCGCGTGAACAACAATTCTCCAGAAATTACACAAACAGCTAATTGTGATGTGATGTGATGTGATGTGATGTGATGTGATGTGATGTGGTGCAATCATACATTTAGCTGGGAGCCTTAAGTACGAACAACAGTGGATGTATCGAGGAAGTGAAGAGGCGTATGGCAATTGCTAGGACTGCAGTGGACAAGTTGAGGAAAATATGGAGGAATCGCAACATACATAGAGCCACAAAAATTCGGCTAGTTCGGGCACTTGTATTCCCCATATTCTTGTACGCCGCAGAAACGTGGACCTGCGGGAAGTAAAGAAGAAGAGGATAGACGCCCTAGAGATGTGGTTCTGGAGCTCGGAGTATCGTGGGCTGAATCCCGTACCAACGACTATACTTCGAGAACTCGGCATCAAGCAGCGTTTATCATCTTTGGTACAGTCTCGTATCCTCACCTTTTTTGGTCACGTATTCCAACGCGGGAAGGTGGCTATTGAGCGATTTGTGGTCCAGGGAAAGGTTGAGGGTACCAGGCCACGAGGAAGATCGCCTATGAGGTGCATTGACCAGATAAAAGCAGTAAATGGCTTATCATCATTACATGAATGCGCGAGGAAGGCGGCCATCAGAGATGAGTGGCGGCGTGTTGTTAAGCTTGCTACCAACACCTGAAGCGATGACCACTACAACTCTGTAAAGAGTGATACCGACAAAGAAGAAGAAGTCCAACTTAGCTTAAAGCAATTCCAGCTGGTAGTTCCCGAGAGTAATCGAGTAATACTATTGTGCTACTCAGTCCCATATTGGAAGCCTCTGTGAAGTCTTCTGTAGCATATAGAACTGCATTTCCTGTACCATGACCTTAACGAAAGCCGGATTTTAATTTAGGTATTATCTTTTTATTTTCTAAATAGTTTAAAACTTGAACTTGGACTACTTTTTGTAAAACTTTTGACAGTATTGTCAAAAGTACTAGCGTGGAATGCCTTCTTAGCTATAAACGTAAGAAGGAACACTATCGCTTTATTAAATGAAATTGCGATAGCTTTGGTCAAGAAAACGTACATATTTGTATAGGCAGGTAAGTATATTTTCAGAGATACAAAAAATACATTTTCATTTTATCTAAAGATATATTAAACTTATAATGATTATAGTTTGTGCGAGAACTTCCAGCTATCGAGCAATCGCGCGTTATTTGACCAAAATATCTGGTGTCGTTACGAGACCGGACCAGCTCTGAATGACGTTGCTTGTGTTGCGCTCATTACCGGGAGCAGCGGGCCGTCTAATTTGCTCGAGAAAATAACGCGAAGGGAGATATTATTAGCTAACACTTCGTATAAATAAAAGTAACGAGGTACATATAATGACATAAATTCTAAGCTTTTAATGCTAAAACACATAGAAGTTGGGGTAAGGGTAAGGGTACATCCCTTACCACCCGTCCTTCCCATTTATTATCTCAATATTACCTCTATTAAGTTTTAATAGAGTTAGTCCCAGCCAGAATAAATAGAAGTTTAAATCCAAAAACTAATACCTTGTTCTCGCTCTATTCAACACCTTCAATTATTTTTTCATTAACAGGGGGAAGGCGGCCTATCTTCGACTTGTCCCCAAAGCTTGCCTGTCTAACTAACAACAAACTAATATTAAATACGTTGTTTGTTCCATGAAGATAAAAGTTCTATTTGAACTTCTTTATAACAATAGAAAGTCATAAGGCGAAAAACACGTTGAGTGAGCACCATTCTTGCAAATTGGCGCAAGGTAATCTCGGAAAAAAAATATTTAAAAAAAAATATTGAATGTGTTCCATTTTCAAAGTTGTCGGCAAATAACCGGCCATCACGGTGATGTGTTGTGTGCCAGTGTCACACAGGTGAGTAAGGAGTATTTAATTTCCTTTGGCATGACGTCCGTACGTATAATATAATACATAAACATGTTTATATATGGTGTATATATATATATATATATATATATATATATGGTATACATATTTTGTGATAGTAACGTACTTTGCAATTAACATTTAATTGATTTACAATAATTGTTACTTTGCGAGGTTCATATCAGTTTGTTTATTTAATTTAATGATTTAGCTTCGCACTGATTTTACTTTACACGATTGCAAAAATAATAAACATTAAGTTGAAATGAAAGCTCGAAATTGCAATGCGGTGGCGCCGCGAGCTGAGTGTGACGAGCGGCAGACAGTGGACGCTGCCAACTGAGAAATTAAAGAGACATGAAAGAAAGAAAAATCCTCCAAGTGAAAACCTTTTTCTTTTGTAAAACGTTGGGTTGCAAACGAGCACACATTTCACCTGACGATAGGTATCAACTACGGCCTAAAAACACATCCCAGGTGACTAAAATGGAATGACAATTTGTTAATTGTTCTCCAGATCCCTAAACTCACTAAAAATAATAGCAGACTCATGCTGCTACTTGACGCTGGTATTGGTATAAGGGCGTGCTTCTTCCGCGGTCGAGCCGACCTATTCACGCTGCGGATAGAAACGAAGTGAGGCTCTGCTTAAAGGTCGCTTTCTCTGTTAAAACTAATTATGATTAATGTCTGTTTGCTGGTGGTGCACCTGAGTGTGACTTAGTTGCACAGCCTGCCAGCATACCGCACGGTACTCTCCTGTGTTTCGCAGCTGTAACTGCAGCCGCTTGGTCCTCTTGTTACGTCCTAGTGGATTTTGATCTATCCAATAAGTTCTGGTCGCTGCCGGATGACGTCATCTGCTCAGAATATGTTATAGTCTCGTAAATACGCAGGCACGCACTCCTCGTGCCTGCCCTAGTCCGGGGCAATGCACGTGCGATAACATCGGAGGAGTGCAGATGCAGTGTATGAGACACGAGCTGTAATATAGCAGCACAACGTTGCTGTTTCTACTGCTGAGGATGAGGATCCGGAGACTCTTGTTGGTGACGGCATTGCATCTTAGTCGTAAAGTTTGACGACTAACTGTGATTTCTAATCGATCCACTGTCATCGTATCCTGGTGAATATGAAAAGAAAATATAATTCGGGGAACTAAGCCGCACTACTGAACGGCGGCGTGACGTCACCGCGAGCCATGCTCGCTGTATTCGGTATTCTTTAGTCGGAGCTCGCGCCGAGCGGACGCGTCTGTGTGTCGTGTCGTTCACTATGCCAGAACCGAATATACCTGTCCACTGCCACATATATAGTGAAATAAAATTCTCGTGACTAATATTTTAATGGAGGTAAACACAATCTAAATTTAATCTACGCCAGCTAATTTATCGCCGACCACGCTTGCCACGCCGACCGCAAATTTTAGTAATTGAAATTTCATACATAATGCGAAATCGAAAACTTATCGCTACAAGGTTTTAGTTTTACTGCAAGGCTGTTTCGTACCAATATATATTGTTATACAATATATATTGTATAACAATATTAACGACCGGCTTGCAGGCAGCGAGGTGAAGTTTCCAGGTCGGTGACAGCTGACGCTCGATGGCCAAATAAAATAACTTTGTACGGGATATGCGAACTAAAATGCTCTCTTTTCTATAACATTATATGTGATATACGAACACACAGTTGACCTGATGGTATTCCTCATTCCTTAAAAAAGGATGCCACCCATCCTGTACAAAGGTTTAAAAGCCATTTGTGTTGCCATGAAGACTGAAATGTTAGATGAGGTCTTCCTCTACCTGTAACTAATTGGGCCTCCGAATACCTTTATTCAACAAACGAAACGCAGCAGCGTTATGCTACTCTTTCAACCTTGGTATTTTGTAGAGGCGTGGCTCTTGACCGGGCGAGCCGACCCATTCATGCTGCATCTTTCACCGAACCACGGTATGACTCTGCCACTGCTGGCAGATTCCCTTACACACGTCGTTTGCTTATCTCTTCAATGTAAAACAGCCTCTGCTCGACTGCAACAAGGTTTCACATCTATTTACTGATAAAATATAAAAATACATCCTTCTCTGGAAAATAAAGAAAATATCAAAACGTGGAAGGAATGACTGAAGCTAAACGGAGCACTCTGTATTCTATGTCTTATAAGCTTGCAGTTGTATACCCACACGCGCACACAAAAACAAACACACACACTTATTATACTTTGGTTTTAATTTATTTACATATATCGAGATCTCATCTGTATCTAAAGGGAGCAGACACTGATCTCTGTAGCACTGGTTTAGAACCTAGCTCAACAGTCAGGGACTTCACAAAGATTGTTTAAAAAGTTTATGCTAATAAATACATTTTTAATTTTTTTTTGCTGCCTAGAAGTTTATAGTTGACTTGAACCACAGGAAAAATATTAAAAAGTTGACCGAATATTTTTTCAATTTTAATCCACCGCAAGTCAAATGTAACCTTAAATATAAAGCTACAATAATAATGTCATTCACAGAGAAGAGTTCCATTTTTAAAAATAAGAATTACTTTTTAATATGTTGAGTGACACTTGCACTTGTCAGCACCGGAAACTGTCAGTGCGCCCCAAGTTGTTTTCCTGGTAAGAATCTACCGGCAAAGTTTTGCGTTCAATAACTAGTATTCGTTCGCAATTCAAACTATATAATAACTATAAAAATAAGTTTATATATATATATATATATATATGTATATATATATATAAACATAAAAACAATACCTATATTATTGTCATAGGTGTAAACCCCGTTTGTAAATATTTTAAACATTTTTTAATTGTGGAAATTACTAAAGTAGAAATATTAATTAGAGGTTGTTAGTCTGTCCGCGACGGAGGCCGGCAGTCTTATCGAGTTACACGTAATTAATTTCCGTCTACACTTCGTCCGTTGTTCTGCTGTTACTTCTGCGAACTTAAACTTACTGAGACGTTTGAATGATACATAAAGTTGTCATTTATATATCATTCCTACATCTTAATTTCTCTTTTTGGTGATCGAAATAGATGATAGTGCTGGGTTTTTTGTTATTTTAGCGGTGACAAATGAGCACACGCTTGAACTGATGTAACGATCCATGTCACCTACACCCATCCTTCAGATGCCCTTGAACCTCGGGGATTGGGATGTAATGCTCTGTTATCTGTAATTGTGTCGATGACGCTCACCATACGAAACAATATCACGCTGTTATTCTGCGTGGGTGCGCACCGTCCCCGGTCGCGTCAACACCATCGTGCTGCAGCTAGAAGCTAGCTGTAGTATAGCACAACTACAGTTAAAGACATAACGTCTACCTTCATATTGCGTCGATGACGCTCACCATACGAAACAATATCACGCTGTTATTCTGCGTGGGTGCGCACCGTCCCCGGTCGCGTCAACACCATCGTGCTGCAGCTAGAAGCTAGCTGTAGTATAGCACAACTACAGTTAAAGACATAACGTCTACCTTCATATTGCGTCGATGACGCTCACCATACGAAACAATATCACGCTGTTATTCTGCGTGGGTGCGCACCGTCCCCGGTCGCGTCAACACCATCGTGCTGCAGCTAGAAGCTAGCTGTAGTATAGCACAACTACAGTTAAAGACATAGCGCCTACCTTCATATTGCGCAATACTTAAATATTTGATATATGCCTTCAACGCATTTTCTGAGTTCTTAAGAGTGAATGAGTTGGAGTCAACTTTAGGGAACGAAATAATATATTATAAAAGAAGTCCTAAGAAAGACATCGACTGACTGAAATTATAAGAACTTCGTTATTGATGATTTCAATGAGACACCGTGACACCGTGACACCGTGACACCTTGACACCTTGACACCTGATACAGGAACTGTTCACCTATCTAAAAGAATTCTTTGAAAGAACACGACTTTTACGTCCAAACAAAAACAGATAAAGTTAAAAGGAAAAGTATGTCGTACTTATTAAAATATAACTTCGCTAATTTTGAATTTCTTGTTCGTATCAGAGAAAGTTTTGCTTTTTGATATTTTATTTTCATAACGCTTCTCCTAAGCGTTTAACACGTTTCCGCACGCAGTTAATTTAATAAATTGTGTCCTAGAAAAATATTAAATATTTAAACATTAAACACAGAACAATGTCTACAATTCGTCCAGTTATTAATAAATAAATGCCACAAACCGCATTTTAAATAATAAACAAGCATCGTTCGAATTAAAACACAATTTAAATGACTTCATATAATTGTAATCTGTGAATTAAAAAGAATTCTGTCTATAAATAGTTAGAATTGCAAACTATCAGTATCATATTGATTCAAATACAAAATGTGTATTGATATTACAGTTGGTCTCTACCGCACGCTCGGTTATCAAGGGAGGAATAAAAAAAAAATCGATGACGTGAAAACCGCCATTGATTGATCCATGATTTCTTTTATAAAAACAACGCTGACTTAGTTGACAATCTAATATTTATAGCAGTTCATTTACTTATTTTTTCTACATATTACAAAAACAGAATCTAAATATGATAAATATACCTTTTTATAGTTACGACGACAGCTACATCACATGGCCGAGCCGACGTACACATGCTGCACCTACCAACAAGCTGTAATGTGGCTGTATTAAATAATATACTTCAGCCATTTTAGTGATTTACATAAACAAAACAATTAAATATTACATTACGTTAAACCAGAAGGCGTCCCGTTGCTATTGAGAAATGCTGCGTTTTTGAACATTTAAAACCAAAATCTTATCCAATTCCAACTCTAACTGATACAAAGTAAAACAAGATTACGTGTTACGTCATTATAAATATTGACTGTGAGTACTCTTGTGTCAGAATCTAATATTAAGATGCAACTCTATTTACTCTAGAGAGGCGGATGTCCAGCACTGGAATATGTATACACTGGACCGGCAAATGTGACAACTAATTAATTTATAATGTTCTATCCAATCATCTCGGCATTCCATTTTAATAGTTCAAAAAAATAATGTAGCAGTTATCATTGCAGTGGTAGGGCTACGCTGCAGTTTGTTTCTAGCTACAGAATGAATGGGTTAGCACGACCGGGGTTAGCACCACGCCCTCACAGAATACCAGCGTGAAATAGCAGCATAATGCTGCTGGGTTTCGTTTGGTGAGTGTAGGGATCCGGAGACCTAATAAAGGTCTCCGGACTGGTGACGAGGCATTCCATCTCAGTCCTCAAGGGTGGCAATGCATCGGCATTATGATTCCTTGTCAAGGATGAATGAAGATGTCGTGGCCGCGGGAGTCACTCGCCGTCAGGTGAACTGCGTGTGTTTGTTTCTCTCAATATGATAAAAAAATGTAAATTAATGCGAACTAAAAAATAATACATACATTCCGGTACAACAAAACTTCCTCTTTCTAATTATCTTAAGAATTATGCAAAAAACATGTTGAATATAAATTAAAAAAAAAACTACACTAAATTAGTTGTCAATCTTATATACATATAGCAGTTACTTTATTTATTTATTTAACTTTTATATACACAAAGCATTTATATAAGGGAAGTAATATAGGAAAGGTATGTACGAAGGCACAGCTTATCTTACAATTAAAATCTCTTCCAGCGGGCCTGATGTTGGACACTTTATCAGGAAAAAAAATTGTGTATTCAGAAAAAAAATATATAAAAATAGAGAAAAAAATAAAATAAAATAACAATAAATACAGGACTATATTTATTTACCAACATGCATACATTTATTAATTAAGATAACATACATACAATAAAGATAACGTAATATATCATCAACTGAATACAGATAAGTAGGGTTCCTTCACTAGTTTTTTAAATAGCACAAAAGTTCTCGAGGTACGAATTTTTTCAGGAAGAGCGTTCTACAAACGAAATAAGCTAAATATAAGTTTTCATAGTTAAAGCCGATTTGTGTAATTTAATATAAATTTATATTAAAATATACATATAGTATAAAACGAAATGATGTACTTTTGACTGATCTTGTTTTCAAATCATACAACGGCTGACAACACGAGAACTAAACATCGGGCGGACGGCTTAGCGTTCTGTCACAAAGCTTTTGTCACAATAATACTCTCGTATCCAACGTGTCTTCCGGGAAGCTATCAGAGGCTGCATGTGAACAAATCTCAAAGGAGCAGAAAGCAGACTCCGAGCTCAGTACCGTACCGGGGGCCGCTCTATTTCTTTTAAAATGTTTGATGTCACGAAAAAAGTTGCTGTGCACGCCTCACATTAACTTTGTTCCCTATGTTCCCTGTGGAACAATGTTCCCTGTGGAACAAAGGTTCTCGACTGGGAACCTACAACTCCCGGGGGTATAAACGAACCTGATATTGGGGGTCGACGAGGTCTAAAAATCGACCCCTATTAGTTAACACAAGTTCTTTCTTGAAACTCTCAAGATACCGTATAAGTTGTGTTACTTGTTAGAAGAATGGTTAATATTTTAGTAGGAAGTATCATTGTTGTAGTTTTAAAAAACTCAACAAGTCGACAAGCGTGCACAAGTTCGTGCAAGATGAAAAACTCGGCAATCTATGTCTAATTATTTTGTGAAACTCTTTTCACTGAACCAAGCGCAAAGTTTTTCAATTGGTAAGTATTTTGTATCAATAGGAAAAAAACGAGAGAAAATAGAGATTTTTAAAGTGATTTGGCTGTGGGGTCCGAGGTATCAGTTCATTTTGGAAAAGGGGTCTCTTGCCCAAAATAGTTTGGGAATCACTGCTCTAGATGATAAAACCTTACTACCTATGCAAGTCTTCGGAAAGTCGATGGATAAAGGATCATTCTTTGTGGCAATCTGAAGAAGCGTATGTTCAACCATGCACTCATGATGGACTGAGGTGATAGGCAGTAGGCCTCGGTTACCTTCCATCTCTGTGCAGCTGTAGGAGCCCCCGGGCTGTCCTCAGTCCTAAAAACATAGAGCTGCAGCCGCGGCCTAGTGTCGCTAGCTTGTGGTGAATCTTGACACCGAAGGGAGTCAATGCCAATGCAAATGTATTGGGTAAACAAATGAGTTAATTAATTATATAACAGTGTATTAACTTAACTCACAGAACAAAATATCATATTTATTTTAGATTTTTAAATAATCTATTTAAATCAAACCGCTTCTTATCGAAAACTACGGCGTCGAAAAAATTATTAAAAATTCTTCGTAAATGTGTCAACAACGTAAAGGTGTTCATATAATGCATCACTGGTAATGGTTTTTAGAAATGAACAAGAAAGTTCGTTCATTGTTTCATGAGGCCGTTGTCATTTGAATGCTGAATTGCTTTTAAAATAATCGAAGACAAAAACGTTTTGTACGTCGCACTCGGCCATTCAAATAGGAATTGTTCTCGGATATAGTGTAAGAAATTCTTTCAAGGTTTAAAAGGAAACCTATTATATATATATTTATCAATATGAAGAGATAACACATGCAATAGAGATAAATAAATAAAAAAAAATCAGTAGTACAACGCGCCAATTCGCAGTGCAGTCACGTGGCAGGCTTATGCTCCAATCTTCTCTCCGGAGGAGGCTTGTGCCTATGTAGGATTCCTGTATTCATATATCTAGGCTGTAACTTTACTTTTATATTCTTTATAAGAAATCACGAGAAAGCCTCGGCTCCTTTTTTGCGTCCAACTCGACTCTTGACGACAACTGGGGGAACTGAGTTCAGTTCATTGGGGCCTATTTGGAACTTTGTTTAACAAAGTCTCGATCCACTTGCATAATTTCTCGGGATGCACATATGAAGGAGCTTTGAGCCAAACCCGATCGAAGGCCTTCGCTACGTCCAGATTAACTAAAGGCCTCTCCCTTGGCCTCTCGCCTGAGCCCATCGATGAGTTAAGTAGACCAGAAGATCACCAGCTGAGTCACCCCGACGGAAGCCGTACTGGCGGTCACTATAGGGCTTATGGTAGGTAATTCAAGAGCTGGCAGTTTACAACGGATTCCATTATTTTCGAGAACAAGGGCGTAATAGCAATTGATCTGTAGTTGGACGGATTTGAGCGATCCCCTTTTTTAGACACCGGGTGGACCAAAGTCGTCTTCCAGCAGTTCGAGACGACGCCTAAAGAGTAGGAGTACCGAAGAAAACGCTTAAGAACCGGTGCCAACTCTGGAGTTCCAGATGCCACCTGGCAAGTGGATGTTGGGCCGCATCACAGGGAAGCACCCGGGTAGCGACGGAGTGACTCGTATGTACAGTGTTACAAGTGGTGATCATATAACACTAAGATCTGTGGCTCAACTGTGTCCTTTACCAATAGATATTAGTTAGTGCCTATAACTTATTATATGAATTATTACATAAGAATGAAATTTAAAATTACAAATTATTTAAACTTAATTTATTCATATACTAAATGAATGAGTGTTTAACTAAGTATTGTAAATCCACAAAATGTTAACTTTTACTAAACTGCTGTCTGTATATCTCAAGTAACAACTACACCTATACCTGTTTTGCATGAGTCGTTGTATGTCTAATTCCTGTTTAACTATTGATTATAAGTTCAACGGATTGTAAATCTAAAGCTTAATCGTATCGTATATGTGCAAGTGGCTACAGAGTATGATTGTATAAAATGAAAGGTGTTTACATAAGTAAGAGTTGAAATCATATTGTATTGTATTATTGTTCACCAACCGAGATAATAGTGACTTTGTTGATATACATAGTAAAATTGTACCTAATTTATTTAAAGTAAAAATACATTACATTATGATGTTTGAACTCACCTGCATACTTACTTGCATACACTCCTACACACAAACACACAAACAAACATACTCACGCACATGTTACGCACTGCATGCACTCACACCTGCTTATAATGTTTGTAAAGAAAACTAGTTAGTTGCGAATAAACTACCTGCAAGCAAGAACGTGTAAAGTGTTTATTGTGACCCACGGATACCCTACAAACCGAAAGCTACCTTAAAGTAATCAACGCTGGTGTTGTTCATCGGCTGCGATGATCACTCGCCAGCGGGACAGTTTGCCACCTTTTCTGTAAAAAAAAATATCTTGAGGAATAAGTTTTCATATGCAATAACAAACACATGCTAACTTATTAATATTATAACTATATTCCTCAAGTAATGGACTCGCATTTAAAGTACAAAGCAATCTCTTCAATGTTAAAAAGCGCTCGCAAGCGGTATGGCACCTGAAGAGCAGTGCGGAGTGCCGGACGGGCGGGAATCGAACCGAGCCTCGGATTAGGCTAAGTGGAAGATGTGTACAGGTGTGCTTAGTTAGTTAATTTTTCACTAAGACCTTTAGAGATAAGAAAATTTATATAGTTTGCAAGTTTAAATAGTGCTCCACGAACATTAAAAAAAATCGTGCAGCTCAGCTCACGTGATAGAAATGAAACTTGTTTGACGAACAACACTTGTACATGTATAGTAAATAAAATAGTAAAGGTTAAAAGGGCAGAGAGAGAGAGAGAGAGAAGAGAACAACAATGAGTTGCAGCTAAATATATAGTTTTCTCTTTTTCTTCCTCTGGTCTTTATTTCACGTTCCAGTAAACGTTACAAATAAAATGTTGAATTCTTTCCCCCAAGGAATTTTATTTTCAAAAAACTTCATGCTACATATCAGTTATGATCCTGTTTCAGCATAATTTTAGCATCCTGGGGTCAAACCAGTTCGCTGCCACCAGCCGGCTGAGCTGCCGACGGACTTTGCCACGCGATAGTTTGGTACAGCGCAACTCGAAGGTAATAATATACATTTAGTTTTATTAATTTATGCCCAGTCAGTAGCTGCTACGCTACTTGCAGCAGCAAACTGTATGTTACTAAATATTTCTTACTAAATCAAATATGCAAAAATGATATTATTCAAAAAAATTGTTCAATTGTTCAATATATAATCTATTGGAAAAATACCAATTGTAATCATTTAATAAATGCTTTATGAAAATACTTTTAGTGTTTGTTTTTACATCTAGCAATTTCCATCTGCTCTTTTATATTTGTTTGCAGATTATTAATATTATGACACGCATCGTGACCACTCGTATTATGCGACGCTGTTTTCGGAATGCGGTCCAGCATCGATCGATCACAATTACGTGTGGATACGCGCAAATACGTCAGTTGCTCTTTGTAAAATTAATGACCGGTTTTTAACATTCACAATTCCTTTAAAGATGTATCTAGTATGTTCATTAATAGCTTAGTGGTTAAGGGTACCTGAAAAACTATGGTAGTAAGGTTCGAATCCGCCATTCGACGATTGTCGTGAACCATCTGCTGTCACAAGCATATTAAGATCAGTAACAGTGGTTAGCCGGAATGTTAGTTATATTAATAGCATTATTTTTAATGTATAATGTACGAGTATTATTCATTTTTAATAAAGGTTTTTAGACTAGAATCTTTCTATTAGTCTAGCAACGGAGACACATTTTAAAGCATATTACATATACAACAAACGGTAGTTTCCGTGTCAAAAAATAATAAATTACGGACGCAATATGTAAACTCTCGCAATAAAGTTGAATGCAGAACAAGATTTATTGCAGCGTTGCTATGTACGTAGATTTATTGCGACCGCTCCGTCACGTGGCGGTGCGTTCATTTGGTACTAATATTTTTTCCGAGTACTCAAATGACTACGAATTTATTTAATGATTGCAATGACGTAAGAAATAGACATTCTGCTCATTGTACGCAATCTAGTTCCGATAACAACTAATTCATGTCTCTGCTTGGGCGTCTGCAGCTGAAGCTATGCTGTCGTAGCTAGAATACTTGTGTAAATCTTTTGTCATAGTACATTTAGGTATTTTATTTGACGAGGCCACAAATTGAGTTGTCCCAGAAGACCAGCGAAGCGAGTCGCCATCTGTCCTTAAGTAAATTAATTTAATTTTTTTATCTTCTGGCATCCACTGAAAGAACTTTACGATTTAATTAAAATCTCGTAAATATTGAGGGCCGAGTGATTGGGTTTTTGATTCTCGGGAGAATATTTCATTATACTAATTAAGAATGATTGAAATAAAATTAATTTCTTAACAATATGCATGTGATTTAATACACCGAGATGTATTGATAGATATATTAAAAGTCGCACTGAGTTGTTCGATGAATTTTTATTTATGTAAAGTAATTATAACATAATATATAACTATTTTGTGCAATATGTTATATCTAATATCGATATTTATATAAAAAAATAACATTTGAATTCGACGCGTGTAATCCTTTAATATTTATTAACATCAATGTTCAAATGTTTATACTTTTAAAGCGAATTTGGGGATATTGTGCGAAGTCCTCATGGCTCCAAGAGTCGAAAGCTTTTCTTTCAGATTCAAATACAGCACATACAAATACATGTTTTATATTTACACGGATAAATTAAAATTAATAACAAAATGATCACGCTAGCCCATCGGGCAGAACGTCGGCCTTAGGACCCAGCAATGGACCAGCTTCGGATGCCTTACGTGACGCTTCCGGTCCCTTTTGGCATGAACCATGTCTTAGTTGCAGGAGATGGTTCAGATTCATGACGTTTATTAACTGAAACGTTAGTAATATATACTTTAAAAAAAGTTACCTTCCATCCCTTACCGGTCTTTCCCCCAGAAGGATATCTTTAAAAGATATCCCCGCTTTTCCCAAAAAAGGGTACACAAATATTGAGAAAGGCGAGAACAAGTACCTATGTCTCTTAGTTTGTGTAAGTTTATTATAGTTGTTTGTTTTAAAAAGCTCATAGACACAAGTCTCTAACTAGTGATGACTTACGGTACAGAGGCACGGTCTTTCACTAATGGCCGTGTGAGGTGTGCAGCGAACTATGGAGCGAGCTATGGTCAGTGTTTCTCTACGTGATCGAATACGCAACGTAGATATCCGCTGTAGAACGACGAACCGACAGAGCTCAAAAGATTAGCAAGTAGAAGTGGCAACGGGCTGGTTATATAGCGGAAGAAAGACTCTTGAGTGGATGTAATGGAATTTTTCATTGCAATTTCGCTCATATCCAGATGTCTGAATGATCTGCAAATTTTGCAGACAGAACCGATGATACTGCAATAAAGTCTATGCTTTTATATTTTTTATGTTTATAAAATATTAACATTATCAGATGACCAATAAGCGCACAGCTCATCAGATGATGGGAGCTCCCAGCATCCCATGTCACATCTGTCATCACCTCGGAATAAAGATGACGATTCGTCGATACTCGTGACGAATCAGAATAAATGCTTTCACCGACACATATCACCGGTTTCTTTCACACGCCGAACAAAAACAGCAGCGTAAGCTGTTGGTTATTTTTGTAATATTGTGGGACAGACTGAGCTGCTGGTAAGTGGTTCTGGCCGCTGACTCCTACGTTCCTTCTCGATAAGCCATCAAAATGCGACTCTACGACGTGCAGAGTATGTAATTAACTTGTAATGGGTTGGAGAAATATTTTTCGTATTTTATAAGTAAAAAGTTGCAGCAAAATTTATTTGGGTGTAGTTTGGCTATCTGGCTGGTTTTGATACCATTAAATAAATAACATTTTAAAAACAGAAAAATAAAAAGTAAATACGGTTTTTCGCTTTTTTCTATTGTTGGTCTGTCCGCCAAAGAGAATGAATCTAACGAAGCAATACATTTTGAAGTTTTATTACAAAAAATTACGATACAAGCCGAGAAAAAAAATTGGGACCTTTACGGATTAAGTCAATTGCAGCAAAGTCTGCTGTGTCAGTAATTGTAGCACAAAATTGCTTCAATCGCTTTCAGTCCGGGAATTTTAATGTCATAGATGAAGCTCGTTCTGATCGACCTGCGACAGACAAAGTCGATGCTATTTTTGAGAAAATGGAGCAAGATCGATATATTAATAGTGACTAGCTGAGGGGCTAGGGGTTGACCACAAAATAGCTTTGACCCATTTGAGGAGTTGGCATGTGCAAGAAAGGACGATATTTGGGTGCCACAGGATCTCAAAAAACATCATAGTCAAAGAGCAGTCAGGCACCACAGACTATTCGAAACCAGGATTAACTCGCAAGAAGGTGATGTTGTGTATGGTGGGATCGAAAGGGCATCGGTTCAATATGAGCTTTTACTTTTATTCTGATCTCTTCTACGAACAGCTGATGAGAACTAAGCAAAAAATCTAAAAAAAAGACCGGCATTGATCGACAGACAGGGCGTGGTTTCTTATCATGATAAAGCCAGAACACACATTCACACACACAGAGGACTGTCAAAATTACTTTTCGCAACTCATTGTCGTGCTAGTATTTTTATTTATTAATTCTTTATATTCCTTAAATAAAGTTTACAAGGGCGACAGTGGCATTCTCTACCAGTCATCCCTGGGAGTTCGAGAGAATGTGTTGGTAGGCATAAAAATAAAAAGAGGCTATTTAGATAAAAATATCAAATTACAAATATTCATACTTAACAATATATAAATATTTTTTATATTTTTATTTATTTAATCTTTATTTGACTCACAACAACAAGTTTAGAATGTTACATGGAACACTGACTCCCAAAATAGGATAACCTGTGCATCAGGAGTCAGTAACTTCCCAATAATTCTTACATTAAATAGGCAGTGTAAACTATTAAAACAATAAAATGGTTAAAGTTTAGAAATTGAAATAAAACTGTACATGTAAATATAACTAAACAAAGGAAAGGAAATATATAAAAATAAGATGAATATGGTTTATCATATGTGTGTGTGTGTGTGCTTGTGTGTGAGTCTTTAGTAAGTGTGTATGTGGCGCGCGTGTGTGTGTGAGAGAGACAGATATTGAGTATGTCAACAGGGTGATATTAGCTTCTCGCAATGTTCATAGCTATAGTTTATTAGCCAATTGCTTAGGATACTCTTAATTTTGTAGTTCGATGTTTCTCTGGTATATATATCTTTATTTAGAATATTGTATAGTGTCGGTGCATATAGCTTTTCCTTGCAAAAGATGTTTTCATCAGTACCTAAACGGGAGGAACAACAATACTTTTTGTATAAACTGTCCGTACAGTACCTAAAAGGGAGGAATAACAATACTTTTTGTATAAACTGTCTGTACAGTACCTAAACGGGAGGAACAACAATACTTTTTGTATAAACTGTCTGTACAGTACCTAAACGGGAGGAACAACAATACTTTTTATATAAACTGTCTGTACAGTACCTAAACGGGAGGAACAACAATACTTTTTGAATAAACTGTCTGTACAGTACCTAAACGGGAGGAACAACAATACTTTTTGTATAAACTGTCTGTACTGTACCTAAACGGGAGGAACAACACTACTTTTTGTATAAACTGTCTGTACAGTACCTAAACGGGAGGAACAACAATACTTTTTGTATAAACTGTCTGAACAGTACCTAAACGGGAGGAACAACAATACTTTTTGTATAAACTGTCTGTACAGTACCTAAACGGGAGGAACAACAATACTTTTTGTATAAACTGTCTGTACTGTACCTAAACGGGAGGAACAACAATACTTTTTGTATAAACTGTCTGTACAGTACCTAAACGGGAGGAACAACAATACTTTTTGTATAAACTGTCTGTACTGTACCTAAACGGGAGGAACAACAATACTTTTTGTATAAACTGTCTGTAGCAAACTATCCTCAAGCCAGCTGGTAACTTTATTATATATGGTTACTATATTTATATTTGTCCTTGTTCAGAATATTTTTTTACTTCATTCCAATTAGTTCCATGTAAAAGGATGTTTCCAATGTTTCTCCTCATTTCCCTGCATCCAAGGCCTCCCCTGGTTCCCGAGCGCCCTCGTTACGTCAGGAGTGACGTATCAGCGGGCAATCTGCGAATAGAAAGCATTGAAGTTTACATAGCGCGTAGTACGTGCTAATGTGCCGACAACGGGCTGCATCCCTTGCTGAGAGGAATTGCATCACTTCATGCTCCTGACGGATGTCCGCTCCCATGAGAGGTAAATAAGCCGCTAATTATGCTGAGTATGTACCCACCCTCCTATCCTGGATCCGCAAGTGATGACATGATGTAAGTACTGTATTCCACGAATCAGCAGCAGCACCAGCTCCCGGGAGAGTTTAAACCTGCGGAGACTTTTTTTTTTTCATGGGGAAATACCTACGCCTACTCACCCCTGCGGGGGCAAGGATGGGTTATGTCGGATTCGTACCGATTAAAACCCAATGGTATTCCACCTTCGTTGCGTATGGCGGGGTCACGGGTCGTCTCATCGAGACCCGTAAGGGGTTAGAATTTTTAAGCCGAAGGCCAAATTCATTAGTAAGTAAATAAAATAGTTCGTTAACCGAACTATTTTATTATTATATACGAACCGTGAGACGCGGCAGCTCCTGATGATCGGTCCAGTTACAGTAATGTACATGACACAATTGTCGACATATTTACGTTTATTTATAGAATTATAGAGAAAGTAGAAAGAAGCATTTATACGCCGCATTTCTCGCAAGTTTTCAAATCGATTTCCTCCCAAGCGCTGCAGCGGGAGGTCGCTGCGGTGGGAGCGGTTGCGCACACTGAGTGATGAGCCTACTTTGTTTGTAGCGATTGATTGCTTATTGCTTACGCGGTAAACTTTAGTGGAGCTGACTTACCCGCAACATAATAAAAATATTTCACTCGATTATATAAATATTTTAATTTACAGCGGCCATAGCGACTTGTTGACAGCTCCGTTGGCACCGGAAATGGTTCGATACTCCGTGTTTTAACGTGGGCGATATAGTGAGCGCGGTTAAATGGTTTTCCACAATAAATGTGACTCTAGACCAAAACAGCTTTATTTTCTATTTAGTTCGGTGCTATAAAATATATGTAATGTTACGTCTATACTTTGTATAATTAATAAATATTATAATTACAAGTAACGCAATTCATTGTAGCCCTCAGGAGTGAAACCGCATCTGTGTTCCTTTGCAACGGACACCTTAGCGAGGATTAACGGTGAGCTCGTCGGTTACTCCCAATATTAAAAGACCTATGTGGTATTTTTATTTTCATTAGTATTGTGTATTTTGAGTCCATTCTATATATATATATATATATATTACATATATATATATATATATATATTACATATATATATATATATATATATATATAATGTTTCTTTCTATTACTGTCGGTGAATAAAACCATGTGTTGCTCTGTAATGAAAGAAACGACATTTAACGTTTATTATTCACAATCTCAATCTTTTCTTCAATATTTTTAAAGAAATGTTCTATAATAACTATTTCTTTATATATATATACATATATATGTATGTATAGCTAATAGGAACTCCTACACCATGGTGCCCACTCTCCAGAATGTACCTTTTGGAATGCAATGTTTCGAGATCGAATTGATCTCCAATCCCCTGAACTTTGGGCGGTTCAAGTCGGTCGGCGGACGCACCCAAGGCCAAGACAGCCGTAAGGAAACATGTTATTCTATCCAGAAAGAGTGGTCATCGGACCAACTTCTGACTCTATGAAGCACTGGTCTGGTCGAGTGGTTTCTTCTTTTCTCGAAGAAACTTTACTTTGAGACTTATAGAAGAAGTGCCGGTTCAAAAATACCGCTCGTGATTTGATTGATTGTGTAGTCGTGCGCGGTGCTAAATATACAAAGCACAATGTGATAGATTGTCTGTAATCGCATCGAAGTAAAGACTGTCACGTGTGGTCTGGGCGTTCTGAAGGACTTATTAATGATCACGAGATACAAACAAAGAGAAAGAGACAATCAAATAATAAGCAGAGTGGATGCGTATCGAACCGAGGGCCCTTTTTACAGAGGTTCCAACCTACACTCGGACCGGAAATAAATATCCCCTATTTATAAGTCGATGGGTCGCATTAGAAGCGGTCTGGTAACAGCGGATAAGCTTTTCTTAGTACGTTTATCATATACAAGCTTCACTATCTTAATACTTGAAGGTGGCAATGTGCTAGCATCTTATTTCAAGTTACACTAGCCTTTTTATATCGAAATAAACTGTGGTGGAAAAAGGCTACAGTTTGTATATAGCGGCAGCATAAGGACAATTCAGAATCACACCCCAGAATACTAAGACAACGCTGATGTGTATCTGCCGGTGAGTGTAGGATAAGCACGGTTAGTCTCCAGGGGTGACAAGGCATATGCGTCCTGAAACTTTATTGAGGGTGGATGTCACCAGCCGCAGTCATCACTCACCACCACGTGCTCGTTCGTTACGCAATATTGTGAAAAATAATCAACTGTTAAACACGTACGCGCCATTCTGTTTGTGTTTTAGACTATAAATCTGTGTTAATGTTCGCGCACTCCTGCAAAATGGCAGCTCGCGCGAAGACATGTAGACACTTCTGTCAAATAATGTTCTTTACTGAACATATATTTTCAAAAGTCTGCAGTAAGTTTCTATTACAATATTAATATTTTATTCATACATCCTCGTACGTTTTTTCGGTAAGCTTTTTTTTATATTTATGGTTTAGTAAAGTGTCACGATGTACGATGATAAGTTTACCATCCTTCAGGTTTTTTAATATTATTATGGGTGACCAACGAACAGTTAACCTGATGGTATGTGATGACATGTGATGCATCTACATCCGTCTTAAATATGATTCAAGATGCACACAATGTGTTACAGCTGCAGCGTGCCTCTCCCAATCTCGATCTGTTCCTCCAGGTTGAGTACCCCTTTTTCTTTAGAATGAAACAAATGCAGACGCCAAGAACAGGATTTCCAGTTTCTTTCTCCCTCCACACGAAATATAGCTGCGTTCATTTACTATTTATACGTTAGTAAAACCAAAAGAACTTTTTATTGTATGCATTAAAGTAAAAAGCAAAGTTATAGCCTACATATGTAAATCCCACCGATGGACTCTTCTCTGGAGAGTGTGCTAGTGCACCAAGCGGTTCCTCTCAGACTGGGCCCTGCGGACTTCACATGTCTTCCAAAGGTTTTTTATTATTATTTCTTAGACATGCAGGTATCGTCACAATGTTTTCCTGCGTCTAATAAAATATAAATAGATAGAAGTAGTGAGCACGTGATAGAGTTCACAGTAATTGTGTCGACACATGCTAAAGTTTGATTCGTAGGAAATAAGCTGTGGCAGATGGACAGACAAAGAGTCACGAAACATATAAGGGCTGCTTGTTTTAATGCGCGAAACTATAAAAATATTGAATATTTAATGCAACTTCAGCACCGAACGGAAGTCCAATATGTTGTTCAGCAGAGTAGCTGAGTGACGCTTGACAGGCGAGGAGTCAGCAGCCGGATTATATGATAACTGTACTACGGGTCGGACTCGATTTATATCTATAACTACTAATTCAACTGAGATTCCAACATTTTAAGACTATGAGGTAAGCAATGTGGGACTGGATCAAAAATGTTTTTTTAAAACTAAAGGTTTTATTTCCTCAAATAAAAGAAAAAAACACATGAACGTCTACACCAACAAGCACAAATATATGAGCGTAGCAAGACGCGTTTTGGACACAACGTTGAACCTCGCAGCTACACGCGTAGACAGTAACACGAGCGTTGGTAGCTCTTTTTAATGGAGATACTATATGGCTACGGACATCGTATCTGCCAATCGTGGATTAAGGTTGTCAACACACACAAACCTATATTAAGGTTGTCAACACACACAAACCTATATTAAGGTTGTCAACACATACATAGCTATATTAAGGTTGTCAACACACAAATCTATATTAAGGTTGTCGACACACACAAACCTATATTAAGGTTGTCAACACATACATAGCTATATTAAGGTTGTCAACACACAAATCTATATTAAGGTTGTCGACATACATAAACCTATATTAAGGTTGTCAACACATACATAGCTATATTAAGGTTGTCAACACACAAATCTATATTAAGGTTGTCGACATACATAAACCTATATTAAGGTTGTCAACACATACATAGCTATATTAAGGTTGTCAACACATACAAGCCTATATTAAGGTTGTCAACACATACATAGCTATATTAAGGTTATCAACACACACAAACCTATATTAAGGTCGTCAACACATACATAGCTATATTAAGGTTGTCAACACATACATAGCTATATTAAGGTTGTCAACACACACAAACCTATATTAAGGTTGTCAACACATACAAACCTATATTAAGGTTGTCAACACATACATAGCTATATTAAGGTTGTCAACACACACAAACCTATATTAAGGTTGTCAACACATACATAGCTATATTAAGGTTGTCAACACATACATAGCTATATTAAGGTTGTCAACATACATAGCTATATTAAGGTTGTCAACACACACAAACCTATATTAAGGTTGTCCAACACATACATAGCTATATTAAGGTTGTCAACACATACATAGCTATATTAAGGTTGTCAACACATACATAGCTATATTAAGGTTGTCAACACACACAAACCTATATTAAGGTTGTCAACACATACATAGCTATATTAAGGTTGTCAACACATACATAGCTATATTAAGGTTGTCAACATATACATAGCTATATTAAGGTTGTCAACACATACATAGCTATATTAAGGTTGTCAACACATATAAACCCATATTTGGCCCGTAATACCTACAGCGGTGTTCACCTAATTAAAGATACTCAAGGATATTATGTTTACTGAGATTTATGATTATTTATTTTTATTTTTAATATAATAGGAACTTGCAACAATAATAATAATAATAATAATAGAGGATAATCTTATAGATTTTATTTGACTGTCTTCTATCTCAACCACCACACACAAACTACATTTACTTGCTTCTGACCCATAAATGCAGTAAAAACCAGCGACAGCTGAGAAAAACAAAGAATATCAATAATAATAATAAACTTTATTTATGTCTAAATGTCCAATTTGCTATACATACCTACATCACTACTTCATGTCCAGGAAATTAAGCATCCGTTGCCGAACTAGGTTAAAAAGCCGTGTCTCAGCAAAAAGGTTAACATTCAAGAATAATAATATAAAACGAGAATACAAAAAAAAACTTTTTAAGCTGAACGTTCAAAGAGCTCTCGTCGTGTTCAGTGCGCACGTGTGTGTCAGGGTGGGTGTGTTCACTGTGAGTGTGCGTGTGTGTCAGGGAGGGTGTGCTCACTGTGAGTGTGCGTGTGTGTGTCAGGGAGGGTGTGCTCACTGTGAGTGTGCGTGTGTGTGTCAGGGAGGGTGTGCTCACTGTGAGGGTGCGTGTGTGTGTCAGGGAGGGTGTGCTCACTGTGAGTGTGCGTGTGTGTGTCAGGGAGGGTGTGCTCACTGTGAGTGTGCGTGTGTGTGTCAGGGAGGGTGTGCTCACTGTGAGTGTGCGTGTGTGTGTGTCAGGGAGGTGTGCTCACTGTGAGGGTGCGTGTGTGTCAGGAGGGTGTGCTCACTGTGAGTGTGCGTGTGTGTGTCAGGAGGGTGTGCTCACTGTGAGGGTGCGTGTGTGTCAGGGAGGGTGTGCTCACTGTGAGTGTGCGTGTGTGTGTCAGGGAGGGTGTGCTCACTGTGAGTGTGCGTGTGTGTGTCAGGGAGGGTGTGCTCACTGTGAGGGTGCGTGTGTGTGTCAGGGAGGGTGTGTTCAGTGTAAATGTGCGTTTGTATGTCAGGGAGGGTGTGCTCACTGTGAGTGTGCGTGTGTGTGTCAGGGAGGGTGTGCTCACTGTGAGTGTGCGTGTGTGTGTGTCAGGGAGGGTGTGCTCACCGTGAGTGTGCGTGTGTGTGTCAGGAGGGTGTGCTCACCGTGAGTGTGCGTGTGTGTCAGGGAGGGTGTGCTCACCGTGAGTGTGCGTGTGTGTGTGTGTGTGTGTCAGGGAGGGTGTGCTCACCGTGAGTGTGCGTGTGTGTGTGTCAGGGAGGGTGTGCTCACTGTGAGGGTGCGTGTGTGTGTCAGGGAGGGTGTGCTCACTGTGAGTGTGCGTGTGTGTGTCAGGGAGGGTGTGCTCACTGTGAGTGTGCGTGTGTGTCAGGAGGGTGTGCTCACTGTGAGGGTGCGTGTGTGTGTGTGTGTCAGGGAGGGTGTGTTCAGTGTAAATGTGCGTTTGTATGTCAGGGAGGGTGTGCTCACTGTGCGTGTGCGTGTGTGTGTCAGGGAGGGTGTGCTCACTGTGAGTGTGCGTGTGTGTGTCAGGGTGGGAGTATTCGGCTGTAGTATTTTAAATTTGTGTTTTAAGTTTTAGATTGTGAGTGGTGCTGGTGCTGCTCTTATTAAATTGGAATCTTATGAGTTTTAGATTGTGAGTGGTGCTGGTTCTGCTCTTATTGAAACATCACAAAGTTATTTTAAGACTAAGCGACTTTCAGTTTCAGCATAATCCAAAGACTGCAACCGAGCAGACAATTTATTTTTAAACTGATTACTGTTAAGGGAATATATATCAATAGTTTTTTTAACTTTTTCTACAAAAAAGGGCCCAATGCTCAGACAAATCTACGAGCAAACGAGGTTTGAAATCTCCTTGATGCGCACACCTTGTCTTTTCTTTGCATTGATTATTTTTTCCGTGTTGCTAAATGTATTGTTTCTGTATTATTTTTAAACGCGGCTTACGCGGCACTTTCAATAAGATAATTGAATGTGTCATAATCTCGCGAGTCGTAAATATGAGCAAATCATTAGTAAGTTGCTTAGTATTTATTTATTATTAAGAAAGGCAGCAGCGTTTTATTACATGCTTTAAACAAAAGCGAAGTTCAACAGATAGCAAATTTGTTTTCTTTTGGAAGTGCTCGGGCCAAGAAGAAGATTCGCTCGAGTGTTGGGTCAAAGTTTCCGCAACATATACAGGACTCATGGCGGTACTTAGTATATAAAAATGGCCAGTGTATAATTTTCCGCATTTCTGTTAGTGCTTGTTGAAAGTTTTCACAGCCCGTAGAACTTTCTCTTTCATAATGACTGAGGTAAACTCTGTAATGATCGGCTTCGCAGAATCTTTGGCGTTGATTCTATAAAGGTACCTATGTCTTTAATGTTGGAATCATTTATGTCTATGTAATAGATTTTCCCATAGCTTTAGCGAGTTGACAGACTACTCTTCTTCCGGTTGCGACTTTCCAGGTTCAGAGGGAGAAACGTTACGTATTTACTATTCCAGATTTCCGAGATTTACGTTCAAAGATATATAACTAGTTTGGCCATAAATATTTAAAAATTTGTGAAGTTTGTGATTTTTAAAAAAAAACGAATAAGGTCTGAACTATTGCTAAAAAAGTCTTTGTTGTATTCACTTTAATAATATGGCGTTAGTGCAGATTAATGGTAATTAAAATAGAATTATTACTTCTCTTCGCTATTGATAATACTAGCAATAGATTGTATGTATATTGTGTAGTTGAATGGAACGTGTCTTTATTTATGTGACCACCACCGTATGTGACCACCACTGTATGTGACCACCACTGTATGTGACCACCACTGTATGTGACCACCACTGTATGTCACAGTAATCAATTCAAATATAAAGAAACCAATGTAAATGACACATTGAATGCAAGTTTTAAACCTGACTGATAGTGTCCAAGCGTTTTATGAGTCGTGGAGTTATTTAACAGAACGTAGGGTGTGATGGGGCATAAAAATAAAATATCTTGAAATGTCGATAGAGTTTCGATGAAAACAAATCGATTCGATATTCGTAGAGAAAGCGGCGAGTGCATGGCAAACTGTTATTAATTAGGAACTATAAAACTGTTCCACGTAGCCCTGTACGTCTCACCACGCCTCGCAACGTATGCAATTAAAATCGTATTTGCTTCCAAAATTTAAACTCCCTTGAATGTTGAAATTAATAATGAAGTGCGAGACTCAGTACTCAGTACTCAGTGTTCAGTGCTCATAAATATTCTTGTATTTATTTATTCATTAACTGTTTACTGACTATTCATTGTTTACTGACACGATTACATACACTAACATGAACAAGGTCTTATTTAGATAGGTTTCGAAAGGCAGCCTTATTGTCAAGGGCATTCTCTTTCAGGCAACCCAAAGGTTGGTGAGGTATTGTGGTACCAAATAATTTTATAGTGGATGAACTTATCTAAATGTGTAGTTTGAAAAACACTAGTTAGTACAATTGCTTAAAAACATATTTAGGAAATAAACATCTTCATCCTCATAGTAAATAATAAAAATAAAAATAATAAATACACGGAACAAAATAAAAACAATAAATTAAAAGAGTTAACTAAGAGTCACTTAGTATTAAATTTTGAGAGCAGCACGTTTTGCAAGAACACATGAAGAACACATTTGCACACGCAAGAATGTTTGTGCATTAACGTTCATTGTCTCATTCACAAGTCCATAATGCTGTTCAATACAAAAATGGTAATTGAACATTACACTTTGAAATTTGATTTGAATTACTATGACAAAGCCTCAAACTACATCTTGGTACAATGTGTTATTGTACCAAGATGTAGTTTGAGGCTATATTCACCAACTATTTAAAAAAAAATGTTTACACAAAAGATTTCCCTGACGCCCGGAATCGAAACGTACATATGTAGGAATGTCTATGTAGTGGGTGGTGAACGTGTCAGGGAACAAAACATCGCAGAGGAAAAAGCCCGGGGCTTCCAACAGAATGGATTTTGCAATGGCCGAAATTTAAAAAGATATCCTAAGTAACGAAAATATAATTATTATATTCAATCTACACACTGAGCCGTGGAAGATCCCGGTGCAGGCACTAATTACACAGTTTAATGAAATTTTAAGTGTAATTTCGTAAAAAAACTACATCTCTAAAAAACTACGTCTAAAAAATAAATACGAGAAAATATATTTGGAAGTCTGCCAATCTACAAAAACGGGACAGGTCCCGCCAGGCGACGTGGACAGCCTGGGTAGCGGCCGATACTCTGATGTTTGTGTGTCTTTTTATATATACACACCGTTGTTCGGAAACTGTGATATCGTGGTTCACGCATCGATAGCTTATAGGTCGCAACAGCGTCGCCACATACTAAAAGATGCTGGCGGGAGTTTGTGGTGCGTACTTTGAATTATATAACACGGAAATTTTTCCTCCACAACTAAGGAACCGTAACGGATTTACTGATTTTATTCCGTCGAGGTCGATGAACTTTTTTAAGTAATTATTGAAATATTTACCTGATGTTTTCTTAGTGATGTTATATCTAATACTAATAACTATTTAAATTTTGATTTAAGAATATTAGTAGTTATTAGTATGAGCTGACAAACCAGTCAGAGAGGCATGCCTACGCACGCCTGAGGTCTTGGATACAATACCCCGACTCCAGTAATAAGGATCTCTACAATCACCACGAAATACAACAGCATTGAGCTGTTATTTGGCTCAGGGATCTTTTGAGGGCGTGGTCCTTTCCCGGTCGAGCAAACCCATTCATGTTTCTGCTGGAAATAATATGCAATTTGCCTCTTATATTATTAAAAAAAATCAAAAAGTTTATGTTTTAGGTGTATATCGCGGTTACAGTTAAACTTAACCATTTAGGGGAAGCTCGTTGGCTCTTCTCGTCCACAAAGCGTCGCCCGGTCGCAATTAACCGCTTCTAATTACAATGAGCGCAACAAAGGTCCCTCGAGCGCTGCGGTTTGTACTCTGTTCAGTTAGTTTAGTTCAGGGTAAACAACTTATTGATGTTATGGTGGAGCTCATATATTCGTACATTTTATTCGCACTATGAGTGGGTCGCTTCGAGCGGGGAGGGAACACGTCCGGATCCGGTGACTCCGGCCAGGTAACGAGGTGTTTAATCTCAGTTTTGAGGGGATGACAACGCATGTGCTTCTATGTTAGTATGGCTGTGGGCGTCACGGCCGCATTTACAACTAACCACCAGGAAAATGTGTGCTCGTTGGTCACACCTAATGGTATAAAAATAATATAATATATAATGGCGTGCTTCTCTTTAATTGAAAACCTTGTTAAGTTGCTATGAGTGTTACAAAAATCGGGAAATGGTACTTCAATACCTTTTTTAAAGGTTAGTTCCTCGTTTAAAGTTCACAAAATACATATGTTATCATGAAGAAAAAAAACATACCATAATGGGAACAAGTAACAAGTACGGGAGCATTAAGTGACGGGGACCGTTCAGGACACCGCGTTAGTGTCTATGTTCGCCTCTCCTGTCACGTTGAGCAGTTATAGATATACTGCAGAGTCACGGCGGACGTAGCCGTCGGACGGAATCGAAATTAATTACCACTATATGCAGGAATTAAATTCAATTTGAACATGCCGATCGAGATCATTAAATTTAATTTTCATTGTTAGCAATCCAGTGTGCGCTTTACATGAAATTTTCACGACACCAATTTAATATGATGTGTTTTCGGGCCGCAAGTTGCCGCCGTCGCCGTGTCTGCGATGTGCGAGCTCCGTAGCAACGCAGCCAGTGAATGCAGTGCAATTAACATCGACTGTAGCATACGTTTATAGGATACGTTTATAGGATACGTTTATAGGATACGTTTTTTAATTACTTGATATTGAATATTAACAATTGCTATGATTTTTTTAGTGATAATTCATTCCTCAACAATGATAAGGTTGTTTGTGTATAAAGTAAATGTTTGCACGCCATTATGTCAGAATGTGCTGGACCACCTGTGTACCACCTGTGTTGCTGCAAATAAAGTTTCTGATGATGATATTGAGCACGAGCAGCGAGCATCATCACTTGACCTGAAGTACACACACGAATGTCTGACGCGTCGGGGAAGCACCACGAATGTCTGACGCGTCGGGGAAGCACCACGAATGTCTGACGCGTCGAGGAAGCACCACGAATGTCTGACGCGTCGGGGAAGCACCGCGCCTTCATAGAATAACAGCGTATTTCCTGTGATAAGTATGGAGTGAGATTTGGAGACCGAATTACAGACAACGAGGCGTTCCATCTTAGTCCTTCAGGACTACGCAAGCATCCTGGATCCTTGCAGAGGATCGGTGTAGACGTAGAACCGCTGTCGTCCTTAATATTTAAAAAGAAATATTTGTTGTTGTCGTTGCAAGAATTTAATTTGTACGAATGTTAGTGATCGTTCCAGTTGACATGTAATTTAACAAATTAATTTTCCTTTAGAAAAAGTAGTGTGACATTAGTAGGTTAATATTTTGTTGTGCTTATTTTTTTTAATAAAGAACTCCACGCAATGTTTTCAGTTGTGCAACCGCTCGCAACTCGTCTCACCAACAATGCTGAGTGTTTATAAAAACAACTTTTGCGTTAACTAGGGATTTAATTATTTTGTAAAAACTAATATCGTAAAGTGTTCAGCTTCTGTTTGTAAATTCTAGACAAGTTTAATGGACATACAATCACTACTACACTACTAACTACATCTATATATTGCAGCTCGAGCTGTGAATGAGCGACACCGCAGGACGACGCAATCACTACTACACTACTAACTACATCTATATATTGCAGCTCGAGCTGTGAATGAGCGACACCGCAGGACGACGCAATCACTACTACACTACTAACTACATCTATATATTGCAGCTCGAGCTGTGAATGAGCGACACCGCAGGACGACGCAATCACTACTACTACACTACTAACTACATCTATATATTGCAGCTCGAGCTGTGAATGAGCGACACCGCAGGACGACGCAATCACTACTACACTACTAACTACATCTATATATTGCAGCTCGAGCTGTGAATGAGCGACACCGCAGGACGACGCAATCACTACTACACTACTAACTACATCTATATTTTATAGCTATTGTATTGTTATAAAAAAGATACTCTCAGGAAACCTGCATGTCTAAGAGATACAGAAGACGTGAAATCCGCTAACTGGCATCGGCGCCGCGCGGCGGACTATGTTCCGTCGATAGCCTCTTTATGTATATATATATCTATAATCATCCTATATATTTTATTTACGTCCCATTTATTAATAATTCGCACTTCAAGCAGTACACATTTCTACGTTGTTTATTGTCCAAAATTACCTGAAGAATGGTCCCTTCAGCCAAAATGCAGTTTAATTTATTATGTTCCTACAATAAGGGAACGAAAGAAAAAAGTTTCTTGTCAGTTGAATATTAGTCTCCTGTCTCAAGAGTTTACCGAAGGTTCTAGGAGACTGGCACCTTACGAAGAAGTAGTGGATCTGACAAACAGCGCTACACGTCGGAGAGACAACCGTTACATTGTTAGCAACGGTTTCTGATATCGACGCCTTAAAGGTGTTGAGGTCCAACGGCACATTAGTTGACGACAGGCGTAGCTGTGAGTGAGTGGACAGCCAGAAGACGTTTGAAGGCAGGTCGCCTTATCTCAAAAAGGCCAGGCCAGGCAGCCACAGAATCAAAATTGACCGTAGCGCATCGCCCGCATCTTCAATTTGCCCGGGAGCACTTGAATTGGACCATAGATTATTAGCGCTCTGTACTGTTCTCAGATGAAAGCAGCCCAAAGTGAACAGACACCTTCAGGCAAACGTGCACAATCTTAGGCCTCATCTTCGCCTTCCATCAAGAGAGATTGAAGTCAAACGTAAGCCTATTTTATATATATCAAAAAAAACATCTGTCTGTATAGAAACGATAGATGAAAACTGGCCTACAGAGGACCAGGGGAGCGATATGCGCAATGCTCTATCAAAGAGACGGTTATCGAGAAGGTTCCTGCGTGATATGGGCCGGTATCTCGCTCGTCTCTAAATTTGCTGTCATTACCTGAAACCGCTGTACAGGGACGTGGTTAAACGACGCCGTGGTATATTGACGAGACTCTACAAGCCCAAGTTGTGCTCGTATTCTACAAGCTATGCCGAGTTAGCAGGGAAAAACTTAGTACTGATGCAGGACATTTATATCAGCCGTAAGCAGCATAAACTGGGTAGCGTGAAGCCTCGGCTTGAATCGAACTAAGCGCACCTGGGGTCACCTAAAGAGAAAGTTTCGAGCCAGAGATACTGCTCCTGCGAGTGTTACCGAGCATCGCACACCGTTGACGGAGGAATGGCAACCCTTTGCTCAACCCAAGATAATGAAGCTCATCAGGTCGATATAGAATCGATTATGAGCTGTGATTAAGCAGGGGTAACACTAAGTACTGACCGAGGAATATACCCATTTAAAAAGATATTTTTTTATCATTTGACTTTATTTCCTCGGCAATGAAAACTTCTGAAACTCGGAGTTACGACCGCTTACCAAAAATACTGAAAAACTCTATGAAAATTGAAAAAAATATCACGCTTTTATATCACTATAAAGCTGAAACACCTGGCTTTAAGATGATATAGGTATAAAAGTATGTACTATTTTGAGTAAGTTTTAAATTTCAGATTATAATTTCTATTTTTATGTTCGCCAGTGTATATATTCAAAATAGAAAACATTCGATATTCAAGTTTCACTGACGCCGGAGCTTCGTTAAGAGCCCGAGCGTCTGAGATGCAAATGAATTAGTCGATGAGAGTGCAATGCACCGTGTCCGATGCCGAGGAACTCTGCGTTACTAACTAACTATTTTTCATCTTATCATTTATTTTTAAAGGACATAATATATTATATAATATCTTGCTCGGTAAACTCCTAATCTAGCTTACAAACCAACAATATAAATTGTAGACGCTGTATTATGTCGTCCAAGACGGCGCATGATCGGCTCGATTCAAGAGGTGATGTATTGTATAGGACATTATGGCTCCAAGTCTAATACAAGTTTAATAATATTAAATGAAAGGCTTTCATAAAATATTTGCACGCCTTACCGGCAGAATATATTGTAACTCACAACTACTGCTAATTTATTAAAACAACACATATGTACTGCAACCATCATCATTTCCACCCATGACCAGCCCACTGCTGGACGTAGGCATCCCGCAGACTGCCACAGGGTACGCTTAGTGCCGGGCTTGCACAGTGGACTTGTATTATAGTGCTGTTAGTTATGTTTATATTGTAGTGCACGGCAGTTTAAATGTTATTTCCGTCGGTATTGGCGAGATCTTGTATATTTAAATGTTATTTCCGTCGATATTGACGAGATCTTGTATATTTAAATGTTATTTCCGTCGGTATTGGCGAGATCTTGTATATTTAAATGTTATTTCCGTCGATATTGACGAGATCTTGTATATTTAAATGTTATTTCCGTCGGTATGGGCGATATCTTGTATATTTAAATGTTATTTCCGTCGATATTGGCGAGATCTTGTATATTTAAATACTATTTCCGTCGGTATTGGCGAGATTTTGTATATTTAAATGTTATTTCCGTCGATATTGGCGAGATCTTGTATATTTTAATGTTATTTCCGTCGATATTGACGAGATCTTGTATATTTAAATGTTATTTCCGTCGATATTGACGAGATCTAGTATATTTAAATGTTATTTCCGTCGGTATTGGCGAGATCTTGTATATTTAAATGTTATTTCCGTCGATATTGGCGAGATCTTGTATATTTAAATACTATTTCCGTCGGTATTGGCGAGATCTTGTATATTTAAATGTTATTTCCGTCGATATTGGCGAGATCTTGTATATTTTAATGTTATTTCCGTCGGTTTTGCCGAGATCTTGTATATTTAAATGTTATTTCCGTTGATATTGGCGAGATCTTGTATATTAAAAATGCGCTTAGTTTATTATTAATACATAATATATTTGGTGACGAATTAATGATAGTGTCTTGTATAATTATGATTTATTATTATGCATAGCGCACGTGATTTCATTTTAGGAATCTAAAGTACAAATCCCACTAGAGCCACGTGCAGGGGACGGGGCGTTCCATCGTGCTCTGGGGTGGACGTGGGCATCGCGGCCGCAGTCCTTATTTACCGTCAGTGAGGGTGTGCCCACTTGGTCCCTTTTTAAAAGAGAATATTTCCTTTGTGTACTTGACACCAAATAAACCATGTTCAGTGGAACTGAACTCATTATTAAATATATAACATAAGCCTCAGAATGTAGATTACTTTAAAAGGATTCTTGGACATATTCCAAACTATAATAATGTAAAGCTTGTAGGTTTTGCGGAAACCAGATATTGCCGCCATTTAGTCTAGATTTATTAGAGTACTTATATTTTTCATAAAATATTGTTTGTAAAACTCTGTTGGCGCCTCTTATTCTATTTATTGGATAAAATTGAGTCACCGAACATTTATAAATTTGCAGTTTGATTACAATCTCACCCACAGTTAGTTAGTTAGTTATGGGTGCAAACGTGTACTAAATAAAAAAATGGGTGAATAAACTTTAAGCTAATTGTAGTCTGTACCAAGAAGAACATTTGTGATAGTCAGTAGACAATAAAGACTAAATGAAAAAGCCTCTTGTGCTGTAAAACATTGTGATATTCGAGCCGTGAACGCGCACGAGCGCAGCATTAACTCGCGATCGACGCTTGCATGTTGTAGGTCATATGTACATTTCGTTGTGCGGGCACTAGCTGGACGTTATTTCTATGTACGTTAGCGGTTTAAAATTAAAATTGCACAATGGACCGCGCTGTAGTAGTTAGATCTTTCTACTTATGTCCAACTTGGGTTTCTTGTTTGCTCTCTGCGAAACATAATAAAACTGCACTACTATTAGACGCGGAAATGTCTGGTTTGGGATTTTATGTTAGTGTAGTAACCACAGGAAGTCGTCCACTTGACGACACGTCGAGTTGATACGAGAAATCATTAGCTGTTATATTAATTCCTTTCGCATCGAGCTTTTAGTCCTGGACTCATAGAATACAGCTGACATATTCTTCACTTGTCGGTACTGCAAACGAGGGCTTGGCCCGACTGTCCACTAAAGAGAACCCCTCGTGTACAGTAAACAGTGGTTTGTTTTGTTAAATTGCATTTGCTCCGGACACTTGATGAACTTTTATATCATATAATCTTAAACTATGATAGAAGTTTTAGTCGTGTGAAGCCTTTGTTCAGTTTGTTGTTGACTTGGTCTGGTAACCGTTCATCTGAGTCAATGTTTGTGTCGAATCTAATGGTTGTAATATTACTGCTTCGTGCTATGGTCATCAGATTGCATGTGTTGGAGCCATGCTGCATGGTTTCTGTCTGCGTCATGAATAAGTCAGCAAAGATTGATTAATGGATGTTTTTTTTTACAATTATAAAAAATGCATCCGCAATCAAATGGGAGAGAGGTCCATACGCAGGGCTTTGTCATAGGACATACATACATGACATTTAGACACGAAAATCAACAAATTGGAATCAAATCTAAGTCACTGGAGCCAAGTACTCGTGCCGCTACGCCTACAGTTTATAGCATAACCAAAAATAAAAGAAAAAGAAAATAATTGAATTTATTTAAATTATTATTTTTTATTTAACCTTGTTTATATAGTTCATTTTTTGTTGATCTTAAGTTATCGTTATAACTATATCGTTTTAATTTGCATTATGTCACCACTTAAAGTAAATGGAATTATGTGTAATTAGCAACCTATGGACATTGTTTTCGACAAATAAAGTTACAAATAATTCTGACGGTAGTTCTACTAAAATAAAATAAAAAAGAAAAATATTTAGTAAATGTATATATAGATATATATATTTATATATATCTATCTCTATCCCACAGTTGGATATAGGCCTCGTCTCTAGAGAGGTGTGTGAGCACAGTGTCGCGGTTCCACTACAGATTAGCAGACTGCACGTCATGTTCGTAAGAAAATTATTGATGTGATATGTTGTTATACAATATTTATTATTATTATTATTTCAAAACAACAATGTCGAACCCCGTTTTCCCGCGTAGCGTGAACTGAAAGTGAGGCTTAAACACTGACCTACAGCGGCTTATTTTTGCATTTTAAAATCAATTCGTCGAGGATTATAGCAGCTTGTAAGAAAGCAATTTCTCCAAAAAGAAACTAGCTTTTAGATATATTGCGATTCTTATTGAAGTCGAAAAGCTGCTTATACAACATCCTGTATGTGGCGAGGCGGCGGCGCTCCCCCCGCGGCCCGCGGGGCTGCGTGCACAGAGACTTAACTTTACATATTACATACATTATTTCTTTTGAAACGAAACCTGCCGTCTCTTTACATAAATATGTTTTAAAATCGTTCTAAATTTGATTGCTATTATTCTCTAATTCATTTTTTTTATTAGCTTTAATATGCTTAGTTATTGAGAATGATTGCGTTTTCACAGAATACCAGTTTATACGCTACTGTATAGAACAGGGCGGGGGAAAGAAAAAGAAGAAAGAAATCGTAAAAATTATAACGAGGCAGTCCACCTCAATCTTCGGTGGTGATAATGCCTCGGCTCGATTTCCTATGTAGACTGAGTATGTAGACTGAGTATGCAGACTGAGTATGTAGATTTAAGCGATAAAAGAGCCGTATCAGCTGTCTACGCGCTTGCTTCCAATTAATGTCAAGCAACAATAAAACTACTAGATTCTCTGAGATGGCAATGGGAACCTCGAAGAACTGATAACCGAAGGGGACGAAGGTTCTCGAGTGGCAGCCCCGTATTGGCCATCGCAGCATAGACCCTCCACTAGATGGAGTGACAATAAGTCTGTAGGAAGTCGGTGGATGCAGGTACGCTGTGCGGGAGGCCTAGGTCAGCAGTGGACTAGTGACTGAATGATTAGGAGTAATAGAACATTCAGTCAAGATGAATATGGAGATTTGGGACAACTCTTGATGACCTGAAGGCCCAGTCCGACACAGTCCTGATGCTGCCACTTTAAACTAAATCACATGTTTATGTAATTATATAAGAGATAATTACCTTTTGACCTATCCTTAGTAAAAGTCGACCTTGAAACGTCCGCACAAAATGAGTTTTACCAGCAGATCTGTGAGGCGAAACGTCGCCTGTCCTTAAGTAAATTAATTTGACTTTTTTAACTTTCGCAGGTCCCAGTTTTCGTTTTAATTAAAATGTAAATATTGAAGGAGATTGATTAGACTTCCCGGGGAGTGCCGTCCGTACACGAATAGGAGTCTATATATATAATAGGAATCTATTCTACAAATTATTCCAATCTTATTCAATTACAAATATCAAGCTAAATTAATATACAAAAAAGCAACCATTAATACCTTGAAAAATAAGACCTTAATTATTATGGGGTTAAAACAGCAACATGTGCTGTTGTGTTTCGTCCTGTGAGTGCAGGCTTCCGGAGCCGCTTATTACTGGTGACGAGGCATCTGCATTGTGATGCCTTGTCAAGGATGCATGTAGACGTTGTGGCTGCAGGTGAACTGTGTGCTGGTTTGTCACGGTCAATATATAAATGGTAAGTCTAACACTCCTCTGCCCCCGCGGTCCCACCACGGCCGCATCAGCGATGTGACCCCCGCTTGAGTCGCGGAGGATAGGGAGACACACTCTCTTCCTCCGCGACTCCACCTCGTATACGCAGGGTGGGGGCGACGGTGCGAGGGATCTGTGGTATCCGTGGTGAGCACCTTAGGCCGGCCGTTTTGGGACCTCCTAGCTTCACCCTGGGTGATTAAGCCGGGGTTACTAAGCCCTCCCACCACAACAAGGCGAGAACACTTCGGGGGGAACTGCTGACTCCCTATGCTAACTATGTGTCTTGAATCTTCGTTGAGGATGGATATTGTAGATGTCCTGTTCCCGCATGTGGGTGTCTATGATGTAGGTGTCTACGATGCAGGTGTGTACGATGTGGGTGTCTACGATGTGGGTGTCTACGATGTAGGTGTCTACGATGTGGGTGTCTACGATGTGAGTGTCTACGATGTGAGTGTCTACAGTGTTATAGACCTGGTATTCTGAGTGCACCTCCTCCGGTCGAGCCAACCCATCCATGTTGCCGCTGCAAACTAGCTGCAGCGTAGCTCCCCCACTTTGAACAGTTCCTTTATAATATATCGAATATCGTATAAGTAAAGGTTATGTGAACAAAAACAGCACGTTCTGGTGAACGAAACAATACGGCGCCGTGCCAACATGTGGCGGCGAACGAGTTCTTGTTGAAATGAAATTTACACGACGAATATTTATAGGAAATCACATTTACTAAACAAGCAATAAATTTTGTCTAAAAGAGGATATTTTTTTGTATTTCTCGAGCATTTTAGGACAAAGATTTGACAATTAAAAAAATTTTTATTTTTCTTAACCCTCCATAGCATTGATGGAAGCTAAACCCTACAAATTGTAGTGTACTCACTTGCAGTGTTTTAAGTAACGTATTGGTCATTGCTGGCATCACACTCTGGCAACACGGTAATTAAATTAGGATGTTATTAAATTTAGTTTTGTATTTTAAATAAATCTGTAGGACACTCCCGATACTTGACTAGATCTTAGAGAATCGGACGATGAGGACGATCGATTACCACTGCGTTTGTGCCGGCTTGTGTGAACTGCATAGGACTATGAGCCGCCACATACAGTTGGGATCATCTGGTCGTCAACACTAGGAGAGGGACCGATAGTCATCACCAACCGGATGAACAAAATCATTTGCCGCCTTCTCTTCAATTTTTCAAACACCAACGTTTGCAACTTCATCGAAACATAAAAATACACGTTCACTTATTTTTCTTTAACGAAACAACCGTGAGGAACACACAGTATACCTGATGCCACGTGAAGCCTGTAGCCCTACATTCGTGATCAACAAGGGCTTGAGCACTCAGATGAAAGGCCGCATTACCAGTAGTTAGGTATCCGGATGTCTACACTCACCATACGGAACGCAGAGGCCTCTGTGTTGTTTCACGGTATTCTGTGAGGTAGAGGTTCATTCCTTGCCACCCCGAAATGTCCGTGCTGCAGCAACAAACAAACTACAGCGTTGCCCTATTACTGTTAAATGTAGAAAGCGTTAAGCTTCTAATTCAGTTGTTGTGTGTGAGTAAGCTTCACTTCAACTCTAATCTCCACACACAGTGTCGCTTCCCACAGTGGGAGCCGCAACTGCTTGCGATGCATGATAAGCTGCTTTCGGTACTCGCAATATGTTCCTAAGTCAGACCCTGTTTTCCTTAATATTAAAGTCATCGCTTCCTTCCGAACGCTCCATTACACCTCAAACATCCACCACAACTAGCGGCGATAGGTTAAGGGCATAGTCTGCGAAACGTAATGTCGTAGTTTCGAATCATGTAATAGGTCTTTACCTATGAAATTGCCGTTTTGTATGAAATAAGTTAAAGGTTTTTTTTTCAAAGTTTTTTATTTCTGTTATTCAAAGTAATCACAATGTAATCGACGCATCTTTGCCAACGCAGTTATTAATGCCCTTCTTGTAATAATCAGCTGGACGGGAGGCAACAAACTCTTTAAATTCATTTTATACTGCCTCTCGGAAATTGGTTTTTTCCCACTAAAAAGTTGTCCAAATTTTGGAAAGTAATAGTCGGTGGGTGCAAGATCTGGTGAGTACGGGGGATAAGGGGAGCTTTCAGCCCCAACTCTTGCAGCTTGGAGACTGTCTGTGGTGCATTATGGGGTCGCGCGTTGTCGTGAAGAAGCAGCGGGGACGACCGTTTGACCAAAGCTGGTTGCAGATGTGCGAGCTTCTCCTCATTGTCTTAAGTTCTTCACAGTACACATCTGCAGTAATGCTCATGCCGTTTGGTAAAAACCTCTGATGAATCTCACCGTACTAGACCACCAAACAGTGACCATCAACTTTCTAGAGGTAATTTTTCGTTTAGGGCATTGCTTTGGTGCTGAACCAGGATCTAGCCAACTTGCTGAGCTCTTTCGATTGTCGAACAGAATCCACTTTTCGTCGCACCTAACAATTCGGTTCAAAATTCTTTCATTTCTGTGTTTGTTGAGCAGCGCGAGGCAGGTCTCAGATCGTTAAGTTTGTGGGGCATCCATCTATCAACCTTGCCAATTTGTCGCAAATGGATCAATATTGTTTTGATGTTAACATCAAAAGCTGCTGCTAGCTCGGCTATAGATTGAGTACCATCAGCTTCCACAATCGTCTTTAATTCATCATTCTTGACCTAAGTGTCCGGACGACCACGAGGTTCATTTTTTAAATCAAAATTTCCAGAACGGAACCGGGCAAACCAATAATGGGTTGTGTGTGGTAACGTTCGTTTGTAAAGTTCTCTCCGTAAACGTTGTTGATGCTACCTGCCGTTTGTGCCACGTTGATGCCACGACGGAACTCATATTCCATAATTACACGAATTTTTAAAGTATCCTTTATGACGAAAAATGGTCAAATGTAATGAAAATACAAAGCTAATCAATAAACAAAAGACTGACTTTGTAAAAAGAATGTCATGTTTTTAAAACAAAATTAATTTATATTTAGAATTCACAGCCAATCAAAACATTTTTTTGGTTTGAAATAGCCAGTACTGAAGAACGGCAATTTCATAATTAGAATATTATCGTGAACCATTTAACAAAAACATTTAAGATTAGGTTAGGTTAGGTGAGGTTAGCGGCTCTGGGCGCGTTTGCGTGGGCTGGGGTTCTGCGCGGGTGCAGTTATTGGATCCCAGACCCATGCATTGCTTCCGGTGCCTGGAGAGGGGGCACGTAGGAAGTAAGTGCCCCAACCAGGTGAACCGGAGTACGTGCTGCTACGCATGTGGAGAGACCGGGCACAGGGCCAACGAGTGCAGAGCGCCTGCACTCAAGTGTCCCGTGTGCTCGGACCTGGGGCGTCCCTCGAACCATCGCCTTAATAGTAAGAGGTGCGCCCCACCGTCAAAGAAGAGCAGGAGACTGATATCTTCTCCTGCCTCCACGAGCGTAGCAGTCCCAGTGGCACCCGCCATAACCCCGAGCACCAGCTCGGGAATGGAGGTTGGCTAGACCTCTTCACACCCCTCAAGGTCCTTCAGAGCAACCTAAACCACTGCCGCAATGCTCAGCATTTGTTTATGCAGACAGTTGCGGAGTGGGGGGTTGCTCTGGCAGTAGTGGCGGAGCCCTATGCCGTGCCGGACCATCCTCGCTGGTTCGGCGATGAGCTGGGTTCCGTGGCGATCTACTGGGGGGGTGGTGAGGGTGTTCCACCCTGCTCCCTATTGGGAAGGGGTCAGGGCTTTGTTGCAGTGCAATGGGGCACCCTGGCCATAGTTGGCTGCTACGTCTCTCCCGCGAGGTCCCTCGCCGACTACGAGGTGTACCTGGACGAGGTGGCACTTTGCATTCGCAGGTGCCTCCCTCGTCCGTTGATTGTCCTGGGAGACTTCAACGCCCACTCCAGGGCGTGGGGGAATCCCAGAGACAGTCCGAAGGGAGAGACGGTGATGGAATGGGCGGCTGGATTGGACCTCCGATTGGCAAATCGGGGGTCCGTAAGCACGTGCGTTCGGTGGCAGGGGGAGTCGGTCGTGGACCTAACATGGGCGACTCCCGCTGCGATGCGCATGCTTTCGGGCTGGCGGGTTGCAGAGGAGGTGGTCACGTTATCCGACCACCGCCATATTGTTTTCGATCTTGCAATCCGCCGCCCCGACGATGTATCCAGCCGCCGAGAAGGCAGCCACGCGCGACGTTGGTGTCTCAAGCGGCTAGACCGAGACTTGCTCGGGGCCGCCGCCAACGTCGCGATATGGCCAGAAAGCGCCGAAGAGGTTCCGTCCGATCCGGATGTGGAAGCGAACTGGTTCCGGGACACGATGACGCGTATTTGTGACGCGTCGATGCCCCAGACCGGTCGCCAAGCGCGGGGCGGTGTACTGGTGGTCGGCAGAGATTGCAGAGCTCCGAGCGATCTGCTTGCGGAGCCGCCGCCAGTACACCAGAGCCCGAAGGAGGCGAAGGCGAGCTCCAATTGAGGAAATAGCCAGACTCTACGAGGCATATCGAGCGGCCACGAAGGCGTTGCAGGTAGCCATCTGCAACGCCAGGTCTCGGTCCTGGGAACAGCTCCTTGAGGGACTCAACGAGGATCCGTGGGGGGCGTCCGTATCGGATGGTGCTAGGTAAGCTCCGTCCCTGGATGCCCCCGGTGACGGAAACTCTCGATCCGGCCCTTTTGGAAGGAGTGATCAATTCGCTCTTTCCGGAGGGTCGGTCAAGTCCCTCAATCCACCCCCCAATCTTCGTGGGAGTGGAGAGACGAGATGGGGGTGACCGAGCAGGAGCTGGACCGAGCCGTGAGCCGCTTGAAAGGCCGGAACACCGCGCCAGGACCCGACGGAATTCCCGGTCGGGTCTTGGTGTTGAGTCTGGCTACCCTAGGGAACAGGTTGAGGCAGCTGTTCACCAGCTGCCTCCGTAACTCCTCGTTCCCAAGGGCCTGGAAAGAGGCCCGACTGGTCCTCTTGAAGAAGGCAGACAGAGTCGCAGATTCTCCCTCTGCGTACCGTCCCATATGCCTGTTGGACGAGGCCGGCAAGTTATTCGAGAGAATTCTTGCCGCCCGTCTCAACGGGCATCTGTCGCGTGTCGGTCCCGATCTCGCCGATAACCAGTTCGGTTTCCGACGGGAGCGTTCCACCATCGACGCAGTTATGCGCGTCCGCTCCCTGTCGGAGCAGGCTGTGTCCCGGGGCGGCGTGGCGTTGGCGATAAGTCTAGACATCGTCAACGCCTTTAACTCCCTGCCCTGGGACGCGATTAGGGGGGGACTCGTACACCATGGTGTTCCCCCCTACCTGCAAGGCGTGATCGCGGACTACTTGCGCGACAGGTACATCTTGTACATGGACCGAGACGGTACGAGGATCCGGAGGGAGATGCAGTGTGGGGTTCCACAGGGGTCGGTGTTGGGCCCGTTACTGTGGAATCTCGCCTACGACTCTGTCCTGCGAGTCGAGCTCCCGCTGGCGTTTTGTCGTTTGCTACGCGGACGACACGTTGGTGGTCGCCAGTGGGGACTTCTTCGAGAGGACCAAGGAGCTCGCCGAACTTGGGGTGGAAATCGTCGTCGCCAAAGTCCACGAGTTGGAACTGGAGGTAGCGCAGGTAGCCTCACAAGACCGAGGCGCTATGGTTCCACAAGCTGCCGCGAAGCAAGGAACCACCCGACTTGTGCGTCCGAGTAGGTGGGTCTGAAGTCAGAGTGGGGCGGTACATGAAGTACCTGGGCCTCACTCTGGACAGTCGCTGGGGCTTCGAAGCGCACTTCGAGCCCCTGGTCCCCCGGATCGAGAGGGTAGCGGGTGCTATGCACAGACTGCTGCCCAATCTCGGGGGACCGAGGGAGGAAGTTCGCCGCCTCTATGCCGGGGTCGTACGATCCATAGCCCTCTAAAGGGCGCCCGTCTGGACGAAGAGGCTGGCCATCCGACGCTGTAGGACTAAGATCTACAGCGTCCAGCGTAGGATGGCCATACGGGTCGTACGAGGATACCGGACGGTATCGTTCGAGGCGGCGACAATCCTGGCTCGCTTTCCACCTCTGGATATACTGGCGGACATGGACGCGAGGGTGTATCACCGAATTCGCGTCCTACGCCAGAGCGGTGGTGGCGAGCCAGAAGAGGCGCTCGAGGCGGTGAAACGGCAGGAACGACGTATCGCGTTCGCGACGTGGCGCGCACGGCTCGGTGAGGAGCAGTATGCGCGCAAACGCGTCGTCGAAGCATTCCTGCCGGTCTTCGAAGCCTGGATGCAGCGACGAGGAGGAAGACTCACCTACAGACTTACGCAGGTGATCACCGGGCATGGATGCTTCGGTGATTACCTGTAAGATCGGTCGCGAGGCGACGGCGAATTGCTTCCACTGTGGCGGCAACGACCGAGACTCCGCATCGCACACGCTCGCGGCTTGCCCGGCGTGGGAAGACGAGCGGCGGGTCTTGGTCGGCCACATCGGACGGAACCTGTCCCTGCCAGCAGTCGTGTCGGCGATGCTGAGCGGGGATCGGGTGTGGAGGGCCGTAGCCTCCTTCTGCGAGACCGTAATGGTCGAAAGGAGGCTGCCGAGCAGGATAGAGAGGACCGATCCTGCTCGGAGACAGGGCCGAAGCGGCGCTCGCGCGCCTCGTCACGGCCCTCCTATCGGTGGACCCGTACCGTAAACGGGGCCTACGGGTCATGACGATCGGAGTGGGGCCCGACCGTCCAGTAATAGCGACCCCGAGGAGGACGACGGCACGACGTGGTACCGTGTCGTCGTGATAGTTCCGCGAGGGTTCTGGGGTGCGATCTTCACGCACGCCCCGGGACAGGCTATCCCAGCGAAGCGCAGGGGTTGCGGTTGCGTTCCTTACGGAGATCCCGCGACCTCTCGCGAGCGTTGGTGGCGACCACCGTGGGGTTTTAGTCGGTGCGAGTCCGACATAACCCGCCCTTGCCCCCGCGAGGGCGGGTATGCGTAGGCATTTCCCCACGCTAAAAAAAAAAAAAAAAAAAAAGGTGAGGTTAGCGGTTAAAAGTAATAATGTTGGTAATATGAATATCATTATTAGAAGCTTATTTAAAAAATAAAATCGTTTCGTGCGTGTCCAAAAGCGTACTATTGTAAATTATGCCGACAACCACGTGTTGCACAAACCGTATGAATAGCCCGTCTGCTCACAAATGTATTAGTATAGTATAATATAGTACCACCGTGTTGGACAGTGGCGCCATGTTCAATTCACATGAGGGGATTGGTCACATAGTCAGTTTCATAACTTACATTCCTACGTTATATCCCTTGATATCCGTTGTAACTTACATTCCTGCGTTGTATCTCTTGCCTCCGTTGTAACTTACATTGCTGCGTTGTATCCCTTGCCTCCGTTGTAACTTACATTGCTGCGTTGTATCCCTTGCCTCCGTTGTAACTAACATTCCTACGTTGTATCTCTTGCCGTCGTTGTAACTTACATTGCTACGTTATATCCCTTGCCTCCGTTGTAACTAACATTCCTACGTTATATCCCTTGCCTCCGTTGTAACTTACATTCCTACGTTATATCCCTTGCCTCCGTTGTAACTAACATTCCTACGTTATATCCCTTGCCTCCGTTGTAACTAACATTCCTACGTTATATCCCTTGCCTCCGTTGTAACTAACATTCCTACGTTATATCCCTTGCCTCCGTTGTAACTAACATTCCTACGTTGTATCCCTTGCCTCCGTTGTAACTTACATTCCTACGTTATATCCCTTGCCTCCGTTGTAACTAACATTCCTACGTTATATCCCTTGCCTCCGTTGTAACTAACATTCCTACGTTGTATCCCTTGCCTCCGTTGTAACTAACATTCCTACGTTGTATCCCTTGCCTCCGTTGTAACTAACATTCCTACGTTGTATCCCTTGCCTCCGTTGTAACTAACATTCCTACGTTGTATCCCTTGCCTCCGTTGTAACTAACATTCCTACGTTGTATCCCTTGCCTCCGTTGTAACTTACATTCCTACGTTATATCCCTTGCCTCCGTTGTAACTTACATTCCTACGTTGTATCCCTTGCCTCCGTTGTAACTTACATTCCTGTGTTTTGCTGAGCAGCGCGAGGCAGGTCTCAGATCGTTAAGTTTGTAGGGCATCCATCTATCAACCTTGCCAATTTGTCGCAAATGGACCAATATTGTTTTGATGTTAACATCAAAAGCTGCTGCTAGCTCGGCTGTAGATTGAGTACCATCAGCTTCCACAATCGCCTTTAATTCATCATTCTTGACGTAAGTGTCCGGACGACCACGAGGTTCATTTTTTAAATCAAAATTTCCACAACGGAACCGGGCAAACCAATAATGGGTTGTGTGTGGTAACGTTCGTTTGTAAAGTACTCTCCGTAAACGTTGTTGATGCTACCTGCCGTTTGTGCCACGTTGATGCCACGACGGAACTCATATTCCATAATTACACGAATTTTTAAAGTATCGCTATGACGAAAAATGTTCAAATGTAATGAAAATACAAAGCTAATCAATAAACAAAAGCAAGGAGTCCAGTTCCTCGTAGCTTGTCACAGCTGAAGCTGCCTCCGAAGAGGTGAGAGCGTCATGACGATTCACAAGTTTTCATATGAGCCAAAAATATTGATTTGATTTGATAAATGTAGTAAATAAATGTACATATTTTGATTTAATAACAAGATTTTATGAGGCATCTAAAATAAAGTCAATACCTTTCAGAACATTAAAAATGATTCTGAAGTCTCAATAAATTCAGCCAACCTTCAATCCTTAATAAATTATTTCGGTCCCTTTTTACTGATTTACTTAAGAGAAATATTTCTGTTTATTGACTTTTTAGTAGAAATTGTTAGTGACAGATTGTCGGTTACTCCAGGATATCTGGTGCAGCCACAATGCAACTAGCTTCGAGCTGCAGCACGAATACCAGAAATACCAGCTTGAATACCAGGAGCTGTGTTCCGTGGTGAGTCTAGAGATCCGGCTACTTATTGCAGATAAGGAGGCATTTTATGTGGGTGTTCAGAGGTGACGACATCGTTGCAGACGGACGTCGACGTCACACTTCACTTACAATCTGGTGAATCGAGAGCTCTTTTGCCTTAATATTATAATATAAAGAAATACATCTATAGTAAGTAAAATATGTCAATAGCCTAATCGATTTGCGTGCGGTCTGCAAACTTAAGGTTCGAATCCGCTATGAGAATATTGTAGTAAACAACCTCCTGGCGCAAGCATGTTTAGCTTAGTTGGAGTTGTTAATATTGTAGTGAACCACCTCCTGGCGCATGTTTAGCTTAGTTGGAGTTGTTAATATTGTAGTGAACCACCTCCTGGCGCATGTTTAGCTTAGTTGGAGTTGTTAATATTGTAGTGAACCACCTCCTGGCGCATGTTTAGCTTAGTTGGAGTTGTTAATATTGTAGTGAACCATCTCCTGGCGCAAGCATGTTTAGCTTAGTTGGAGTTGTTAATATTGTAGTGAACCACCTCCTGGCGCATGTTTAGCTTAGTTGGAGTTGTTAATATTGTAGTGAACCATCTCCTGGCGCAAGCATGTTTAGCTTAGTTGGAGTTGTTAATATTGTAGTGAACCACCTCCTGGCGCATGTTTAGCTTAGTTGGAGTTGTTAATATTGTAGTGAACCATCTCCTGGCGCAAGCATGTTTAGCTTAGTTGGAGTTGTTAATATTGTAGTGAACCACCTCCTGGCGCATGTTTAGCTTAGTTGGAGTTGTTAATATTGTAGTGAACCATCTCCTGGCGCAAGCATGTTTAGCTTAGTTGGAGTTGTTAATATTGTAGTGAACCACCTCCTGGCGCATGTTTAGCTTAGTTGGAGTTGTTAATATTGTAGTGAACCATCTCCTGGCGCAAGCATGTTTAGCTTAGTTGGAGTTGTTAATATTGTAGTGAACCACCTCCTGGCGCATGTTTAGCTTAGTTGGAGTTGTTAATATTGTAGTGAACCATCTCCTGGCGCAAGCATGTTTAGCTTAGTTGGAGTTGTTAATATTGTAGTGAACCACCTCCTGGCGCATGTTTAGCTTAGTTGGAGTTGTTAATATTGTAGTGAACCACCTCCTGGCGCATGTTTAGCTTAGTTGGAGTTGTTAATATTGTAGTGAACCACCTCCTGGCGCATGTTTAGCTTAGTTGGAGTTGTTAATATTGTAGTGAACCACCTCCTGGCGCATGTTTAGCTTAGTTGGAGTTGTTAATATTGTAGTGAACCACCTCCTGGCGCATGTTTAGCTTAGTTGGAGTTGTTAATATTGTAGTGAACCACCTCCTGGCGCATGTTTAGCTTAGTTGGAGTTGTTAATATTGTAGTGAACCACCTCCTGGCGCATGTTTAGCTTAGTTGGAGTTGTTAATATTGTAGTGAACCATCTCCTGGCGCAAGCATGTTTAGCTTAGTTGGAGTTGTTAATATTGTAGTGAACCACCTCCTGGCGCATGTTTAGCTTAGTTGGATTTGTTAATATTGTATTGAACCACCTCCTGGCGCATGTTTAGCTTAGTTGGAGTTGTTAATATTGTAGTGAACCACCTCCTGGCGCATGTTTAGCTTAGTTGGAGTTGTTAATATTGTAGTGAACCATCTCCTGGCGCAAGCATGTTTAGCTTAGTTGGAGTTGTTAATATTGTAGTGAACCATCTCCTGGCGCAAGCATGTTTAGCTTAGTTGGAGTTGTTAATATTGTAGTGAACCATCTCCTGGCGCAAGCATGTTTAGCTTAGTTGGAGTTGTTAATATTGTAGTGAACCACCTCCTGGCGCAAGCATGTTTAGCTTAGTTGGAGTTGTTAATATTGTAGTGAACCATCTCCTGGCGCAAGCATGTTTAGCTTAGTTGGAGTTGTTAATATTGTAGTGAACCATCTCCTGGCGCCGTTGTAACTTACATTCCTGCGTTGTATCTCTTGCCTCCGTTGTAACTTACATTGCTGCGTTGTATCCCTTGCCTCCGTTGTAACTAACATTCCTACGTTGTATCTCTTGCCGTCGTTGTAACTTACGCATATTCTTAGCACTTAAACAACGACTAAAATACTAACTTTTACTTAAATCTCCTATTTATTTAAGTTTACAATGATTATGAACGATGCTATATATGTTCTTACATTAATAGCATCGTTTATAATTTTCTTAAATGCACTACAAAACTAAAGATAATACTTAAAATAATTGAACAAAACTACATAATAAACTTATGACTTCGATTTTTTTGCAAAAAGTAAAGATTCGTTTTTGTGTAATGTTTGTAGTTTATGCAGAATTACTTAAATTCCGTCAGATAGTAATCGATTTACAATCAATTCGATTTTCGATTTCGATTTTGGTTATTAACCAGCTGATATAAGAATTCTACTCTTCTTGATCAGAATATTTATTGAATATGTTTTAATTTAGGGTTTTGACTCGGAGTTTAATACTGGCGTCCCTCTGGACATTTTAAACATGATATATTTATTCATTTGTAAACCTAGTTATTTATAGTTATAACAAACAAAAAGCAAGGAGTCCAGTTCCTCGTAGCTTGTCACAGCTGAAGCTGCCTCCGAAGAGGTGAGAGCGTCATGACGATTCACAAGTTTTCATATGAGCCAAAAATATTGATTTGATTTGATAAATGTAGTAAATAAATGTACATATTTTGATTTAATAACAAGATTTCATGAGGCATCTAAAATAAAGTCAATACCTTTCAGAACATTAAAAATGATTCTGAAGTCTCAATAAATTCAACCAACCTTCAATCCTTAATAAATTATTTCGGTCCCTTTTTACTGATTTACTTAAGAGAAATATTTCTGTTTATTGACTTTTTAGTAGTAATTGTTAGTGACAGATTGTCGGTTACTCCAGGATATCTGGTGCAGCCACAATGCAACTAGCTTCGAGCTGCAGCACGAATACCAGAAATACCAGCTTGAATACCAGGAGCTGTGTTCCGTGGTGAGTCTAGAGATCCGGCTACTTAATGCAGATAAGGAGGCATTTTATGTGGGTGTTCAGAGGTGACGACATCGTTGCAGACGGATGTCGACGACACACTTCACTTAAAATCTGGTGAATCGAGAGCTCTTTTGCCTTAATATTATAATATAAAGAAATACATCTATAGTAAGTAAAATATGTCAATAGCCTAATCGATTAGCGTGCGGTCTGCAAACTTAAGGTTCGGATCCGCTATGAGAATATTGTAGTAAACCATCTCCTGGCGCAAGCATGTTTAGCTTAGTTGGAGTTGTTAATATTGTAGTGAACCATCTCCTGGCGCAAGCATGTTTAGCTTAGTTGGAGTTGTTAATATTGTAGTGAACCATCTCCTGGCGCAAGCATGTTTAGCTTAGTTGGAGTTGTTAATATTGTAGTGAACCATCTCTGGCGCAAGCATGTTTAGCTTAGTTGGGTTGTTAATATTGTAGTGAACCATCTCCTGGCGCAAGCATGTTTAGCTTAGTTGGAGTTGTTAATATTGTAGTGAACCATCTCCTGGCGCAAGCATGTTTAGCTTAGTTGGAGTTGTTAATATTGTAGTGAACCATCTCTTGGCGCAAGCATGTTTAGCTTAGTTGGAGTTGTTAATATTGTAGTGAACCATCTCCTGGCGCAAGCATGTTTAGCTTAGTTGGAGTTGTTAATATTGTAGTGAACCATCTCCTGGCGCAAGCATGTTTAGCTTAGTTGGAGTTGTTAATATTGTAGTGAACCATCTCTGGCGCAAGCATGTTTAGCTTAGTTGGAGTTGTTAATATTGTAGTGAACCACCTCTGGCGCATGTTTAGCTTAGTTGAGTTGTTAATATTGTAGTGAACCACCTCCTGGCGCATGTTTAGCTTAGTTGGAGTTGTTAATATTGTAGTGAACCATCTCCTGGCGCAAGCATGTTTAGCTTAGTTGGAGTTGTTAATGTGTAGTGAACCATCTCCTGGCGCAAGCATGTTTAGCTTAGTTGGAGTTGTTAATATTGTAGTGAACCATCTCCTGGCGCAAGCATGTTTGGCTTAGTTGGAGTTGTTAATATTGTAGTGAACCACCTCCTGGCGCATGTTTGGCTTAGTTGGGTTGTTAATATTGTAGTGAACCATCTCTGGCGCAAGCATGTTTGAAAGCTTAGTTGGAGTTGTTAATATTGTAGTGAACCACCTCCTGGCGCATGTTTAGCTTAGTTGGAGTTGTTAATAATGTAGTAAACCACCTCCTGGCGCATGTTTGGCTTAGTTGGGTTGTTAATAATGTAGTAAACCACCTCCTGGCGCAAGCATGTTTGGCTTAGTTGGAGTTGTTAATATTGTAGTGAACCACCTCCTGGCGCATGTTTAGCTTAGTTGGAGTTGTTAATAATGTAGTAAACCACCTCCTGGCGCATGTTTAGCTTAGTTGGAGTTGTTAATATTGTAGTGAACCACCTCCTGGCGCATGTTTAGCTTAGTTGGAGTTGTTAATATTGTAGTGAACCACCTCCTGGCGCATGTTTAGCTTAGTTGGAGTTGTTAATATTCCGGATATTAGTGATGTTAATAATAAGAAGTAAAGAAATAGAAAGAAAAAATATGTGTGGATTGCGTTGTACGTATATTGTTTGTTTATTAGTTTTTTGTATTATTGATAACAAGTATATAGTATTTATTTCCACTTGCCACAAATATGTGGAACAATGAGTTGCAAACGTATCTGTTAGGAAACTTATACCGACACCAAGTTCAACAAAAATTTTAATTAAAACGGTTACTTAACCGTAGACAGAAATAGGCACAGGGTTCACTTTTCTTATGCCGTGTTGGTAAGATGGCACCTGAAAAATCGGATTTCGCGATCTTGGAGTTCCTTTGTACTAACAAGAAGGCTTGAAGAAATATGATTTATATAGCTGGACCGATATCAGTCTTAATTAAATCAAGATGATTTCAATTAAGCCGTTGAGGTGACGGTCGGCCGGGCAGCCCGGGGCAGCCGCACCATAGTGCCATTTGATTTTGAGAAACTAAGCATGACTAATCAGCACACAGGCCATCAGACGGCCAGAAACACCTGCATCCATCCCCAACATGGATTTATTAATTATTTGTTAACAGACAGAGGACTGTGGTGGAATGTGTTGCTAACCATTAACTGGATCCAGTTTCCATCACTCACCAAACGAAACAGAGTTAAGATTCTATTTCACACTAATATTCTGTGACGGCATGAACCTTCCCTAGCGGAGTAAGATACAATTATATATAGTATAGTATGAACGTTGTTATATATAATTTAATTTATCTCTTAATTTTATTATTTTATATTCATAACATAATGTGTTTGTGTACAAAATAAACGCAAATATCTCTTGCGCTTATTTTCACTACTGCAGTACTAACGGTTCCATTTTTCCTGCATTCAAGTCACGCGGCAAACCTCCCCCGTCGCAATAAACTTCACTGACAGTTCATTGCACTTTAACTTTTATACCTTTTTAAATATAAACTGAACCGAGCTAACGAGTTTGCGCAACTCCGCGCCACGCGCTCGGGTGTCTGTGAACTATATATATATTTTTCTTTATAAGATTGTATGCATCTGTTTTATGGTATTGGGGGTAACAAAGAAGCACACAGTTCACCCGGGGTACGCGCACCCCGCGGTGCACGACACCCACATTCATACTCGATAAGAAACCATACTGAGGACGCGTTGTTACCCTTGAGAACTGAGTTGGAATGCCTCATCACCAGTAATAAAGATCTCCGGATCCCTGCACTCACCAGACGAACGAAACTCAGCAGCATTATGCTGCTATTTCACGCTGGTATTCTGTGAGCGATGGTGATGAGGTCATACACCTTTTTGTAACGTTTTACAACTCTAGTTCTTCTTTTTAAAAAAGTTATTTTTAAACTAAAGTAGTATACGATGTGGGAAGTAAAGGCCTAGGTATTCATTAGTAAGCAATAAAGCTTAGTTGGATCGTTTCATGGTAATGTTACAAATATTTATCGCATTCCATTAATTCCGTCGCTAACAGGGTCAAGGCGCATAGTGTACAACACGAAACCCAGACACGAAAACCAATAATTGTGGTAAACAAGTATTGTTGCTCGACTGGGATAAGAACCCGGGACCCGCCACGCGGCCAGCTGAACCAATATATCGCGTAGCGAGGGCTTCATGAGTGATCCCGAGGGAAATCTCATGCCGCCGTCAGATGAGGAGACGCGAGCTGCCGTAGCTGTCGTAGCACTGAAACTAATGAAGCTTTACGTTTAACAGATTGCAACGAACCTTTTTTGTGTTTTGTGTAAGTTTTCAAGCACCTGACGACCGCATGGCGTAGTGACTAGAGTACTTAGCAGTTGCATCGTGGGTTCAATTCAATTCCCAGCCGAGGAATATGTTTGTATCACAAAATGTTGGTTTTCGTGTCTGGGTGTGTATGTTTGTCTCATAAATTAGACACTGCATCTGAACCTTACTCTGCCGTTATTGTACATTCATTAGACTTCGGGAGAGGACGAAGAGTGAGTGTTTCTGTGTTGTATGTGTGTCCCATAAATAAGACACTGCATCTGTACCTTACTCTGCCGTTAGTGTACATTCATTAGACTTCGGGAGAGGACGAAGAGTGAGTGTTTCTGTGTTGTATGTGTGTCCCATAAATAAGACACTGCATCTGTACCTTACTCTGCCGTTATTGTACATTCATTAGACTTCGGGAGGGGGCGAAGAGTGAGTGTTTCTGTGTTGTATGTGTCCCATAAATAAGACCTGCATCTGTACCTTACTCTGACGTTATTGTACATTCATTAGACTTCGGGAGAGGACGAAGAGTGAGTGTTTCTGTGTTGTATGTGTGTCCCATAAATAAGACACACTGCATCTGTACCTTACTGTGCCGTTATTGTACATTCATTAGACTTCGAAGGAGAGGACGAAGAGTGAGTGTTTCTGTGTTGTATGTATTGTCCCATAAATAAGACACTGCATCTGTACCTTACTCTGCCGTTATTGTACATTCATTAGGACTTCGGGAGAGGACGAAAGTGAGTGTTTCTGTGTTGTATGTATTGTCCCATAAATAAGACACTGCATCTGAACCTTACTCTGCCGTTATTGTACATTCATTAGACTTCGGGAAGGGACGAAGAGTGAGTGTTTCTGTGTTGTATGTGTGTCCCATAAATAAGACACTGCATCTGTACCTTACTCTGCCGTTATTGTACATTCATTAGACTTCGGGAGAGGACGAAGAGTGAGTGTTTCTGTGTTGTATGTGTGTCCCATAAATAAGACACTGCATCTGTACCTTACTCTGCCGTTATTGTACATTCATTAGACTTCGGGAGAGGACGAAGAGTGAGTGTTTCTGTGTTGTATGTGTGTCCCATAATAAGACACTGCATCTGTACCTTACTCTGCCGTTATTGTACATTCATTAGACTTCGGGAGAGGACGAAGAGTGAGTGTTTCTGTGTTGTATGTGTGTCCCATAAATAAGACACTGCATCTGTACCTTACTCTGACGTTATTGTACATTCATTAGACTTCGGGAGAGGACGAAGAGTGAGTGTTTCTGTGTTGTATGTGTCCCATAAATAAGACACTGCATCTGTACCTTACTCTGCCGTTATTGTACATTCATTAGACTTCGAGAGGACGAAGAGTGAGTGTTTCTGTGTTGTATGTGTGTCCCATAAATTAGACACTGCATCTGAACCTTACTCTGCCGTTATTGTACATTCATTAGACTTCGAGAGGACGAAGAGTGAGTGTTTCTGTATGTTGTATGTGTGTCCCATAACAAGACACTGCATCTGTACCTTACTCTGACGTTATTGTACATTCATTAGACTTCGAGAGGACGAAGAGTGAGTGTTTCTGTGTTGTATGTGTGTCCCATAAATAAGACACTGCATCTGTACCTTACTCTGACGTTATTGTACATTCATTAGACTTCGGGAGAGGACGAAGAGTGAGTGTTTCTGTGTTGTATGTGTGTCCCATAAATAAGACACTGCATCTGTACCTTACTCTGACGTTATTGTACATTCATTAGACTTCGGGAGGGGGCGAAGAGTGAGTGTTTCTGTGTTTGCGCGAACGCTTTTTGAGGATTGATGATGATTTCCACCTCTTTGATATATCTCGATCTCTTTCAACTGCTATACGCGGAGGTTCGTTGAATACTGATGCAGAAATGACATCTTGGTTAGATGAACTTTTAAGATGAAACCGAAACGAATTATTCCAAATCTTGTTGAACGGTGGTAGATAGTTGTAAAATAAGGGAGACCTCATTACTGAATTTAAATGATACATATAACAGTAGAAAATTGTTAATTTTTGTTAAATAATAAACTTTTAAAATTATTGAAAAACAGAAGGAACTTAGCAGCCAAGCCAATATATTCAATAATAAATTATTAAATTTGAATCACAACCAATATCATATCAACATTAATAATTTATCAAAAAATCCATTAAAAGGTTGGAATATCACTTTGTTACTTGTAAGGTTCTCCTTGCCTCTTCACGTACAATATAAAGCATAATATTTTTCCTTTTTCCTTAAATTGTTCCTAACCATTGTGTCGGTGAGTCGATAGCGATCGACTTCTTTGGAGGCGGCGCTCCCTGTAATGTTTCATTCATAGCTTCATACAATGTGTTCAACAATATCCTCATAACAATAAAGCACTACTACAGTCTGCGCCGCTCGGTTCGGATCGGGACAACGCGTTCCATTTAAACTGCAAAACATTGCTCTGCCAACTCTGCCTCTAAACGCGACATTAGCTTTACATTTACATATAGGTATGTATATATGTGTATCGGAATTTTTAAATTTGTCTTCACCCACTTTCATAACGTCTGAATAATCTGAAAGTTCACCGTCTTAAGAACCGATAACAATATGAGTAATTTCATGACTGTCTGATATTGTAGTTGCTATAACTGAAATTTCCTTTTGGGATTTAAAAACACTTTTTTGCGTATTTTTAGTGTAAGTACTGTCGCTGGGTCCGCACCTCAAGTGATTGATGGACACGGCCCGCAGCAGACCACGCCAACTCAGCTGGGTAAAACAACGTAATAATTTTTGTCACAACTTTTCTACATACAGAACTGTGATTACGGTTTTTAGTCTTTATTTGAGTGTTTTTGAATGTGTGTTAATTCCATTTACGTGTGGTGAAATTTGATATATTTTTGTATTTATTCCTAATATTTATCTACTTGTATAAATCTGGGTACAGTATTATAAATGATTCGTTATATCTTTACAGACATTATTGTACATAATATTTTTGAGTGTGAAACATGCCAGGAATGCTGGGGGACGCATGCGCACGCGCATGTCCTCTGCTCCGTGCCACGACGAACTCGAGCGGTGCATGTCCTTAGCGGTCAGGGCAGGGTAACGCCCGCAACCCAGAGTTCGTAGTGCTATCAAAAATCAATAGAGTCCCGACTTCTGAAAATAAAATAAGATAAGAGATGATAAGGGTTCTGAAGATGATAGGGATTAGGATAAAGATGCCCTATTTGCTTCGCTGCAGTTAATTGGCAATGTATTCAGTTTTATTTTGTCTATAGCAACGAGCACACGCACAGCACAGATCACGCGTGACAAGTGATGACTACGCCCCATGACATATTCAACCATACTCAAAACAGTTTATTTCAACTCCAACCCAATCAAACCCAAATCAAAAGACACTAGGTAGGGTTATATTGCCATCTCGCGGTGATATTTTGTAAAAAGCTGCAGTAGGTCTACCACTGTTAAAATGTTATGTGACTGTTATGTTGCCTTTATAGATATATGATATATGATTGCCATAGATTCCATGATACACGTTCCTGCTCGGTTCCACGAGCGTGCTCTTTCAATTTATTTCAAAAAGAAATAAAATATTTCTTAATAATTATTTAACGGGCGTTTCATATCCATATAAATAGGTCTGTTCCGAAACTAAAGCGAACATTATTTGTAAGTACGACTGCAATACTGTAAGAAAATATACAAAACGGATGGAGACGGTAGAGCCTAATGTCTAGGTCGATCCTATTGCGGCGTAGTTTCATAGTTGAGAGTGATTAACTCGCACACAGTTCACCAGATGGCAAGTGATTCCTGCGGCCCACGACATCTTCATTCATTCTTGACAAGGAATCACAATGCAGATGCGTTGTCCTTGAGGATTGAGATGGAATACCTACCAGTCACCAGTAATAAAGGTTTCTGGATTCCTACGCTCACAGACGAAACAGACGTGGTATGCTGCTATTCGACGATATAATATATTCTTCCCCAGTCGGGTCATACCATTCATGCTGCAGCTTGACACAAATTGTATCGTGCCGTACCACTTTTACCGATTATTTTCGATAGACGACGAAGTAGATTTTCTAGTTTCAAAAGATCTTCTATAAGTCAGAACTGAATAAAATTAAAATATAGTAGAGTACTGGAGTAGACACAGCGCGAGCTGTACAGTCGGTGCTCGCGCCCACGGCATCACAAGCTCCTTCACACACTAAAGCACCAGCACGCTGGGATCGCTGTCGTCTGCTTCCCACGTGCCCTGCGCTCTACACGATGCTGCATTGTTCACCCCCGCTGCCGAAAACAATGAAACTGTTAATTGAAATTTAAGTGCTGGTGAAGGAACGCATCGTGAGGAATCCTGCATGTCTAAGAAATTATAATAATAAATAGAGTTTGCAAAGTTCTCTAGCTTATTATATTGGATGTATTTTGAAATTGTTATTCGTGTTAATACCGTAACCGAATGGAACATATTAACGAGCTGGAGATGCCGTGAATGAATAACGAAGCGACTCGACCCACATTCGTTCGGCTGAACAAACTAAACGTGACTTGGGAGCTGCGGGGGTTTAATTGGCAAGTATTTTGGATTAATATTACTTGTAATTAATTTGGAAAAAAAATATAACTAAATGTTATTATTATAGGAAGACATACTATGTATTGTTAACCAATAAATGACTTGCTCTGGAAACTGTTTCCTCCGGAGGACCGACATCTGGGTTGCTGTTGGCGCCGGTGGGGATGCGGATATGTGCGCGAGCAACCCGTTGCCCTGCTGTCAGGCCCTGAGGACTGTGATATCGTTTTATCCGATGATATATATATACCCTATCCTCCGCAACTCAAGCGGGGATCGTACCACTGATGCGAACGCGGGGGAATATGAGAGTCAAATTTGTCGACCACTCTCCCTGTCGTCCGCAGCCGAAATATGGTCTCGTCTGGGCCACCCAGTCAGCCGGCACAGACGAGGTCGCGGATGTATGCGGAAGCGTTCCTGTGACCCGGCCATACTCGAAAAACCCTTGACCCCCGTAGGTATGAGTAAGGTAAAGGTCCTCACTTAAAAACAAATATAAGTTTATGTGATCTTTCGGAAACGTTCCGCCTTGTTATATTATATTATATTGTTATATTTATATTGTTATAATTAGGTCCTTAGATATGAAATTGTCGAACTGTCCACTCTGATCTCAAATAATCTGGCGTTTGGTTAGAAAATCCAAATTCAGATTTATTTCAAATTTATGCTTGTGTATTTGTGTTTCGAATTTAGTGATTCAATTGTTTTTTCTTTGACATCCTTCGTCTGTGGCACCAGTGCTACAGGAATAGCTCCTAGGATTAATGATGTATGTATGGGGAAGCTACTGTAAAAGAAAGCACAATACGTTTTCGGTTCCATCGTTTTCCTTCTGAAAATTTTGACCTCCAAAACGAACCCTGTGGTTGGCCGGAGACCCAAGTTGACAATTAAGAGTTAAAGGTGATCGGGGAAGCGGATCCATCGCAAACCTCGTAAGTGTTAGCGGCAGGCTTCGGTGTGAGTGACAAAATAATTTTGATAAACTTTAAATAAATTGGAATAGCGAAAAAGCTCGAGAAATGGGTACATGAATTGACTGAAGCACACCTACAAAGACGCATTGAGTGCTGCGTTACATTACTCAACCGTCACAATAACGAGGGAATTTTGAATCGTATCGTTACTTGTGATGAAAAATGGAAATGTTGTACGACAGTCGGAAACCCTCATCACAGCGGTTAAACCCAGGAGAACCGGCAAAATCCTGTCCCAAGCGAAAGTTGACTCAGAAAAGGAGTGTTTGGTGGACCAGTGCTGGTTTCATACACTACAGCTTCCTAAGATGTGACCAGATGGTTATGGCAGATCTGTATTGTCAACTGTATTCCAAACTATGATGGAAAAGCTAGCCGTTAAACAACCGAGAGTTGTCAATTAACTTCCTATAAAATATCTGAAGTGCACAGATAATAATGGTACATACTTCGTTTGATTAAATATATAATTTCATAAAAAAGATGAGAAATGAATAGAGACTTGGCGCGTCCTATTTATTACCATAACTCTCAAATGATTGCGTAAGTCTACGGAACTTCCTGCTGCCCTACAAACTACTTTCGCTCTCGTCTCATATTTTTCACGGATACGGAAATCACGGCGATAATTTTGTAGGAAAAGAATTTATCACTTCGTTTCTTTTCCTACTTTCGGAGTCGGCAGATATATCAACTGTGCGTGGGATTTATAATCCCGGAAGCTTTTTGTTTAACAATTTCATTCGTATGTGAATTTTGGATGCATTCTATGCTATGTGAAAAAGTACGATCAATATCAATCATCAACATACAATCATCATCGCTTGTATGATTCTGAGGCTTCTGAACCAGTGCTCATGTATGCTGTGAGAGCACAAGTGAAGAGTAGGTCATACCATCCTGCGAACTTAATCGTTTTCGACATAAACCTGCTGCGCTGCACCAGCAGCAGACCAGCACGTGGCTCTGCTGCGGATTGGCGAACTTGACGTATCTTTGTAATATTTTATAATTAATTAAGCATTTATTTCTTAAAATCCATCCGGCGAACTGTGTGCTCATTTATCATCCTGAATACCACCAAAAAGTATTAAAAAAATAATATCCTAATTGGCTCGTGTACACAAAGAACAAGTCTAAACCTATAGACTTTTCTAGAATTCACAAGTTAATCTATAATCTACGTCATTGCCGGAGTTACATAAATAAACACGTTTTAAAATACAGTAATCAAGTCATTGTTTTTACGAGAATGTATAAATAAATATGAAAATAAAAAACACCAAAAAGGCCTTTATAAATAACGGTTATGTAATGTTGTTTACGAGTCGACGGAGTTCGCTTGGCAGCCTCTAGCCTTCAGATTTGTGTCAATAAATTGTGGCTTCATTTTTAAAGCAGTAAAAAATAAATTTACAATCGAGTTAAAACTAGGGGAGTATCTCAAGTTGTCTGTATTGGATGATCCATCTTTTTTTTTAAAGAATATTAGTCATATTATTAACATCACTAATATTCCGGTTAACCACTCCAACTGAGCTGATGGTGCTGGGAGATGGTTCACGGCAATAGTCGTCTAATGGTGGATTCGAACCTACGACCTTAAGTTTCACAGAGCGTACGGTCCAGCTTTAAGCTATTGATTTGCTATTGCTATTGTTATATTTCATTTTATCATGTGATTGGATATCTTAAATGTTAAGTAAAGTTGTTCCATAAAGTTTCGCCGAATGTCAAAAGGAGATTTTATCCCAAGGAGCGGTGGTGTGTACACCGCGATGTTCGGAAGTACTATTATTATATAAATATAGCGCGACGCACACGTCGGGCGACTGAGTGTTCACTAGAACTGTTATTTGTTTTTGAACATTTTTTAGTAAAGATATTTTTATATTTTTAAAGAGACACAGGGGGTGTCTACGCTCCACGTCTACAAGACTTCACACTTCTTTAAAGTTGCTATGTTATTCAATTTACAATACAATAAAAATAAATAGCACTGTAATTACTTGACTTCTGTACATGAAGGGTTAATCTTTGTGAGGAGCAATAAATAATTGAGTATTCAAATAGTCGGATCAACTAGTAAAAGTTGTGCGTTTCAGTAAATGAGTACTTACTCGTATATTGAAAGCTACGTACAATCGTGACGAAATATAAAAATAAAGTGCTCCTGGGGCAAGGACGTCGGCGTAACGCAACCACAAAGAGTCATTTTTACTCAGTTGAGACTAAGCAAATATCAAGAATATATTTTGTTTTGGTATACTATGTTATTATATCAAGGTTGGCTAAGGAAGACACAGTTTACCTAATGGTAAGTCACAACTGCAACTCGAGGACTTCCAGATCTATTCTCAACAAATATTCAGAATACACATACATTACTTCCGTGGACTGAGGGGGAAGACCTTTATTGGATAGGGAAGTAGGTATGATTGGCTACAGTCATCACTTACCATCAGGTGAACTGAAGAAAATCTTCTGTCAAAATAAAATAAAGTTAGCTTTATTCTAAATATTATAAAATCAACTTGTTTATAAGACTCGTAAATATATTTGCTTCTAAGAACGAAAGCAGATTTGTCGTAGTACAGATATTTGCTTTCGAATATATGTCGACTCGTATTTGAGACGAAATGGAGATTTCTTGATGTCGTATTAAGCAAACTGAGCTGTCAGCAATAGTTGAAGAAATAGTTGCCCTAGTTTGTGTACAGGGTGTTGGAATTACTGTTTGTAGAAGCTTTCGAGTAAGGGAAACCGATGTTGGAATATTTTTGAGAAAATAAAAGGTTCTTTAATTTATAAATGACACGAAGTAAAAAAAGCGAATGAACATTTTCTTTAATATGAATGCAGATTAACTCAATGACGTCAGTATGTTGATTTTTTTTTAAGTTAGAAAACTCATTTTGTACTCAAAAGTACTAGACTTGTCTCCGTTGTAGTGACGTCATAATTATTACATGGAGTGATGTTTTGACAGCCGCAGCCACGTGGAACAGAGGTTAGAATGTTTAGAGTACCGGGCAGCTTCATCAAAGGTATTGGGTTTGAATTCCAGACGAGATATAAATTTTGTGTATCACTGATTGTTGGTGTACGGGTCTGGGTGTATAGTATTACGTTTTTATATGCGAGGATTGAGGAATGAGTGAAAGTGATCTTTCAATTAACTTATCCTTGTCTGAAAAATACGCCGACATTGCGTAATTGTCTGCGTAATAGAGTAATTGCTGGGAGCCATCCTTGAACCAAAGTGGATGATTAAAAATATCGAAGCCCACTTTCCGCACGGCAGCCAGCGCAGCACGACTCTTGCGGACGGGGGCATTGTCGGGAAGAATTTCCTTGAATTGCTCCAGAATTGATGTGTACCGAGTACAGAAACACATATCTTTGTAATTGATTAATAGGAATCTTTGAGTCCCAAAATTAAGTGCCATTCGTTTTCTTGGGTGGTGATGCACCTTTCCTGACTTCCGTCACGGCATGAAGTCTTGCTCGGGCTCGGGTTCATAATGATGAACGCGAGTTTCATCTCCTTGTCTTCATTATAAAGGTCCAAAAAGGCACGCGAACATTCCACGCGCTGTTACCACCACCTCGGCAGCCACCTTGCGCTCGGCTTAGTCATGCCAAATGACGATCATGAAGAATTTTACAAAATGTCGCATGTTTGTTTTTCGAGTTTTTAAGAGTGGTCACTTTCACTTTTACTAACCACAAGCAAAACTTGAATATGGTGTGCCAATGTTATCGTTCTCGATTGGTGAATATACAAGGAAATCTAATTTCAAATACCAATTGTTGTGCACTCCAATTAACGTGTTCGCTCGCACGTCTCTGCGTATGGGTGCGGGAGACTGTCCATTGCACTGGCAGGCCCGGACTGTGTGCTGTTATCCATCAAACGTACAAAATAGTTAGAAATTATACATCCGATACGGTCATTTTACTTTTATTTTGGTATAGGGTTACTCCCCGGTCTTCAAAAACACCCCACCTTCTGAGGGGAAGACAGGGTTATATATAGGGTATTTCTAATCACTAAAACACTCTCGGCGGCCATCCTAATTGTTTTGGGAGGGGTTCCGTACAGTGTTAATTACACCGTACCGTACAGTATTTAATTTTATACTGCTAGAGCTACACACATACATTTGAACCGACCCATTACGGTTCAATTGCGGTAGCACGACCTCGGAGACGTCCAGCTTGAAATAACAGCATAACGCTGCTGTGTTTCGTATGGTGAGTAAAGGGATTGTGATACCTAATTACAGATTTGTCACCTCTAAAGTTTATTATATTATTATAAATAGGGTATTTCTAATCACTAAAAATCTCTACTGAGTTAACGCCCATCTACATTTACATGTACGTGTCACGGGTCAACGTCATCACTTATCTTCGTTGTGTGCTCGTTTGTCACCTCTAAAGTATATTATATTTTTATATAAAAACAATTGTTTGGCGAAAATTCTGAGGTGGCGGCGCACTTGTATTGTATCAACTTTATATCAGCGTTATGTGAAAATTGAAACGGCCACGTGGCGCAGTTGTTGGAGTATTGATTGCGTGCGACGCAGGGTCCTGAGTTCGATTTATGGCCGAGGAATTAGTATTCCTGCTTATCAAAAAGCATTCGTTGTTGTGTCTAGGCGTGCTGCGCGTGTGCGTGTGCCTTGAGTTTTCCCCCGATCTTATTACTCATGCAGCACATATATCGGACTTGGAAAAGACAGATGAGCGAGTGCCTCTCTCAATGCTGGTACTATAATACGAGGATGTCCTCCGCAGTTGATGTCGTCTGGTAATTATCAAAAGATATCTTCTGCTGCTGCGCTAGGCAGGGCGTCTACAGGGATCAGCGGGGACGGAACGAGGATGAAGTATGTATATCTGTATATATACATAAATTATATATTTAAGGTATTTATTAGTTATAAAAATGAATAAAACCAGCAGTAATGATCCGTCGATGGTCGTCCGCCGCGGTCGCGTGCACTCTGCATGCGACTCAAGCTGCATTACGCAGTAGTTTCGTCTCATTAATTATTGAATTACATTCAACACCACGTGGCGGTTTCTGGTGCCAGTTAAAACATAAACTCAATATTGTTTACAGATATATTTAGATTTTCAGATGAACAGTTTCAACATGTTGTCACCTCTGCCGTGGAAACCCTCCACCTGTATCCGTCTGCTCCCTTTTCTGAACATACGAACACAGTTTATGTTGTTATTTTTAGTTTATGTTAGTATTTTGCAAGAGCGTGGCCCTTTCCCTATCGAGGCGATCCATTCGCAGCGTGTCACTTTTTATCACAATGAACAACCTTCTCGCGAAGATTTGTTTAAGCGAGATTAACTATGCGCAAAATTTCTGGTCAACTTTAGTACTTCTAAACGGTAGTTGTAAAGTTAACTTCTGCCAAGAACTTCCGTAACATCCATCCAAATCTAACAACATGTTTTAGATTACAAAGTGACGCTTTAAGCTCGTAGGAACTTGATTGGTTGTGGCAGCGCAGCCAAGAGGTGATGACCACGATGGTCTTTTTAGGTAATTGGAAAACCATTTTTGTTTTGCGGTGACCCCGATCTGCTGGAAGGTCAAACAAATAATTTAATAAACAGATAAATTCCTGCATTCCATCGCCTGCATGTCCACTGAACTCTTCTGACCCACTTCAGTAAACTACGTATTCGATTTTGCCTAAAAATTCAGCAAAACAAACACATCGTTTAAACTGAAATTGTGTTTGTTTAGTTTCTATGAAAAATATTTAGATTGAAATTGGAATAGTTGGATATAGCTATAACAAAAAGAACCAGAAGCATTTCTGAATATCCATCACACAAAAATCTATGAATTCAATTTTGAATTTTCATAATTTCCAATTTATAAAACCACCACGTACATCCGGTCCGGCTTATCGGTGAGGGTTGTTTATGCGACACGGTCGGTATTCATTTAAATTTATAAATGAATATTCACTTCAGTTCTATACTCACACAATATTCTGGTTTATGTTTTACACATGATGGTGAAGTCCTCTCCGTCGATATGGACCACGTCGATATCTTCTCGTTATTAACAGTTCACATCAACTACAGAATATTTTATAGTGTCCAAAACATTTGCACTCACTCGTCGTCATCCCTAGTCCGATGTACTGCGTGTGCACTAAGGAGGAAGGTGCAGTGTCAGGGACACGGTACATAGTTATAACACACACACACACATCCGGGATCCGGGGACCCGCTCACTGCTAACTGTGTAGCTATATCTCAGTTCTCGGGGGTAACAACGCGTGTGCGTCTTCAACGTGTGTAGAGGATGGACGTAGATGTCACAGTCATTATTTATCATCAGGTGAGCTGTGTCCTCGGTTGTCACTCCAAAATTCAAAAATATACTGCGTAGGATATTTAGAGTCGTAGGTATTTACTGAAATACAGGCACTTTCGTGTTAGTTTCCTGATTAAACAGAGAATCGAACAATGATCGAATGTAGTTACGACAACAATAGAGATAAAACTAAAAAAAAATCATAGAATCGTCGCCCTCGTGACGAACGCCCCATCTTAGTCTCTAGGTCTGTCAACGCATTTTCCTTATCGCGGAAGCGAGTGTCATCATCAGGGCCGCCAGGGCAGCCATCACTTACAATACTATAAACAATAAAGGCAAAATCCACGATCCTATATGCGCGTACTTGAGGCTTACATCCAGGGGATATAATCCTATATTATTCACTTAAACATCTGTCGTTGCGGCGTAGTTTTGAATAAATAATGAATATTTCTTTCGGGTAAATCTAACCGTTGGAACCGTTATCGCGCTATTGTTCAGCACAGTGCAGGCGAGCTGCAACCATTTCATGTAACGTCATTTCTTTGGGCGTCAACACGCGCATTACGCAAAGCCCGCCGATCCCGAATGTGTAATGTGAGCCCATTATCTGTATACGTTCAACGTGCTCATGTCACGCCGCAGTGGAGAAAATATTACTGTGTATTCACTATTTGTGACAAAATATTACAATGTACTAATATCAAAATAATCTAGTTGATAGAGGAATTTGTGGATCATCTCAAAGGTCGTGCCGATTGAAGGACTGCTATTAATATCACTAATATTCCGGTGAACCGCGACAACTGAACTGACAATGCTGAAACAAAATTAAATTTATATCCTTCTGCGACAATGGCGAATTCTGTAGCCACGTAGGAGCTCGGGTTTGTTGTAGAAGCACTACGCTCTAGCAAGATACCAGGGTAACCATTATACTAAGCTGGAGGTTGCAAACAACTCAAATCAGGAAGAGTGAATTGGTATTTACACCAATGAATAGTGTAAATACCAAAACAATCGCCAATATTTGTACGTAATAATAACAGTTAATAATAGTAATATGAAATTATTGCATTCCGCGCACAAAGGATTCGCTGACGGCGTCGATTCATTGCGGGCTCGCTTCTCTGATGTGTAATTAGGAAGTTCAATAATTAGACCGCAGCACACCGCGCCATAACCCTGCTAGACGACTAGAGCAATGTGTGTGTTTTAAATATTATTAATGGTAGAGCCCCACTGCAACTAGCTTCTGTCTGCAACATGAATGGGGAAGGATCACGCACTCACCGAATAGTAGTGTGAATATTGTTTGAGTGTCCGTGAGCTCAAAGAATGTTAAAACCTTCGTTAAGTCATCACTGACTGCAGGTCAACTGGGAATGTTTGTCACCCTTCATACTATTAAAATATATGATGAGAGATATCATGAGTTTTGTAAGTCCTGTTGAAATAACTTAAACAACGTAACGATGATGAAGTCATCTTCAGCTTATCCCGCTTCTGACAGATCACATCAACTGCGCAGAATATTTTATAGTGCCGTAAGCAATTGGGTAAGCACGAGGCGTGCACTCGTCGTCCCCCACCCGAGTCCAATGTAGTGCATGGGTAATGAGATGGAAGGAAGGTTCAGGTTTAGTGTTAGGGACATGCGACATACTCAATCGCGACAACACAAAACCTATTTGTGATGCACAAATATTGTTCCTCTGCTCTGGAATCGAACCCCGGAGCCGCGAGCAGTGAGTACTCTAACCACTGCACCACCAATACCGTAACATAAACTAGCATCGGTAGCACAAAATCCAAAATTCCACCGCGGCCCCGCGCCTCTGCTGTGTCCGCTATACAACCAACTGCCAGTTAACATTTTCAATCTATGATGCGTTCATTTAAATTTACTGTCTAGGACAAAACGAAGTGAAAGGGTTCGGCGTAATAACCTTTAAAATTTCTTTTTCAATTAAACTTGTAAAAATAAAATGTTATTCTAAGTTTTTACGAGTGTTTCATTAATTTATTAAATAGTTGGCGCACACCGTCGACTGAAAATATACAATTGATTTTTAGGACTGTATGTGGGTTGTGGTTATAATGGATCATCAACGGTAATGTCATGCTGTACCATTCAATATTAGTCCAGTAGTAAAACATCTGCAATTAGTGAATATCTGAGTGACGCACAGAAGTGACGGGAGGTGAGAGTCGGATGCAGACAGCTTAGGCGTGAGAACGCATTTGCCTGTTTCCTTATCAAGGATGGAGTGTGTCTGGAGCGCAGACTGCCCTCACCGTGAGGCCCACTGTGTGCTCGTTTGTCATCCTCAATACAATAAAAAAATTTACTATCTACATTATATTTTAATCGTAAACTGTATTTTAAACAGAGTGGTCTGCGCGCTTCTGCCGGTTCGTGTCTCTGCTTGTTGGTCCCGGGGGGAGGGCCTTCAATAATTGATATGTTCAAGTGAATACAATTTTGATTATCTTGATTTGTACACTTTTGGAATACCAGTTACACTACGGATAGTATAGTTTGTGGCCTGTGTATCGTTTTATAGTTTGTGGCCTGTGTATTATTTTACAGTGTGGCTTGTGTATCGTTTTATGTTGTAATTTAACGGCTGAAATGAATCCAAACAAGTCCTCAGAATAGTCCACATGGGAAATGCAATAGCTGTCTAATGAGCAAGCGCCCGAAGGAGTTCACGTAGCCCTGACACCAGAAGTTACACAAGAGCTGCATGAGCTACGTAAAGATCAGAACAGTTGGAACTTGGTAAACTACAATAAATGAGTTTTAAGTTTGATAACGTAGTCTTTAATTGAGTATAAAATTAAACATCGTTTTTTTTAATTACGCTATTTATAAATGCCAATAAATTTGACTTGTTTCAAATTTACTGTAGCAAGAATATGAAATAACTTGCTTCCTCCTCTGAGAAATAAACTAAGCATTGTGAGATTAAAAGCTTTATATACATCTGCATTACTAAAGAGGCAATTCGCTGCAGACAGCTTTTTTTCTGTGGCAATAAACTGTTTTTATTTATTTGTATTTATGCAAATACACCTAATATGATAAATGTAATACATATAGGGATTGAGATCTTCGACGTCGATTATATATATATATATCAGTAAATATATAATACAATAAAAAGTATCAAAAAATCACGCGGACAAAGAGATGAAGCAGATAGCTGGTTCCTAATATTTACGCAGTAATTTTATCTTAATTCTTTCGAATCCTTAAAAAGTTTAAAATACAGCTTCTCTTGCCGTACGATTGTTTTATTCAATTTGGAAAAATGAAAGGTTTGTGATAATGAAGCCGTTTTGAAACAGAATATTTAGTTCAATAAATCGACGGCGACTTCAGGCGGAATAAATAATTCTCGTGTTGTATAGCGTTACATTTGTTTTACAAGTTGCGTTTAGTTAAGGAATTATTTCAAATAAAAACTCAAGAGCTACTTGACTCTTGAACTTAATTAAAAATTTTGTTTTTTTATAATCTCACTTCCTCCCTGCAAGGTGCTACGACGGACGAGATACGACACGTCTACGCTTTTCGTGTTTATTGCAAACTGTGTTTTTGTTAGGATATCAGAACTTTCTTTTTATTAATTAATTCACATTTTTAAATATGGGAAATCATTTATTATATTATTAATAAGCATTGATTTTTGTTGCAACGTATTTTTATGATATGAGATCACAAACCCTAACACGGGTGACGATGGTAAATGATTCTCGTGGCCGAGGCATTCCACATATATCTTCGATAGGAAGCCATATTGGATTCTCACCAAGCTTGACCCCCAACCTATCTAATAGTATAGAAAAGCAGTTTTTTTTCAGAGTTTCTCAAAGTTGAGAGTTATTCAGTATTTTTTTAATATTCCAATTTCTTTTCTTTTAATAATCCAGCGATTTGAATTACAACAATTACGGCGGGAAGTCAGAAAAATTTAAAAGTGAAATTAATTTACCCTTCAGTCGGAATCCATTAGGCGACTGTATTCAGACATCACTTGAGATAAATCAATTTCAAATCCTTTCTTTCAAAAAGGGTGTTTGTTGAGCAAACGGACAGACCGGTTGGTAGCTTACGGAATGTAAAGTAATTCGAAGGATGCAGGTGAGGGTAGTAGTTCCGTAAGGCTAAGGTTGTTAAAATAATAATAGTTTTTTCCAATTGACAACCCATTTAGTCTTCTCTGGTGCGTCGGTGTTAGAAGGCTAGACTAGACTTTTGTTTAGTACGTTATATAAACCCAAATGTCGTTATGTTGTAACTCCGTTATGTTGTGGTGATGAGTAATGCCGCTGCTCCTTTTTACGACTTTGAAGCCGTAGCTTTAGGTCGCCCACGGTGAAGCTAAGAGCAACGGCCTGAGTCGCCTTTTGGTCTGCCCGAGATGGCTATCCCGAGGTGGCCGCTCCGGGTGAGCTCGTGAGGTAGCGCCTTGGAAGCGAGTCGGTGGACTACGGGGGGCGGATGTAACGGGAAGACCCGCACCGCCACCCAATCCTTGGATGCGGAGGCCCCACCTTCCGCATCCGAGGCAGACTCGGGGGATTGGGTGGCGCTCCGGGGACCGTCTTCGGAGTCGCAGAGTGAGGGGAGTGTCTCTCCCTACCCTCCGCGACTCAATCGGGGGTCGCACCGCTCACGCTGCCGCGTGGGAAGACAAGTGTTGGTTCCTCTGCCACTCTACCTGTCCTCCACGGTCGAACTGTTGGTTAACATTGGTGGATCCTTAGACCAGATTCACCGCCAGGAGTCTGGGATCGAAAGCGTTCCTGTGACCCACACTCACGTGACGATGGAGGAACACCATGGGGTTGCATAAAATGCTGCATGCAAAAAGAACTTGCCGGTTGGCTGTGCACCACATGCATGCTGTGTAACTTTGGAAACAAAGAGGACGAGGATATTGTACTGTAGGATAGTGCTGCCTGTCGTGTGGCGAGTACCGTAACTACGAGTAACTTGAATCTCGTCTCCGCAATAATATATATATATATTTATAACTAGTTTGGCCATAAATACTGTTACATAAAAACTTTTCTTTTTTCAACTTTTTAATTATTTTGAATTTGCTGTTAAAGCCAGAATTTGTCAAAACCCCATTAGAAAGCAAAAAATCTTATCGCGAGAAACGAAGATTCCCGCTAGGACTCGCGTATTATAAAACAAGACCTGAAGTTCGGTGCTTATCTTCGATATACAGGACATGCCTTAAATCTATCTTTACAATTAAAGAGAGTGGATCGATCCAAACGCCTTCTGTCGCGATACGCAGGTGAAAAGCACAGAAATATCCTCTTTACCGATGAAAAAAAATTCACGTTTAAGAACACTACAATGAGCAAGATGATAAAGTGTACGTTCACAGTTCTAAAGAAGCTGCTCACGTGGTCATCATCCTGCGTCAGTGATGGTTTGGTGGGGCGTGTCTTATCAAGGAGTCACAAAACTACATTTTTGCGAAAAAGGAGTGAAAACTTCAGCCAAAGTGTATCAAGATACACCCAAGCCTGGCTAGAAACCAACGTTCCGGACTTTATAGGAGCTGAAGACTGGCTCTCATCTAGCCCAGGCCTCAACCCTTTAGACTTCAAATTACAGTCAGTTTTAGAGGACATGGCCTTCTGTAAACGACACGGCGACATTAAGTCTCTTAAAAAATCTTTGGAGCAAGCAGTGGCGAAATTTTCCTTGGAAACAGTGCATAAATCCATAGATTCGTGGCCAAACAGATTAAAGGCCTGTATTAGAGCCAAAGGGGCCACCTTTCGAATAGAATATATATATTTTTTGGCTGAGACTAATAAATATGTAGGTATAAAATTTAATAATATTACATTACTTCATTAAAAAAAATACATTTTCATTTGTAACAGAACTTATGGTTTGGTTGAACATTGATTGATAAACAATATACTTATTATTAACAGTCCACGCAAAAATAGATTATAGTTAGCTAAACTGATTTTATATCAAAAAATCTTCCTTTACCTTTTATGACTTTAATGCATAAATGTATATAATGTATAACATTTTTGTACTTGATGTTCGCAACCCATACGCACACGCAACGAAGTCACGTTCGATGTAAAACTCGAAAACAAGTTACTAAAAATTGAAATGAAAAGAGTAGATCATACATGCAATCTGCAAATTTGCTATGTGCCATATGTTTAAACTAGTCCCTATGAGATATATTATATGTTGAAAATAACCGCTTTTTGTTGTGTTGTGTGTGTGCTGAGACCTCCCAAGATTATGCTAAGGAATGTAAAATTTGCTTGTTAGTTAATACAGACAAGAAAATTATACTTATCAACATGGAAAATTTGCTTGTTTGTTAATACAGACAAGAAAATTATACTTATCAACATGGAAAATTTGCTTGTTAGTTAATACAGACAAGAAAATTTTACTTATCAACATGGAAAATTTGCTTGTTAGTTAATATAGACAAAAAACTTATACTTATTAACATGGAAAATTAGCTTGTTAGTTAATACAGACAAGAAAATTATACTTATCAACATGGAAAATTTGCTTGTTAGTTAATACAGACAAGAAAATTATACTTATCAACATGGAAAATTTGCTTGTTAGTTAATACAGACAAGAAAATTATACTTATCAACATGGAAAATTTGCTTGTTAGTTAATACAGACAAGAAAATTATACTTATCAACATGGAAAATTTGCTTGTTAGTTAATACAGACAAGAAAATTATACTTATCAACATGGAAAATTTGCTTGTTAGTTAATACAGACAAGAAAATTATACTTATCAACATGGAAAATTTGCTTGTTAGTTAATACAGACAAGAAAATTATACTTATCAACATGGAAAATTTGCTTGTTAGTTAATACAGACAAGAAAATTATACTTATCAACATGGAAAATTTGCTTGTTAGTTAATACAGACAAGAAAATTATACTTATCAACATGGAAAATTTGCTTGTTAGTTAATACAGACAAGAAAATTATACTTATCAACATGGAAAATTTGCTTGTTAGTTAATACAGACAAGAAAATTATACTTATCAACATGGAAAATTTGCTTGTTAGTTAATACAGACAAGAAAATTATACTTATCAACATGGAAAATTTGCTTGTTTGTTAATACAGACAAGAAAATTATACTTATCAACATGGAAAATTTGCTTGTTAGTTAATACAGACAAGAAAATTATACTTATCAACATGGAAAATTTGCTTGTTAGTTAATACAGACAAGAAAATTATACTTATCAACATGGAAAATTTGCTTGTTAGTTAATACAGACAAGAAAATTATACTTATCAACATGGAAAATTTGCTTGTTAGTTAATACAGACAAGAAAATTATACTTATCAACATGGAAAATTTGCTTGTTAGTTAATACAGACAAGAAAATTATACTTATCAACATGGAAAATTTGCTTGTTAGTTAATACAGACAAGAAAATTATACTTATCAACATGGAAAATTTGCTTGTTAGTTAATACAGACAAGAAAATTATACTTATCAACATGGAAAATTTGCTTGTTAGTTAATACAGACAAGAAAATTATACTTATCAACATGGAAAATTTGCTTGTTAGTTAATACAGACAAGAAAATTATACTTATCAACATGGAAAATTTGCTTGTTAGTTAATACAGACAAGAAAATTATACTTATCAACATGGAAAATTTGCTTGTTAGTTAATACAGACAAGAAAATTATACTTATCAACATGGAAAATTTGCTTGTTTGTTAATACAGACAAGAAAATTATACTTATCAACATGGAAAATTTGCTTGTTAGTTAATACAGACAAGAAAATTATACTTATCAACATGGAAAATTTGCTTGTTAGTTAATACAGACAAGAAAATTATACTTATCAACATGGAAAATTTGCTTGTTAGTTAATACAGACAAGAAAATTATACTTATCAACATGGAAAATTTGCTTGTTAGTTAATACAGACAAGAAAATTATACTTATCAACATGGAAAATTTGCTTGTTAGTTAATACAGACAAGAAAATTATACTTATCAACATGGAAAATTTGCTTGTTTGTTAATACAGACAAGAAAATTATACTTATCAACATGGAAAATTTGCTTGTTAGTTAATACAGACAAGAAAATTATACTTATCAACATGGAAAATTTGCTTGTTAGTTAATACAGACAAGAAAATTATACTTATCAACATGGAAAATTTGCTTGTTAGTTAATACAGACAAGAAAATTATACTTATCAACATGGAAAATTTGCTTGTTAGTTAATACAGACAAGAAAATTATACTTATCAACATGGAAAATTTGCTTGTTAGTTAATACAGACAAGAAAATTATACTTATCAACATGGAAAATTTGCTTGTTAGTTAATACAGACAAGAAAATTATACTTATCAACATGGAAAATTTGCTTGTTAGTTAATACAGACAAGAAAATTATACTTATCAACTGGAGAACCTAATTCAGTATTACGGCGGTATCGCGAATATCCTTGTTTGTGACGCCCTCGCCGTCGGCGGGGCGATGTGAGTGCAATGTACGTGTGTTGTGTTTTATGAAGGGCTTGGGCCCTGGTAGTCACGTCGTCAGGGTCATCGAGGCGTGCCTCGGTCTCCTTCGGACGCGGGTGACTCTGTGATTCGCGATGGGATTGTAAGTGGCGGCACTTACAATCAAGGGTTTAGAGTGTGTGACGGCAGAGTCGAAATATCGGCGGGAAGCCTGCTTCAGGTACTGAGCTATGGTCGGCAGCTCAAGATCTATGTGTAGATTTTCATTACGCAAGAACCACGGTGCACCGGTGGCCTTGCGCATGAAACGATTTTGTATTACCTGAAGTCGGTGAATGTGACGCGGGGAAGCATGCGCAAAGACGGGGCTTGCGTATGTCATTATGGGTCGGATGCACGCTTTGTATATTGTAATTTTATTACGCAGGGACATTTTGCTATTTTTATTGAGTAACGGGTGCAAACGACCTAGGACGAACGCTGCTCGATTCCGTACGCGGTTGAAATGAACGCCTAAGTACTGTCTGTTCCCAGGGGATTGGACGATCAAATGACTCTATAGTTGGGAGATGCGGCGTTTTGTTGCGCCGAGAGAAGTACATGGCTGCACTTTTGGTGGGGTTAACCTCGATCCTCCATTTCCGAAACCATTTCCCTAAGGTGTTGGCTGCAGATTGGAGGCGTCTACAAATAGCGTCTGGTTTAAACCCAGACACATAGAGGCCGGTGTCATCGGCGAAAAGGGCTAGCTCTACACCGCGAGTGCGCGGTATGTCGTTGGTGTAGAGTGTGTACAAAATAGGACCTAGGACGGAGCCTTGTGGTACTCCGGCACAAATAGGGTGAACCTCGGAGCGCGTTCCCTCGACGCGGTAACGAAAGGTTCGATTTAGGAGAAAGTCTCGTATGATAAGTACGAGTCGATCTGGCACACCGAGCTCATATAGTTTGTATATGAGCCCGTTGTGCCAGACCTTGTCGAAAGCTTTCGCCACGTCGAGGAAAAGTGCCCCAGTTTGGTAGCCCTGAAGAAATTTACTGAGGATGTGCTCCGTGATGCGGTGCACTTGATGTGTGCATGAGTGTTGGGTGCGAAACCCGAACTGCTCATTGATTGGTAGCCCTCGGGACAGCATGAAGTCCTTGAGGCGGGCGAGGATGAGCCTTTCATATACCTTACCCAAGACTTTGAGTAGGCTTATGGGTCGATAGGCTGATGGATCGGTTGGATGTTTTGAGGGCTTGAGAATCCCTATGACGTCGGCTTCCTTCCAGGTGTTCGGGAAGGTGCCTTTGGATATAGCCGCGTTGTAGATTATTACCAGTAGGTGTAAAATGGACATGGGTAGGAGTTTCATCACCTTGTTGGTGATGCCGTCGGGGCCGGAGCCTTGCGTGGTCGCAGGTTTTAATTATGGACTCAACTTCGGTGCATGTGACTTGGGTAACGGAATCGCGAGGTGGTTCCTTACTCCTCCGATCGACCTCGCTCTCAACCATTGCAAGGTGAGCGGCGTCGATCGGTAGTGTGCTCGGTGAGCATTGGAGCTCCAGATTGTCAGCCAGACATTCGGCTTTCTCTTCGTCTAAGAAGGCGGGTGGTTTATTAGGACGCGCTAAGGGAGGCATTGTTTGGGCGTTGCCCCCGTTTAGGGATTTGGGAAGTCGCCAGAAGGCGAGGTGGGAAGGTTCGATATTGGAGAGGTGATTATCCCACCGATCGTTCCTGTACTGGGCTATGCGTGACCGGACTTCACGCTGAAGGGTACGTAGCACCAGCCGGTTACTTTCAGTGGGATATAAGTCGTGGGCACGAGTCGCCGCATTCTTGCGCCTCATTAGGTCCTTTATGTCGCTTGGCAGGGTCCATCGGTGGTCTTCCACCGAGGGAACCTGCCTCGAACAATCCTCGACGACTGTCTGGATGTGCCTAGTGAGGGCATGAACTGCGAGGTTCGTGTCGTGGACTGAAGATATGTTCCTAGGAATAGCATCTAGGTGTGGTGATGTGGCTTCCTTCAGGTCGTTCCTGAGTCGGTGCCAGTCTACTATGGTTTTGGTGGAGGGTGAGGTTGGGGCGGAGGGCCCTAACCGAAGAAGAACGGGGCGATGATCGGAAGCGAGCTCGTGGATTACGTCTATCCCTTGGAAGGCGAGGTTGATGTTCTTACAGATGGCAATATCAAGCACATCCGGTGCGTGACCCAATATATATGGAAAATGGGTAGGCGTAGTAGGCGTCACGACGTCGAAGTCGAGTGCGTCGCTTAGCGAGTCTAAAGCCAACCCCCGGGGGTTGATTTTAATTGCATTCCACCGAGTGTGCTTGCTATTGAAATCTCCTGCCAAAATGACTGAATTTCCAAGGGATAGGAGTGCCACGAAGTCGCTTCGTAATACTTGTGCATCACGTCTGCAAGGCAGGTAGACGGACGCGATTGTGATGGGGGCGTGGCCGGTCATGGCTAGCTGACAGACTGAGGCTTCTAGGAAAGTGAGGGTTGGCGTGTCGACGGGCACGCAGTGCAAGGACTTTTTGTAGTAAATGAGAGTTCCGCCATTAGCGGCAGAAGTTCTATCATTCCTAATGATGTTATAATTCGCAATGTTGGGATTGCGAGTGTGCGGTTTGAGGAATGTCTCCTGCACTAGGAGCACGTCGACTTGGTGATCGCGAACGAAATTGAAGATTTCGTCGCGTTGATTGTTAATACCGTTCGCGTTAAAAAATGCGACGTTAACGCGAGCGAACGCGGTTTTACTCTGCCGTTGTAAAGGCCCTCTATGCTTGAAAGTTGACGATGGCTGACACTACATGTTGGTAGCGCATTGTGGCGGCAATCCTGACTTCGGGCTTGCCATTAGAATCCCTTAAGGCTTTTGCTAGGGCTGAGACGTCGGCGCCGTTGAAGACGGCGGCGAAGCGACACACTAAGTCGAGGTCGCTTTCGATAACCGGCCGTCCGGCTGATGGAGGAGGCTGCTCAACCGGTTGAGCAACGGTCGCTACGCCGATCGGCGTATGCCATGTGGGGCGTAGAGGTCGGACAGAAGCGAGAATTGGCGCGGGGCGGCGGTCGGGGTAGCGACCTTGGGCGCGATTTTAGTGCCGGACGTTTCGGCTTGGGGGCTTTTGGGCAGCCAAGGTAATTGGCTGTGTGTCCCTCTGTGTTGCATAGGACACATGCGGGGGGACCGAAAGTGGCCAGAAGGGCCTTGTCCTTGGGTCTCGGACATTCGGTGGTGCCATGGTCACCCAGGCACTTGACGCATCTGGGTTTGCCGAAGCAATTGCGTGCTGAGTGGCCATATAATTGGCATTTGTGACACTGGCCTGGTGGGCCGTTTTATGTGGGCGCTCTATAGTCAGCCCAGAGAGGTGGCAGCAGGTTTTCAGGTTAAATACCTGCTTCCCGGCCTCGGATCTTCGAGGGCCACAATCACCATGTTGAATGGCTTTTATTATGGCCACTGTACATCCTATGCACAGACAGGACTGGGAGATTCTGGGCCTGAAGGTCCTCTTTGATCAGATCAGCTGGGATTTCCCGCGGAGGTTTTAATTACTACCCTGAGTTGGCGCTCTTCTGCCAAGGTGTAGGTGTGAAAGAAAACACCTTTGTCTTGCAAGAAGCGAGTTACCGCTCTATGGTCGTCCGTGGTTTCTAGCTGCAGTTTAATACCTACAGCGGTGGGGATCGCTTGATATTTGTAGCGATTGGATAGGGCCGATGCGACAATCGGCCACTTGTCTTGTGCCTGAATGAAGACAGGCGGCGGGCGTTTCGATGGCTGTGAGACAGCCGAAGGTTTTTTTGAGCCAGCTAGGGCGCGCTCAGGAGCGGCGGGGGCTTGCTGTGGGGCAGCTGTGAGGGGCCCTGGGGCAGGGCCGACGTAGATGGCTGGGGAGAGGGGGCCTTCATTTCCCGTTTTTTCGCCTTAGGAGGCGGCGTCGGGGCGGGTGAAGCCCGCTTTTTCTTTTTCAACCAGCGTGAAATCGCTGGTGTCTTCAGCTTGGGGATACTCAGTGGACGCTGCGTTATCCAGCTCCATTTCGGAGACTGCGGATGAAGTGCAGGATATGGAGGAGGCCCTTGAGGAGGGTCTATCCGGGAGCGGTCTTTCTTTGATTATGTCCTGGAAGACATCGGGGTATTTATTTTTTAGTATGCTGATGAAGTGCAGCAACGACTCTGAGGAAGAGTCCTCCATTGTGCACTCTGTTCACTTTTATTTTTTCCTACTTTATTTGTGGGAAGTGTGGCCACCGGTGGGATGCCGGGGTGAATAGCCTACTTCCCTTCCTGCCGGGTATAGGCAGGGAGGATGTGTGCCTAGTTGTGTAGCCCTAGTGCGTCCAAGTGCCAGTCTTATTGTGCACTTGGGACTATTATAAGTCCAGCGGGTTGGTCAACCTTGGCTAGGGCACTACCCAAGGCCAAGTTTTGCGTCGACTCCTTCCGGTTTCGCGTTTCCCAGAAAGGGAACCACGGGCGTACGGGGCTAGCCCTACACTAGCTAAGTTAACACCGCAAGGTATCCACTAGTGTAACCACCCAGGTGGCTTTACAATAATCTTTCTCGGAAACTAATTTCCGATTACAATAGCACCCGCAATAAAAATTGCTCGGTGTATTGTTCTCGGAACAATGGGTGCGCAGGTGGCTCGCTCGGGGGCAGGTAGCTCGGGACGATCGTGGCGGGGAGCCGGGCGACCGTTCTCGGCGACTGCTGAGCGTCGAATGTGTTGTTTTGTCTTATGCTAAAACTTCAAAGGGTTATTGAACCTTTATTTGTGTACTACAAACTGAGAGCTATAATATATATATATGCATACGTAGCAATGTGTGACCAATGTAATAAATAAAAAATGTATGAAAACAAGAAAAGTTTATGCACGTAAGAATAATATATATATAGTAACCTAAATAACCCAGCTAATTAATTTAATAATTTTCGGAGAAAGTTCCTCAGATCTGCCAATGTTCTGGCTACGAGCGTAGATGTCAAATTCCACATTCCAGTTATTGCCCCGGTAATAGTAATGCTGCTGACAGATACTTCTGTGATTATTTTCAGCTTCAAGGTTTTCAGTTCCATCGTTTGAATAAGTCAGTGCAAATATGTTTTCTTAGCCACATCGTACATTAAGAAGAAATAACTTTGGAGGAACATTTTGCTTTCTATATTCTTTATTCTCAACAATTACTTTTAAATATGAACGAATTACTAACGATTATTCCTATTATTAAATGACTCACAAAATGCTAGATTCTATGGACTTTATAAATACCTGTAGGATATACACGGGGCACAGTTATGTAGGTATGTACACGCAGAGCCCCAGGTGCCACATGTGTGTACGTAGTGGTATGCACGTGCAGGGTCCGACACTGTGTATCTGTCTGTGGGCACGTCCCTGGAGTCTGCATCCAAAGCTTGCTTATAAAAATAAATAAGCGTCCTCGACCCCTCACACTCACACTCACCAGACGAAACACAGCAGTCTCATGCTGATATTTTAAGCTGGTATACTATGAGGGTACGGTCACCGATCGAGTCAACCCAACCATGCTACAGCTATAAGTAAACTGAAGCGTGGGTTTACCACTGAAACTGAATACTTTGGAACACACCAATCTTCACGTATGCTCTGTAGTACTGCATGAAAAAATCAAATTCCATTTGTTATTCACACACACACACAAATACAGTATTTCATGATAAAACCCTCTTAGTTAGGCACACGTTTAATTAATATAATAAGTAATAAGTAGTAATGGAACGCAACAGATTGTGATAGATTACAGGACAATCGGAACGAGTAATGTTACATAATGAATCCCATGCGATGACTGATCCTCGCCAACACGGCGCTAGGGCCAGGAGCGGAGAGACCGGAATGCGCCTCTGGTTGCTTATTTATTGAACACACCTGTTTGACATCCTGTGTCCTTAACACTGCCCCTCGACCCTCTGACTTACCTCAAATGGATTATATTATATATTTTAACCATTTATAATTTGTGTTTAAAATTGTAATATGTAATTTGTAAGCAGATAGTAGATAATAAAGTATTTCTGTTAATACTAACACCTGTGATCAAGAAATACATTTGTTATTATTGTTACATCGGAGCAGGGAACCTGGTCCTCGGCAGTCGTCTGGCAATAACTAGAACAAGTCACCTCGGTCGAAATCAACTAGGAACAAGTTAAATGTACGTCATTATATTGACATCCTAATTAACAAGAACTTGTATAAAAATGCACTAAAACATCGTAAATAAGGATTTGAAGTTTTTGGAAACCACTGAACTTGTAACGCTAAGCAACTCTTCCCTCTGACATCTAAAATGCTTATTTTGAACTTTTTAACTTATGATAAGTAATTCCTACATCTCATGTCATCTCATTTCAACTTTTATAACAAATCACAAGTATTATACTAAATTATTGTGCGATAATTATACAGGCCACGTGAAGCTTGTGTCAGCAGTAGGCAGCAGTAGGCAGCAGGAGTGACCGGCCGGGGACTGCAGTAGGCCCCGTGGTTGTGAGCACGTTGCGCTTCATATGGTGAGTGACAGGAGCAGAAATCCGTTTCCTGTAAATATGTCTGACTTCATTCACCTCGTAATGGTGACGAAGCATGGTTTTAGCCGATGGAAGGTGTTACGGGCCGCAGATATAAATTACCATTAGGTGTACTGTGTTCACATTTTTCATTTATAGTTTTTAATATAAAATCGGTCTAATACTTATTTCATTTTAAACAAATCCGCACACAAAGCTTCTGACAAGACGTAAATCCGTCGTTCCATCTAAAGTAAGTAAGCCTTCCGAGACTGTCGTTCGTAAATCTCCGGAGAACACGCAGACTCCGCCGTGAGTCGGGAGTCGCAGTGCGCTGCCCTATCATGTTTTAATCAGCTAATATTACTTTTAAATATCATCTCATTTTACAGTATATTTTCAAGTTTTCTTATATACCAATTTAGTAAAATCTATTTATTAGTGTGTGTAACGCTGCGTTAAAGCAGGTATCATAGAGTGATAATATTTCCATAGAAACATCAACAAAATTTTGATATCACAATCAAGGCTGTATGAACTTATATCCCTCAGCCTATTAATTATATGAGATAATTGATAAATAATTAATAATATAAAAAACAAGTGGAATTTTCTTACTTTACGGAGAGGAGTGCGCGAAGTTTGCCCGTGTGTTATACTAGTCAACTTATAGTACACTAAAGCAAGTCGTTAGGTCGAGACCACATGCCACTGGGTGACTAGGTAATTTCATCGCACACACATAATTGTGTTTTGTGATAATTGTTTTGTACCCCACTGTTATAGATTAATTTAGTCTTAAGCTTTTTTTTGTTGTACTTTATTAATAGGGATAAAAAAACAAAGCAAACAAAATAAAAGAACTCAAAACTATCATATACCTAAAGAGTAAAGTAATAGCTAACAACGGCCTCCTCTCTGGAGAGCGTAGAGCGTAGTCCGCTAAGCAGCTCCACTACGGTTTGGCCGACATCACATGTCTTTGAAAATATTTTTCTTTTTTATTGCTTGGCCATGCAGGTTACCTCACGACGTTTTCCTCCGCCGGCCTCGGTTCAAGATTTGCTGGCGTAACATTAAGACATGTGTTCTGCGAGGTCCGTCCCCGGTCTTATCATGCTGCACCAAGTAACAAGCTGCGTCGTGCATATACCACCAATAGGCTTGTACATAAAGTTTTAGTAGTGACCTGGTTCCTCACAAGGTCCCGGTTTCGGGTATATTTGTACTTTATAAATTGTTGGTTTACGGGCCTGGGCGTGTCGTCTGTTTGATAGATATAGGATCTTTGCACGTTCCTCCGACTTTGCTCGTATTAAACATTCATACCATCGGAACAGGGACGGGAGTGTGGATAGTTTTCTTTATACTTTCTAAGCAAGTGCTTGAGCACGATCCCACCTGATGTTAAGTGGAAATGCAGTCCTGGATGGTAAGGCGCACTAGCTCAGTAAATGCCTATTCACTCTACTCTTGAAAACACCCACATTGTAATCGGAGGGAAAGACAGACGCGGGCAAACTATTCCCGTCCTTTGCTGTACGAATAACGAAAGACGAAGCAAAGCGCTTTGTTCGGGTTTGAGGGATGTTCACAACAAAAGGATAAAATCCAGCAGTGCGTCGTGAGGTCCTATGGTGGAACGGGAATGGGGGATTTCGATCTTGTAATTCCTGAGCACATTCTCCAAAAGGCATTCAGTAAAACACTGAAAGGCTAGCCACCTTACGCCTGTGCTCAAGACTGAGCAGATTGGTTTCAGCTGCGTCACCAATTAGCCTCTTAGCCCGCCTTTCCACCGAGACCAAAATTATGAGATGGCATTTAGCGGCGCCTGCCCAAATGTGACATCAGTATTCTAAACACGACCGGACTTGATCTTTGTGGAGCGTTAAAAGCTGTCCCGCAGAGAAATACCAGTACAATTTGCCCAGGATTTTTGCAGCTATCTTCGCCTTGGACTGGATGAATCGTCCATGTCTCGAGTTTCCGTAGCACCGCGAGGGTGCTAGGGGAGATCTGACCTCCCGAGGGACGTGCTCAGGCACCGTGCAGAGGGGCACCGGTGCGTTCCTATGGAGATCCTGGAGCCCCTCTAAATGCAATGAGGATGACCACCGGGGGGGTTTTAGTGGTTACAAGTCCCACATAACCCTGTCTCACCCCCAGGAGACAGGGTATCTTTTGAAGATTTCCCCCCCGACAAAAAAAAAAAAAAGATGAATCGTCCATAGTTAAGGGTTGATGAAATTACGATTCCCTGTAACTAAAGGTGATCTATGAGTTCCACAGATAGATCTTGGAAGGTAGGAGCCAAGGTGCACTGGCTCCTTTTGGCTGAGAAAGACACGCTTGTTTTTTGGTGGCACTGAATCTCACACGATTGGCGTCGCCCCAACTGGAAACCTCCTGTAATGTGAGACATGTGGCGTATCTTCACACGTATTAGAAACAACAGTAGCTATGAAAAGAACTGTTTGTTACATTGTTTTCATGGTTCTCAATAAAACCAAGAACATTAGTCCTGAATAGGACTGGTCAATATTCACCGAGAATAATAGCCTTGGAAAGGACTGACAGATACTTATTCTCCATGCCATGAAACTGATCTCTTGTCTTCAAGAAATACGCAAAAGACTCATTCGCTCTACCATGGCTCTTCTTTGGGACTCTCCTTGGTGGCATTAGCACCAAACTGGTAACTCTCTACAACTGTGCTGTCGTCTGAATACCCAAAGATACCAGGTTTTAGCAGGTCATTGATATGCAGCAGAAACAGAGTGGCAAAGAGAACAGACCCCTTAGGAACTCCAGCGTTTATTACCATTGTCTCAGACGAGCAGCCATATATGACTACTCGCAGAGACCGCTCCTTCAGGAAGTCAGCTGACAAGGTGATCAAGCCAGGATAGACGCCATACGCTGGAAGCTTTCTGATAAGGCTATCATGCCAGACCCTGTCAAAGGCCTTCGAAATATCAAGTGAGACAGCTAGTGCTTCACCGTTGTTCTCGAGAGCCTCACCAAAGAGATGAGTGGCGTGCACTAGAAGATCGCCAGTTGACCGGTTTCAACGAAACCCGTACTGTCGGTCGCTAAGGGTGTCATTATTTTCTAGGTATGCCACAAGGCGTGCATTCAATATACGCTCCATTATCTTACAAATAATGGAGGAAATTGAAATTGGTCGATAATTGACAGGATCACGGGTTGCATATCGCAAGCTTCCAGGACTTAGGCACAATTCCGGTCTTTGAGGAGAGATGGTACAGGCGTGTTAAAACAGGAGACAACTCGGGAGCACAAGACTTGATTGAATATTGAAGATTATCGCTGGAATACCGTCAGGCCCATGGGATTTGCTCACGTCTAGACAGCGCAGCTTCTTGAGTACCTCTTTGTTAGTGATGTGTACCTCTGGCATTGAAGTATTACTGTGAGGTAAGGTAGGTGGTATATTATCGCCGGGGTCCAGACGAGAGCTTTGGGCAAAGAGATTTGCAAAGAAGTCTGCTTTCTTTTGCCGTGTGGGCCAAAGAGTCGTCAGGCTTAATCAGCGGGGGTAGTGAAGACCGACAGAAGTTTGCCTCAATCGCTTTGGCAAGAGACCAAAACGCTCTACTACCAGTTGGCTGAGCAGAAAGTTTTGTACCAATATGTTTTATGCGATTAAGACGAGCTTTCTGTAATTCCTTTTTAAAGGACTTGGAGGCTCGGTTAAAGGCTTCGTTCTTCGTTTTGACATCCGAAGATTTGCGGTTTCGAGCATCACCCCAGAATAAATATGCTTTTCAGCTTGGACGCACTCAGCGTTAAACCAGGGGTCAGCTTTGCCACCAATGGGTACGTCAGCGTGAGGAATATAATGTTCCATGGCTTGACTCACTACATCGGTTATAGCTTCTGCACATCTCGACGGGTCTTTGGAAGAAAAGCGTACCTGGCGCCATGGATCAGATGCAACGAAGTGCCGCATCTCATCCCAATCTGCTTACTAGTAACGCTACATTCGCCGGACACCATGAACATTGTTACCCGGGGGAGAATGGGACGATTCAGATTTCACCAGATAGTGATCAGAAGTTCCCAATGGTGAGGAGACTTTGACAACGTATCTGTTTGGATAAGAGGTCAACAGAAGGTCCAGGCAATTGGCTGTGAGGCCAGGCACCCTAGTGGCTTGCATTACCAGCTGAGAGAGGTGTTAGGGACAAGTTCCACGCCTTTCTCAGCATGGTCGGTCTTCTGGTATAGGAATAACCAATCCTGATGGCAGGCATTGAAGTCCCCCAGAAGGACTAGTTGGTCAGAAGGAACTGAAGCTGGGCCGCATGAGCGACCTCACTTAGATGTTCAAACATCCGTCTCTGGGTCACCGGTGTGCGAGCGGTAGACACAAGAGTAAAGGATCTTATCGGTGCCCGTGTCTATCATTACTCATAATGTATAAAAGGCGGGGTCTTCAAGATGACGAAGATGTAGACAGCATATGTCATTACGGACGTACACACAGACTCCGGCTCGGAAGAGGGCGGAAGGTATGGTCCAATGAGTATCCAGGATAGTTGAGGTACGCTGTATCAAGAGGACAACGAATCTGCGTCTCCGTCAGGAAAAGTAAGTGCGAATTTCAGTCTCGAGGTGGTTGTGGACTACATTCAGATTACAGTGCAAACCTCGGATGTTGGTAAGGTGCACTTTGAGTGAGAGGAAGTGCAACCGCTGTTGAACCTTACTTTTATTGTTGAAATGAGAGTGACTAGAATGAAGGATGGTAGTTGACCGAGGCATTGCGATGTGGGGAACTCCCTCCTCAGGGATTGCTGTCGGGTCCTCTCGTCCAGTCGCCAACCGGCACGATGGAGCCACCCTGGGATTTTTCTCAGCTGGCGGGGCAGCCTTTCGCGAGTGGCTTTCTCGCTTCTTGGGCCCCCAACTATCTGCGGTTGGCCAGCGGAGAACCGTGCTTCGGATCCCGCTACACTCCAAGACTCTCTCGTCTCACGCGCCGTGACGAAATGACGTGTACTGAGCTCCGTGAGTCTAGTTTTAAATAACTTGTGTCAGTGTGTGAACTGTCTTTGCCGTGTGTTAAAGTGTAGTATAACCTTATAACTACGTTTGTTTAATTATTTGTGAATAGTTAAACAGCAGGGTATGGCCCATATTTATTTATTTGTAGTTTTAGTCTCAGGAAATAGATTATTTATTTAAAGTTAATGAATTGTGTAGAGTACGCGAGTATTCAATACGCGAACACTCTCTGATATTGGTGTGCGTATAAAACACGTGCTTCTTTGGGTTAGGTTAATTCTAGGTTATATATGCGTTATCACCCCTGAATGGACACAATGGATAACAAGGAATGCCCGGACACCATTAAACATCCTGCGGATCTTTACACTTGCCAGACGAGTACAAGGATTCGGAGACCTTTATTACTGGTGACGATGCATTCCCAGTTCTCAAGGGTGACAACGCATCTGCATTATGCTTCCTTGTCAAGGATGAGTGTAGATGTCATGGGCCGCAGGAATCACTTTCCGTCAGGTGAACTGTGTGTGAGTTTGTGACGCTCAATGCAATAAAAAAAAGTTTAAAAAGTAATTAGTATCTAATTATTAATCGATAAACACGTTTACTAAGTGATAATATACATTTACACTTAATACATGGCGTGGCGGATATCTGATACTTTCTCCTCCGTTTACTTTCTATAACTGATCAGCATATTCCCGGCTCCACGGTATTTTCAAAGATACTATTATTATACATAAATATAAAGTGAGAATACGAAAAATACGAAAATTATTATCAAGGCAGTGAGTAAACAGTTTTCCTTGGCGCGTTGCCGGAGGAAATTGTTTATTTTGATCACTGAACTTATTTCTCTATAGTTATGTATACATAACGATATTTTCATCCCGAACTTATGTTATGTAAGTAAACACCTTCATGTCACAAACTTAATGTGTACAGGTAGAAAACATTTCACAAAATTCTTATCCTATTCTTTTGGTTTATGAAATTATTGGATACACATATTTTTCAAATGTAAAATGGAAAATTACAAAAGATCCTAAGAGAAAAGAACCTTTATTCTCGCCATGATAAACTATTGATAACTATTGACTTAGTATTTTTTATGGCCTTAAGTATTGAAATGTCGAAATGTCGGGAGCGCCTTTAGGACCTTATCTATAGCATCATATACAGGTGTATCACTGGATGTTTCACGTTACCCATTGCTAGATTATTTAGACAAAGTAATAAATATATAATAAAAAGATTGAGCCATTACTTAAATACACTAATAAACAATCAACAATAACAGCAAGCCATAGCAAGCCATAGCAAGCCAAAGCAAGCCATAGCAAGCCGTAGCAAGCCATAGCAAGGCTCATTAAATAAAGCTATGAACAAACATTAATAAGAACAAGGTAGAGCGAGGCTAATTAAATAGTTAATAATAACAATTAGTCACAGTGAGATCAGTTAAATAGCAAGACTTTGTAGTGTTAAGATGCAACCAAATCAATATGCAAGAAGCTTATCCTGAGCTGATGATGAACATGTCAACCTAAGCGACTCCCTCATACATACAATTATATTGTGGAATTTTATTTATTTTTGGATGAGATAGTGTTGTTAAATATACAAGATGCACAAGCGACTTCACTCCTGAGTATTGCAAGGGAACGTCTGCTTACCTGTTATTGCTCCTCGAGGAGTGTACTCATTATATGAAAACAAGAAGCATTATTATGCTATTTGACGTTGGTATCCTGTGAGGTGTCCTTACCGGCGAACTGACCCACTCTGCAGAACGGAACCAGCTCAAGCAGTTGTCATTGATTCAACTTAATTAATACCCTCCTTATATCAACCTATACGACTCAGTTTAGTTCACCTATGAAATAGTTAACGAAATGCCCAAATACCGAAACCTGCTGCTATATTTACCAATCAATATATAACAAGGATAAGGGAAGAGCGTATTTGCCCAAATTGTCATGACAGTATAATATTCTCGTATATAATACTTCATTTATCGTTGTACAATGTATTCTCGTATATATTACTTCATATATTGTTGTACAATGTATTCTCGTATATATTACTTCATGTATCGTTGTACAATGTATTCTCGTATATATTACTTCATATATTGTTGTACAATGTATTCTCGTATATATTACTTCATATATCGTTGTACTATGTATTCTCGTATATATTACTTCATGAATCGTTGTACTATGTATTCTCGTATATATTACTTTATATATCGTTGTACTATGTATTCTCGTATATATTACTTCATATATCGTTGTACTATGTATTCGCGTCTCTTGTAACGGAATATTTTTCCTTAAAAATTGTTACATTACAGATATTTTCTTATTCATATTAAATCCGTGACAAGTAGCGGCAGGAATAACAAATGTGTTGCTATAGCGCGCTGCAACTACTTAATAATAGTCATTGAATGTTTGGGGGACATTTGCGAAAGTTGTTATATAAAGAAATATCCTGGTGTTTGTTTTTTACTTATTTGCTATCGTTACTGAAAAATTGTATGTAATTGTATGTAATTGTATATAATTGTATATAATTGTATGTAATTGTATGTAATTGTATATAATTGTATATAATTGTATGTAATTGTATGTAATTGTATATAATTGTATATAATTGTATGTAATTGTATGTAATTGTATATAATTGTATATAATTGTATGTAATTGTATGTAATTGTATATAATTGTATATAATTGTATGTAATTGTATGTAATTGTATATAATTGTATGTAATTGTATGTAATTGTATATAATTGTATGTAATTGTATATAATTGTATGTAATTGTATATAATTGTATGTAATACTGAATGATAAAAAATTAAAATCGATGTCAAAATATTATTCCATAAATAAAGTAATTATTGGTGCATTGCATGCTGCAATGATAAGACAAGACGCTCAGTCGTTTCCGCCATTTCATTCATAAATTGCTCGATATAATCGTGAAGCACCCCGCCCCCTCTCCACCCCTGCACTGTCCCCGCCGCCACCGTGTACCTGGTACTCTTGACTCGTAGTCAGTATTGGTCCCACAATTTTGTGCAGGATCTCTGGAAACTTTAATAACCAATAACTATATAATATTAGTAATTTTCTTTGTTACTTATTATATTAGTAACTTTCTTTGTTACTTATTATATAAGTACTCTTCTTTGTTACTTATTATATTAGTACTCTTCTTTGTTACTTATTATATAAGTTCTCTTCTTTGTTACTTATTATATAAGTACTCTTCTTTGTTACTTATTATATTAGTACTCTTCTTTGTTACTTATTATATAAGTTCTCTTCTTTGTTACTTATTATATTAGTACTCTTCTTTGTTACTTATTACATTAGTACTCTTCTTTGTTACTTATTATATAAGTTCTCTTCTTTGTTACTTATTATATTAGTAACTTTCTTTGTTACTTATTATATAAGTACTCTTCTTTGTTACTTATTATATAAGTACTCTTCTTTGTTACTTATTATATTAGTACTCTTCTTCGTTACTTATTATATAAGTTCTCTTCTTTGTTACTTATTACATTAGTAACTTTCTTTGTTACTTATTATATAAGTACTCTTCTTTGTTACTTATTATATGTCTCTTTGTTACTTATTATATTGGTACTCTTCTTTGTTACTTATTATAAGTTCTCTTCTTGTTACTTATTACATTAGTAACTTTCTTTATTACTTATTATATTAGTACTCTTCTTTGTTACTTATTATATTGAGTACTCTTCTTTATTACTTATTATATAGTTCTCTTCTTTGTTACTTATTATATAAATTACTCTTCTTTGTTACTTATTACATTAGTACTCTTCTTGTTACTTATTACATTAGTAACTTTCTTTATTACTTATTATATAGTTCTCTTCTTTATTACTTATTATATAAGTTCTCTTCTTTGTTACTTATTATATAAGTTCTCTTCTTTGTTACTTATTACATTAGTAACTTTCTTTGTTACTTATTATATAAGTTCTCTTCTTTCATTACTTATTATATTAGTACTCTTCTTTGTTACTTATTATATAGTTCTCTTCTTTGTTACTTATTATATAAGTTCTCTTCTTTGTTACTCTTATTATATAAGTGCTCTTCTTTGTTACTTATTATATAAGTTCTCTTCTTTGTTACTTATTATATTAGTGCTCTTCTTTGTTACTTATTATATAAGTTCTCTTCTTTGTTACTCTTATTATATAAGTTCTCTTCTTTGTTACTTATTACATTAGTACCTCTTTGTTACTCTATTACATTAGTACTCTTCTTGTTACTTATTATAAGTTCTCTTCTTTGTTACTTATTATATTAGTAACTTTCTTTGTTACTTATTATATAAGTACTCTTCTTTGTTACTTATTATATTAATTGCTCTTCTTTGTTACTTATTATATAAGTACTTTCTTCTTTGTTACTTATTATATTAGTACTCTTCTTTGTTACTTATTACATTAGTACTCTCTTTGTTACTCTATTATATTAGTACTCTTTGTTACTTATTATATAAGTTCTCTTCTTTGTTACTTATTATATTAGTAACTTTCTTTGTTACTTATTATATGTCTCTTTGTTACTCTATTATATTAGTATTCTCTTTGTTACTTATTATATTGAGTACTCTTCTTTGTTACTTATTATATAAGTGCTCTTCTTTGTTACTTAATATATTAGTACTCTTCTTTGTTACTTATTATATAAATTGCTCTTCTTTGTTACTTATATTAGTACTCTTCTTTGTTACTTATTATATTAATTACTCTTCTTTGTTACTTATTATATTAGTAACTTTCTTTGTTACTTATTATATAAGTGCTCTTCTTTGTTACTTCTTATTATATAAGTACTTTCTTGTTACTTCTATTATATTAGTACTCTCTTTGTTACTTCTATTATATAAGCACTCTCTTTGTTACTTATTATATTAGTACTCTTTGTTACTTATTACATTAGTACTCTTCTTTGTTACTTATTATATAGTTCTCTTCTTTGTTACTTATTATATAAGTCTCTTTGTTACTTATTATATGTCTCTTTGTTACTTATTATATAAGTACTCTCTTTGTTACTTATTATATTAGTATTCTCTTTGTTACTTATTATATAAGTACTCTCTTTGTTACTATTATATTAGTACTCTTCTTTGTTACTTATTACATTAGTACTTCTTTGTTACTTATTATATAAGTTCTCTTTGTTACTTCTATTATATTAGTAACTTTGTTACTTATTATATAGTTCTCTTCTTTGTTACTTATTATATTAGTAACTTTCTTTGTTACTTATTATAAGTTCTCTTCTTGTTACTTATTATATAAGTTCTTCTTTGTTACTTCTTATTATATAAGTACTTCTTTGTTACTTCTATTATATTAGTACTCTTTGTTACTTATTATATTAGTATTCTCTTTGTTACTTCATTATATTAGTAACTTTCTTTGTTACTTATTATATAAGTACTCTTCTTTGTTACTTATTATATAAGTACCTTCTTGTTACTTCATTATATTAGTACTCTTCTTTGTTACTTCATTATATAAGTTCTCTTCTTTATTACTTATTATATAAGCACTCTCTTTGTTACTTCATTATATTAGTACTTTCTTCTTTGTTACTTATTACATTAGTACTCTTTGTTACTTCTTATTATATTAGTACTTCTTTGTTACTTCTATTATATAAGTTCTCTTCTTGTTACTTATTATATTAGTAATTCTCTTTGTTACTTATTATATTAGTAACTTCTTTGTTACTTATTATATAAGTACTCTCTTTGTTACTTATTATATTAGTAATTCTCTTTGTTACTTCTTATTATATAAGTTCTCTTGTTACTTATTATATTAGTGCTCTTCTTTGTTACTTATTATATAAGTACTCTTCTTTGTTACTTATTATAAGTTCTCTTCTTTGTTACTTATTACATTAGTACTCTTCTTTGTTACTTATTATATAAGTGCTCTTCTTTGTTGCTTATTATATTAGTAACTTTCTTTATTACTTATTATATAAGTACTCTTCTTTGTTACTCTATTATATTAGTAACTTTGTTACTTATTATATTAGTAACTTTGTTACTTATTACATTAGTAACTTTCTTTGATACTTATTATATAAGCACTCTCTTTGTTACTTATTACATTAGTAACTTTCTTTGTTACTTCTTATTATATTAGTAGCTTTCTTTGTTACTTATTACATTAGTACTCTTCTTTGTTACTTATTACATTAGTACTCTCTTTGTTACTTCATTATATAAGTTCTCTTCTTTCATTACTTATTATATAAGTTCTCTTCTTTGTTACTTATTATATTAGTAACTTTGTTACTTATTATATAAGTGCTCTTCTTTGTTACTTCTTATTATATAAGTTCTCTTCTTTCATTACTTATTATATAAGTGCTCTTCTTTGTTACTCTATTATATTAGTAACTCTCTTTGTTACTTATTATATTAATTACTCTTCTTTGTTACTTCATTATATTAGTAACTTTGTTACTTATTATATGTCTCTTCTTTGTTACTTCATTATATAAGCACTCTCTTTGTTACTTATTACATTAGTACTCTTCTTTGTTACTTATTATATTAGTTCTCTTCTTTGTTACTTATTATATAAGTTCTCTTCTTTGTTACTTATTATATTAGCACTCTCTTTGTTACTTATTATATTAGTACTCTTCTTTGTTACTTATTATATAAGCACTCTCTTTGTTACTTATTATATTGGTACTCTTCTTTGTTACTTATTATATTGGTACTCTTCTTTGTTGCTTATTATATAAGTTCTCTTCTTTCATTACTTATTATATAAGTTCTCTTCTTTGTTACTTCATTATATAAGTACTCTTCTTTGTTACTCTATTATATAAGTTCCTCTCTTTGTTACTTATTACATTAGTACTCTTCTTTGTTACTTATTATATTAATTACTCTTCTTTGTTACTTATTATATAAGTTCTCTTCTTTCATTACTTATTATATAAGTACTCTTCTTTCATTACTTATTATATAAGTTCTCTTCTTTGTTACTTATTACATTAGTACTCTTCTTTATTACTTATTATATAAGTTCCTCTCTTTGTTACTTCATTATATTAGTAACTTTCTTTATTACTTATTATATAGGTTCTCTTCTTTGTTACTTATTATATTAGTACCTCTTTGTTACTTATTATATTAATTGCTCTTCTTTGTTACTATTATATTAGTACCTCTTTGTTACTTATTATATTAGTACCTCTTTGTTACTTCATTATATAAGTACCTTCTTGTTACTTATTACATTAGTACTCTTCTTTATTACTTATTATATTAGCACTCTCTTTGTTACTCTATTATATTAGTAACTCTCTTTGTTACTTATTACATTAGTACTCTTCTTTGTTACTTCATTATATTAGTAATTTTCTTTGTTACTTCTATTATATTAGTACTCTTCTTTGTTACTTATTATATTAGTAACTTTGTTACTTATTATATAAGTTCTCTTCTTTGTTACTTATTATATTAGTACTCTTCTTTGTTACTTATTATATAAGTTCTCTTCTTTGTTACTTATTACATTAGTACTCTTCTTTGTTACTTATTATATAAGTACTCTTCTTTGTTACTTCTATTATATTAGTACTCTCTTTGTTACTTATTATATTAGTGCTCTTCTTTGTTACTTCTATTATATAAGTTCTCTTCTTTGTTACTTATTATATAAGTACTCTTCTTTGTTACTTCTATTATATTAGTACTCTTCTTTGTTACTTCATTATATAAGTACTCTTCTTTGTTACTTATTATATTAGTACTCTCTTTGTTACTTCATTATATTAGTACTCTCTTTGTTACTTATTATATAAGTTCTCTTCTTTGTTACTTATTATATTAGTACTCTTCTTTGTTACTTATTATATAAGTTCTCTTCTTTGTTACTTATTATATTAGTACTCTTCTTTGTTACTTATTATATTAGTAACTTTCTTTGTTACTTATTATATAAGTACTCTTCTTTGTTACTTATTATATTAGTAACTTTCTTTGTTACTTATTATATAAGTACTCTTCTTTGTTACTTATTATATTAGTACTCTTCTTTGTTTCTTCTTAGTAATCTCTTTGCGATTTTGGATTGCCCGTTTTTTTCTAATAATTAAATAATAGTTGTGTATACTAATTTTAAGGTCTCAAATCTTTCTCAATAGACTTCTTCGAAGTGAGTCGCCATATTATCAATCTAAAATACAGAAGCTATACACTCATTGAATGAGTATTGAAGCATAGTTAACGGAAATTACAAAATCCTGCGACGAAATCTGCAATCACTGCGCACATCAGAACTTCATGCAAATAGCCGAGGAAGGAGACACCAGACGGTTCCTTGCGCCTCATTACTGCATAGTTCATGAATACATTGATTAGTTTTTAAAAGTTGCATCTTTTCTTTATTTTAAGAAATGTTACAATATGAAAGTGAAATGTTTTCTTAAAAATAATTCTATCAAGACTAGTGGGTCTCAGGAACGCGAGTCAGGAATTTAGTATTTGTACGTCAGTTTATATAACCAATGTCCTACGATTAGACAGCAGAGCATTGTGATAGGCCAGAGCAACGTGTGATTGTTTGCGTGGTTGTATTATGTATAAGCTTATTTTTGTTTTATTAATTACACTGAGCTTAAATTCATCGTATATCGGCCACCTGGCTGGCCTAGCGGTGCGGTGCGCATTGCGGGTAAGGCTAAGTCGTCCGCATTCACGGAATGAAGAGGCGCGACTCCAGCGTATGATGGTTGCAACGCATCGAACCTCCCCAAATGCCACCTGCCGTCCATGGGGGCGTACACAACGAGTACTCGAAAATAACAACTTTCTCGCCCTTCAGTGCTGGATCCAGGTAATGGCCATAATAGATGAGGGAGAGCGACGCAGCACAACTCCGTTACTACTGTTCCTCTGGTCCCACCAAACCAAAACATGAAGGGTCCTTGCTGCCCCGAGTGTAACTGTCCATGCACTGTTTGCAATCATATGCACCCAGTGAGTCAGCGAGCCAGTATAAGTATTCTGTTCATCGTGGTTATTACTTTTTTTATTACATTGTGAGTCACAAACTCACACACCGCTCTCGTGACGGCAAGTGATTCCTGCGGCCCACGATATCTACGTTCATCCTTGACAAGGAATCATAATGCAGATGCGTTGTCACCCTTGCGGATTGAGATGGAATCCCTCGTCACCAGTAATAAAGGTCTCCACTCACCAGACGAAACACAGCAATAATATACTTCTATTTTACGCTGGTATTCTGTGAGGGCGTGGTCCTACCCCGATCGAGCTGTCCCATTCATTCTGCGGCTAGAAACAAACTGCAGTGTAGCTCTACCACTGCCTCGACTATCATTCTGTACCCGCGTCGAGGCGAGACCTCATTCAGGAAGCACTCACTAAAATCACAACATATAATAAAAATTACAATAGCAAAAGAGAAACAACAAATATCTCGTAGAAGCGAACTTTGCGCCGCCCTGATTTACAGTTACTGCTTCCTTGTGACTCTAAAAGCCGTTTAACTTTCTGCACCATTTGCTGGAGTGCTTTATAAAGTTGATGGTTCTGTGTATGTTCGAGCCCCAAGCTTCTTATTGAACAGATATTTTCAAACACAGAATGATAACATCGGCACGTTTAACACAAACACAGAATGATAACATGACCGACCGTGAATCTCCGGGCGAATTCTAAACCAATTTTCCTATAAGTCGAATATTCAATGAGTTGAATTTATAAATCGAAATCTTATCAACTATAAGTTCAGCCATAAACAATTTAATTGCTAAAATAACTTTTTCTTGTTTCTTTGTACTATAAATATTTTTCTAGCACAAGCGTAGCCTACCCAAAAATAACTATTACCAGGGAAGTCTACCCGAGAGCCACATTGCTGACGGTTAAACAATAACAGTTAACAAATAGAGCCACGTTTCAGTATGTATCAAGCTGCACCATGAATGGTTCGGCTCGAACGAGAAAGGATCCGCGTTCACACAGCACCAGCGTGAATTGGAGCATAAAGTTCGCGTTGTTGACTTGTATACTCTTCTTTGTTACTTATTATATTAGTACTCTTCTTTGTTACTTATTATATTAGTAACTTTCTTTGTTACTTATTATATAAGTACTCTTCTTTGTTACTTATTATATAAGTTCTCTTCTTTGTTACTTATTATATTAGTACTCTTCTTTGTTACTTATTATATAAGTTCTCTTCTTTGTTACTTATTATATTAGTACTCTTCTTTGTTACTTATTACATTAGTACTCTTCTTTGTTACTTATTATATAAGTTCTCTTCTTTGTTACTTATTATATTAGTAACTTTCTTTGTTACTTATTATATAAGTACTCTTCTTTGTTACTTATTATATTAGTACTCTTCTTTGTTACTTATTATATAAGTACTCTTCTTTGTTACTTATTATATTAGTACTCTTCTTTGTTACTTATTATATTAGTACTCTTCTTTGTTACTTATTATATAAGTTCTCTTCTTTGTTACTTATTATATAAGTTCTCTTCTTTGTTACTTATTACATTAGTACTCTTCTTTGTTACTTATTATATAAGATGACGAAATACGAGCAGAGCACATAGTTCACCTGGTAGTTAGTGATGACCGCGCCACCATCCTGAACAAAGATTCAAAATGCAGATCCGTTGACATCCCTGAGGCCTGAGATGGAATGACTCGTTATCTATAATCGCGACCCGGAGGACTCTCACCACTAAACAATGAAAACCAGCTGCAGCCATCTTACGGGTGTATTCTGCGAGACGTGCAATCTACGTGCGTCAGCATAATGGCTCATTTGCAATGCTTTCATAACTACCGGATATAAGTTCCCACGTAGGTAATGTTACAGTAATACACTTTAACATTTAGTCTTTAGGAACGGATTGGACATTCGTTGTTCTACATCCTACTATGGCAACACGTTAATTTAATGAGTATGTAATTAAGATTAGTTTTTTATTTTTAAAAAGTCCGTAGGATGCTCCCGGAACTTCATTACTTATTCATGTTACAGCTTATGAAACTACAACAACGCAAGGTATTATATAAATGAATACTTCGTAACAAATTCAACTCCAATTTAAAAATAATAAAATACTCATAAAACCATTGAATATTCATCGAATGTACTTACTTACTTATTTACTTTTGTCATTGAGCGTTCGCGAAACTCGTGTTGGTTTTGTTGGTTTTGTAGCGGTTTGGGATAAATTTAATCATAAAAATATTTCAATGTTAAAGCTCTGAGCTCGCGTCTACGAATCGAGAGTCGTACTATATCGTTTTCAATACACATAAATATGTTTTCATTTAATATACATTCGCTGAATCGAAAGCATTCAGCACAAAGTCAACTTCCGTTCGGGCTTCATCTATAGTGTACGAGTATATAGCATATAGTTTGTAATTTTTGATATTGATTTTGCTTCGGCGGAACAGATAAGCTATATAGATTTTAAGAATATATTTTTTTATAAATTAGTATCGATATAGAAAATTTTCTGACGGTAACGTTTTAAACTTTAAACGAAAAATAAATGCAGAAAACAAACTACTTTTCATTTTACCTAAACGTCATCTTAGAAGATATTTACTGAAAGTAAAAATAAGCTACTTACTTGAAATGTTCGGCAGCTTGCTGAAAAAGTACTCTGTGCTCTGTGCTCAAAGTTTGGATAGTGAGTTTCTACTACTAACTAAAAGAACCAGTCAGATTAGTCCATTTTCTTTGTAATGTAATGTGTGTGCATGTGTGCGTGAGTTTGTATGTGTGTGTAAATGTTCTCTATCTGTGTAAGAATATGAAAGCCGGGATACACAGATACAATTAAAGTAACTTAAGCTAATACTTAAAAAAAGTTGTTTCGTGGAGTTAAGTTGGCGTAGAGGCGCGGCCTCCAGCGTGATGGTTGCAACGCATCGAACCTCCCAAATGCCACCTGCCGTCCATGGGGCGTACACAACGAGTACTCGAAAATAACAACTTTCTCGCCCTTCAGTGCTGGATCCAGGTAATGGCCATAATAGATGAGGGAGAGCGACGCAGCACAACTCCGTTACTACTGTTCCTCTGGTCCCACCAAACCAAAACATGAAGGGTCCTTGCTGCCCCGAGTGTAACTGTCCATGCACTGTTTGCAATCATATGCACCCAGTGAGTCAGCGAGCCAGTATAAGTATTCTGTTCATCGTGGTTATTACTTTTTTTATTACACTGTGAGTCACAAACTCACACACCGCTCTCGTGACGGCAAGTGATTCCTGCGGCCTACGATATCTACGTTCATCCTTGACAAGGAATCATAATGCAGATGCGTTGTCACCCTTGCGGATTGAGATGGAATCCCTCGTCACCAGTAATAAAGGTCTCCACTCACCAGACGAAACACAGCAATAATATACTTCTATTTTACGCTGGTATTCTGTGAGGGCGTGGTCCTACCCCGATCGAGCTGTCCCATTCATTCTGCGGCTAGAAACAAACTGCAGTGTAGCTCTACCACTGCCTCGACTATCATTCTGTACCCGCGTCGAGGCGAGACCTCATTCAGGAAGCACTCACTAAAATCACAACATATAATAAAAATTACAATAGCAAAAGAGAAACAACAAATATCTCGTAGAAGCGAACTTTGCGCCGCCCTGATTTACAGTTACTGCTTCCTTGTGACTCTAAAAGCCGTTTAACTTTCTGCACCATTTGCTGGAGTGCTTTATAAAGTTGATGGTTCTGTGTATGTTCGAGCCCCAAGCTTATTATTGAACAGATATTTTCAAACACAGAATGATAACATCGGCACGTTTAACACAAACACAGAATGATAACATCGGCACGTTTAACACAAACACAGAATGATAACATCGGCACGTTTAACACAAACACAGAATGATAACATCGGCACGTTTAACACAAACACAGAATGATAACATGACCGACCGTGAATCTCCGGGCGAATTCTAAACCAATTTTCCTATAAGTCGAATATTCAATGAGTTGAATTTATAAATCGAAATCTTATCAACTATAAGTTCAGCCATAAACAATTTAATTGCTAAAATAACTTTTTCTTGTTTCTTTGTACTATAAATATTTTTCTAGCACAAGCGTAGCCTACCCAAAAATAACTATTACCAGGGAAGTCTACCCGAGAGCCACATTGCTGACGGTTAAACAATAACAGTTAACAAATAGAGCCACGTTTCAGTATGTATCAAGCTGCACCATGAATGGTTCGGCTCGAACGAGAAAGGATCCGCGTTCACACAGCACCAGCGTGAATTGGAGCATAAAGTTCGCGTTGTTGACTTGTATACTCGGTAAATTAAAATGGTGTAAAAATAAAAATTTACTTCACTTGAAATCTATGTATTTGGTCTCGCGCACCAAATGAGACAGAATTATTCATCAGACCCGCCGCGAGGGGATTGTTGGCTCAATCAAATACCAAATATTAAAGCAACATTTTATTAAATTAAAGAAAAAAGACGATTAAGTGATGCGATATTTTGTTGGACTTATCTACATGTTGATGACAATAACAAAGAGTCGATAGCGGCTACTTCAGTCTTATATTTAGGCTTTTTTATTATATAAGTTCTCTTCTTTGTTACTTATTATATAAGTTCTCTTCTTTGTTACTTATTATATTAGTACTCTTCTTTGTTACTTATTATATAAGTTCTCTTCTTTGTTACTTATTATATTAGTACTCTTCTTTGTTACTTATTATATAAGTACTCTTCTTTGTTACTTATTATATTAGTTCTCTTCTTTGTTACTTATTATATTAGTACTCTTCTTTGTTACTTATTATATTAGTAACTTTCTTTGTTACTTATTATATAAGTACTCTTCTTTGTTACTTATTATATAAGTACTCTTCTTTGTTACTTATTATATTAGTAACTTTCTTTGTTACTTATTATATAAGTTCTCTTCTTTGTTACTTATTATATAAATGAATACTTCGTAACAAATTCAACTCCAATTTAAAAATAATAAAATACTCATAAAACCATTGAATATTCATCGAATGTACTTACTTACTTATTTACTTTTGTCATTGAGCGTTCGCGAAACTCGTGTTGGTTTTGTTGGTTTTGTAGCGGTTTGGGATAAATTTAATCATAAAAATATTTCAATGTTAAAGCTCTGAGCTCGCGTCTACGAATCGAGAGTCGTACTATATCGTTTTCAATACACATAAATATGTTTTCATTTAATATACATTCGCTGAATCGAAAGCATTCAGCACAAAGTCAACTTCCGTTCGGGCTTCATCTATAGTGTACGAGTATATAGCATATAGTTTGTAATTTTTGATATTGATTTTGCTTCGGCGGAACAGATAAGCTATATAGATTTTAAGAATATATTTTTTTATAAATTAGTATCGATATAGAAAATTTTCTGACGGTAACGTTTTAAACTTTAAACGAAAAATAAATGCAGAAAACAAACTACTTTTCATTTTACCTAAACGTCATCTTAGAAGATATTTACTGAAAGTAAAAATAAGCTACTTACTTGAAATGTTCGGCAGCTTGCTGAAAAAGTACTCTGTGCTCTGTGCTCAAAGTTTGGATAGTGAGTTTCTACTACTAACTAAAAGAACCAGTCAGATTAGTCCATTTTCTTTGTAATGTAATGTGTGTGCATGTGTGCGTGAGTTTGTATGTGTGTGTAAATGTTCTCTATCTGTGTAAGAATATGAAAGCCGGGATACACAGATACAATTAAAGTAACTTAAGCTAATACTTAAAAAAAAAAGTTGTTTCGTGAGTTAAGTTGGCAGTGGCGAGGCGCGGCCTGCTGCAGGACCCGAGCGGAGCGGTGTTGTAGACACGGCCAAGGATCACTATCTCTATACCGCAGTATCCATTGCTGGGCTGGTCCTCCTTTCTACAGGGGCTACTAGGGCATAGTCCGCTCCTTGGGTCTAATACAGATTGGCGGACTTCTTATGTCTTGAAATATATTCTTTTTCATATAACTCTTCTTCGACATGCCTCACGAAATTTTCCTTCCCAGCTGAACAGGTGGTAATAATTCAATACTTCAAATTGCAATGGACATTGGTGTCACCACTGGAGCTCGAACTCGGTGTGTTCCGGTATGAAATTAAAAGCAAGCGCGTACATACTGCGCTACTACGGTATAGTCACAATTATTTGTTTAGTAATTGGGATTATTAATTTGTAATTATGTATTGTATGGCGGCGGGTCCCATCACTCATCGTCCAGAAATGTAACAAAATTGTTTGTACACATTTACAAGCCACTGTTCCCTGGACCTAACATCTTGCATAGTGTATTCAGCGGACTTAGGACGCAGGTGGGCGACAGGCGGGCGCGTGGGGACGGTCCGCCGTCGCTTGCGGTCTTTTGGTCCGATCACATCGGTATAGTGCCGTGAGCACGTGCGCAAACAGCGGCACCCGTCGCCTCTTCCCTATTCCAATGTAATGCCATTCCATGCGCAATAAATTCGAAAGAAGATCTGATTAGGTCAGATGCAATGACAATTTGTGGTATACAAATATTGTTCCACGGTTGGGAATCGACCCCGGACCCGCGGTGCAGCCATTATTCTAACTACTGCACCACGCGGTCGTCAATATTAAATATAATTCGAGTTAACATCGGTCAAGATGTTTTTTTTAAAGAATACTAAAATTCACATTAACCCCGCACGACAACGTCGTCAGTCGGATGGCGGTCGGTCAGCTACCTACGACTTTAAGTTTTAGGAAATTGCGATCAGAAGGGACTCTGATTGACGTTTATACCATTTGAATTTTTGTCCCTCTTTGTTTGAAAATATTTTAAATCGATATATAATAATAGTATAAAAGCAATTTGTTATTGTGCTGAGTGTGACAAACTAGCACACAATTCACCTGATGGCGATTCCTGAGGCCCACAACACTCATTTAATCCTAGAATCATAATAATAGGGAATAAAATAATAAGGAATCATAATGCAGATACGTTGTCACCCCTGAGGGATGATATAGTATGCCTTGTGCAACAGCGGTATCTGTGGGTGGATTCTTGAACTCCCCAGTCGCAGCACAGCACCGTTATGCTGCGGTAACGCTGGTGGCAGTGAGGGCGCGGTTCCCCTGGCTGCAGCATCAATAGGTCGGAACAGTTGGCTGGTGATCGTGGAAAAGTTTTTCATGCAATATCTCGGATGCTGTGTGTACAGTGTAGTATATATGGACTTGCGTATTTGTGCTTCGAATTTAGTGATTCATTTGTTTTTTCTTTAAAATTCTTCTGATAGCAAAATGGAAAACTTGAACATTATTTACGAATATGACCACCTGCGTGGCATCCACGCTGCAGAAACAGCTCGAGGGCAGCAGCTTACTGATGTGTAATGGGAAGCTACTGTAAAATAAAACACGATACATTTTTGGTTCCAACGTTTTCGTTCTAAGGAATTTAAATACAAATCCCGGGGACGGCTGGAGAGCCAAGTCGACAATGAAGAACTAAAGGTGATCGAGGAAGCGGATCCATCGCAGACCACGTGTGATTTAGCAGTACGCTTTGGTGTGAGTGACTAAACACATTTTAATTCACCTGAAACAAATTGGAAAAGCGAAAAAGTGCGAGGAATGGACAACGCATCAATTGAGTGAAGCACACCAACAAACACGCAGTGAGTTTACGCACGCATTACATTACTCAACCATCACAATAACGTAGGAATTTTGAATGGTATCGTTACTTGTGACGACAATGGATACTGTACGACAATCGGAAACGCTCATCACAGTGGTTGAACCCAGGAGAACCGGTTAGATCCTGTCCCAAGTAGACTAAAGGACTCACAAAACAACGTCATGTTTACATTTAACAAAGCCTCTTTGAGTAGACTAAAGGACTCACCAAACAACGTCATGTTTACATTTAACAAAGCCTCATTGAGTAGACTAAAGGACTCACAAAACAACGTCATGTTTACATTTAACAAAGCCTCTTTGAGTAGACTAAAGGACTCACAAAACAACGTCATGTTTACATTTAACAAAGCTTCTTTGAGTAGACTAAAGGACTCACAAAACAACGTCATGTTTACATTTAACAAAGCCTCTTTGAGTAGACTAAAGGACTCACAAAACAACGTCATGTTTACATTTAACAAAGCTTCTTTGAGTAGACTAATGGACTCACAAAACACCGTCATGTTTACATTTAACAAAGCCTCTTTGAGTAGACTAAAGGACTCACAAAACAACGTCATGTTTACATTTAACAAAGCTTCTTTGAGTAGACTAAAGGACTCACAAAACAACGTCATGTTTACATTTAACAAAGCTTCTTTGAGTAGACTAATGGACTCACAAAACACCGTCATGAGCTCGTGAGACTGATGTTATATAAGAATTAATACAGAACTGATGAAGATCTGAATATGATGAGCTGCATTTGAAATGTTTCCTGAGTTCCATTTCACACAAAGCCATTGTTTGTGGAATACCAATCGTTCATTTTCAGGTGGAGGCGTATTTGTAAAAGGTCCATACCTGTCACCATTAATGCGAGCGCGTGACCTCGGCTCCCAGGCACGAGGAGCGGATGCCCTGCACTACGGTATTATAATATGTTATGGATAGCAACATAACGATACTTGTTTACGTACGGTGAGTGTCGGAATCAAGGGATCCGCTTACACATAACGACGCATCCATTTCCTCAGTCTCAGCCCTGAGGACTTACAAGGCAGCCGCATCTTGAATCTTTCTTTAGATATAGCTGACATGGGCCGGAGCGATCACTTACAACCAGGCGAATAGTGCCACCTCTAATAGTATCAAAAATCAATATAAATAATCAGTATAAAAAAACTGCAGATTGAAGTAAAATTAAGTGAATGTCGTAACGCTTCCATATATTTTCATTCCCCACCTGTTCGGCGCGTGTATTGTCGTCACAAATGGAACTGTACACATAAAAAGTTATCTTTATTTGGAAGGCTTTTGTAAATATATTCCAATATAGAGTTTTATTTATATGACCGCATCAGGTACACAGTGGAGCGTAGATTGCGTTACCACTTTACGAAAACATATACTGCGTATACACACAAGTTTACTAGTGATGTTTTCCTGCCAAGGAAACGCAGTAGCGATAAGCTACTGTTGTATGGTGAAGTAAAAATTATAAAAATATTGCAAGTTCCACTATAAATCGAGCATAAAAATCATTGTCATCTTTCGTGATGATCCCCATTGACGATCACACAAAAAAAGTTTAGCGATTTCTAAAGTTAAACAAAAATGCAAATCCCGGTGTCAAGAACCTTATAGAGAGCACGTTTGCACGTTTTTCGTTCACAACACTGACCTAAAAAAAATAATTATAAAATAATGAAAAATGGAGATTGTAACAGGAAAAATTTAGGCAAAATTACAGTATACTGGTATAAGCAAATTAAGAAACTGTATTCTAAAAATTAAAAAAAAAGATATTGACAATGTTTCTGACAGCTGTATTTTGTTCCAATCGATGTACAAACGATGGCAGAGTTAGTAAGCACGAAATGTTCTTTTATTCCCTTATTTATTCAAAAAGTCCCACTGCCGGAAATAGACGTCTCGTCATCTAGAGAGGGTGTTAGAGCATCGTCCACTACGAGGATTCATTGGGGATTGGCGGACTTCACATGTCTTTTTCGAATAATAAAAATTTGACCGGAAACGCAGCTGCACTCCTCTGCTGTAGTTGTTGTTCTCACTAACCATCTGTTCTATATACACAAGTATGGTAGACACGCAGCACTTCGTGAGCTCATAGTTTTTCATTTATATACGATATGGACGTGCCTGGTTGGTGATTTAGAAGTAACATAAATCAGAGTTAATGTTTGCAGGCACTCGCAACAACAACCGCGGCGTCGGGCTGAAGGTAACGGAGACACATTGTGATCGTACAAATTAGAAATGATATGAAATGTAAATTGTAGTAATTATACCCCGGGTAGGTTCGAGCTGCGGCATGAATGGATCAGGTCGGGGAACGACACCTGGAGAGCGTGTAGCAGGACAAGACTGCTGTCTGGTGCGAGGCGAGGCGAATGAGGCATCCATTTCGTTCTCGGGGGTGACCAAGCATGAGCATTTTGAATTATTGTTGAAGACGTATCCAGGTGTTCCCGTTATTCATAGTGGTAGAGCTGCATTGCAGTTTGTTTCTAGCTACAGAATGAATGGATCAGCTCGACCCAGGCAGCACCACGCCATCATAGAATACTAACGAAAAATAGCAGCATATTGCTGCTATTTATCATCTAGTGATAGAAGGGAACCGGAGACCTTCATTACTGGTGACGAGGCATTCCATCTCAGTCCTCAAGGGTGACAACTCATCTGCATTATGATTTCTTGTCAAGGATGAATGTAGATGACTTCTGCGAACTATGCACAACAAGCGTCTGCTCAAAGTGCAACGGAGGCACATTCTCGTACAGAGGAAAATGTTTTGAATGAAGTTGAAATAAATTGAAATTGATAGACAAAGAGTAACCAGTGGCACAGAGGGATTCTTGGACATTCTTGTATAGAAACAACCTTTGCTACTCGCTTGCTAATCAACTAGTTTGTACATAAAAGTTACTGTAATATATAATATAATATAATATAATAAACATATGTTATTTCAATATACAAAACACAAAATTTACGTCGTGAGGAAACCTGCATGTTTAACAAATAATGAAAAAATATATTTCTTAGACTTGTGTAGTCCGCCAATCTGCAGCAGAGCCAAGACTAACATAACATAGTGCTATTATTAAATGTATTTCCTTTATGATAACAAATTACTAAAACCTAACACATACCGTAATATAAGATGAAAAATTTCAAAAGCCCAAATCCTTTCCACACACGCGCGCATTAAGCGATTGCTTCAGCGATATTTGAAGCGACTTTTGAAGTATTCAATACGGTGGTTTCTTATTGTAACGTCATTTCCCGTATTATTAGTAAAAGCTTTACTAATCTTTAGACTTTTCAGTACATTCATTGCTTCCTCCTGACGAGAGCTTAGCGTCCTTTGAGGCGAGACGTCAGCTCTTGTTGACAGGCTGCTCTGTAACACTGCAAGGACGCGGCATCAGCGTCGTTTCAAAACTATATACTTATTGCAATCTATTTGTTTATTATTGCGGTGCACACAACTGAGAACACTTCACCTGATTATAAAAGGTTCCTGCGCCCCATGCACCCTGGTTCAACCTCAGTAATTCTTTTCTAATGCATTTGTCGTGCGTTGTTACCCCTCGACCAAGATAGAATGCCAGAAACCAGGTCGCTGGATCCCTACACTCGGACGAACCACGGCAGCGCTATGCTGCTATTTGCCGCTGCCATTCTTCGCGAACGTGACCAAGCCAGTTGTGCGACTTGAAACAACGTGTTTGTTTGTTGTCTCTTTCTGTTATAAATAAAAGTAATGCTCGCGGTGTTAATTAAATTATTATTATTCCCGTAAACCTCTCCGGCTAAGCTTACAAAGCGTGTGTCAGGAGCTGGTATGACATTAGTCGAATGGTGGAATGGGATCTTCGAACTGAAGTTTCACAGGCCCTAGGCCATTAGCTATTGACGCTTCAAATTGAGAATAACGTAACGGGAAAGTACTTTCAAGTGAAATTATCACGCATATCATTATTCATAAAATAGTATTTGTTACCTTATCTAGTTGCTTTATTTAGTGCACGCTTTGTGGGGAATTTCAGGGTTACTTGATTATGAAGGCAAGAGAAACTCATAAACAGAATTAGTGTGACGTCCACGTTACTTGAATCTAAACTTTTAATCAGTTCAAGTGTATTAAACCCTTTTGTTGATTTATTAACCTAGCAATTACTCTAATCATGTTACACAAGAGCCCTGGCAGCTTGTTCCAAGCGTTCGCTTCTAATTCGCGGTCGGCGAGCAAACCGGCCTCGACCCGGCGTCGGCGACGATCAACAAACAGTTTGTTAATTCACAATAAATGTATTCAACAACTGTCATTATAGCAAACAGCTTCGAAACTTTGAACAAACAACGATATCTAATTTACATAACAATGGACCACTAGAGCTGTAAGCGGAAGTGGGTAATTGTGTTGTTACATTATATGATGAAATATGACGAGTTGTGTCGTAGCTATGTTTTCTTTTAATTAATATAGAACTGGGAGCAACCAAGTGGCGGCAACGGATGCTAAATAATCACCGCCTCCACAAACATCCGCAACACCCTTGTGTTGCCGGTGTTTGAGAAGGGATTAGATTCTCTTGTGAAAGGTCCCCAAGTCGTTTCGGTTTAGAAATACCGCTGACGACGGCTGATTCCACAGAGTAGGTGTGATAACAAAACTACGCACAAAGCACACAGTGGCGGATTGCTATACATTAAGACGGTGAGGATTAATAATAGAAAATAATCTAAACAATTCCCCAAAACACGGACGGTGTTGGTGAAAGACATAGAAGATGCACAGAGATACAACATCGCAAGGATAATGTATCCAGCTACTATACGGATTGCTCTACATCGGATGCGGTCGAAAAGAAGGAGATCATATCGGCACCGGAGACCAAGCTGGGCTCGCTCGCAAGCCGAGCGTCCGGACATCAAGCTGGTAATTTGTGTGCGTCTTCATCAAGAGTCCACAGTATAGTTTTATTATTTATTTATTTATTTAACAGTTACAGTACACAGAGCATTATATACGGAAAAAAAATTCAGTCTGTACAGGAAATAAAAACTATTCATTTATATATTATGTTTATAGTTTTTGAGCCCATCTGAAAGAAGCTAAACAGCTAACAATAGCACCTTAATATTAAGCGACATGTACAGTTTAAGAAGTCAACCAGTTTGGAACATTCAACGTTTTATATTCTGAAACATCCTTTAGTATGTAATAAATGTTTCGATCGTGTGTTTTTGGTTATTTTACTAAGATTAGTAAATCTTCTCGCTCGCAAAGCTAGCGCGTGTCTGTGACGAGGGTGAGCTATAAATCACCCTGGCGCAGCGACGTCGTCCGGCGCGGGCCAAGCTCACCCCCTTGTAACATCGTAACGCCTCTACGCCGGACTCTCGTGCGAGACAATAATACTCAATAAACATGAAGAACCGTGGTGGCTCAGTGTCGCACCGTTCGCTTTTAATGCGAGAAAACCGTATTCTATCCCCGATGCTGGCATCAAATAATTGAAATATAAAGTGATAATTAACCACTTGCTCAGAGCTGAAGTAAAACCTGCATATCTTTAAAAACGTGAAGTCTACGCATCCGCAGCGGAGGCGACCTCGCTTAGCAATGAGTTCTAAAAAGTTAACGTCAGAGCTGATGAAAAGTTTTAAAAATAATTTCTTGGATCACTAAACCTCCTCAATATTTCCACTTTCAACAACGTTATAACTTTCAATTGACCAAGTTTTATCTTAACCTTTCGATTATGTCGATTATTTTTATTTCAACATTGACATACGGTACAGTTAATGCACATTAGCAATGAGAACCAGGTGCAGTTACATAAACGTAATTGTTAACAAATTGTGTGCAGGGATCATAACCGCGCGAGCTTCACTTTCTCGACAGCTACTCGTATGACAGCTACTCGTACTACGTACTGAGCCAGTCTTTCCCCGTCATTTAATTCTTCTTTTCGTGTTTTACATTATGAAAGTTTGCTGGCAGTCGATGGATCCATGTGGCTCAGGATGTTACGTTGTCCAGCAGTGGACTGTGGGTAGGTTGTGTTGATGATGATCACGTACCTTTATAATATTTAGTCGACACTCCTTGGGTCCGGGCGAAGAGTGTGTTCACGTCGTTTGTCTTAAGGTTTGAGCGAACCTCGCAGAGCTGTGTCGATTAAATCAGCAGGAGGCTACCCTCTGATTTGAATATATTTATATATCTATAATATATTTATATATCTATAATATGTTTGTGCATTGTATACTATATTTATTACACCGATTTATTTTATTTTTTTGATCAACCGCGAGACAATGATTCCATAAAATAATTTAATGATATAAATATTAATCGTTGAGAAAACATGGAGAAAAAATAACGTCAGCGTGTTGACTACATGTACTTCTGCGTGAAAAACTGGCGTCTGCACTAGGCCGCCCTGTTTTACAGATGCCTGGGCCTTCGTCATACGGCCACCGCTGGTCGTCGTTTATAAATAGATTGTTTTAATTTTCGTAGCTCAGTTCTTAAGCGCTCGCTTGTAATTCACGTTGCTCGAATAAACGATTTGGGTCTCAATGAACATTGTTAATTACGCTTTTAAGTGGTTATTTTGTAGTTGCTAGATGCAAGATGCCAGATTTTAATCTCAGATGAATCTGGGTCTAGATGTCATGGGTCGCACTTACTATAAGGCGAATTGCGTGTTCGTTTTTACATGCTTAGTTTCATAAATAAATACGTACCATGTATATAGACGTACTGTACACACATGTACGTATGTGTATACACCTGGATGCTGCGTCGCGAGTCCTGGTTTCAATTCCCAGTTGAGGAACAATATTTGTGTATTACAAATTGTTGCCGGGTCTGCGTGTGTTAACTCGTATGTTCCGTGTGGTGCAGCACAGTAATAACAATGAATATTAAACAACTAAGTAATTACATCGACCCATAATGATGTTTCTTTTGTATAGAATTAAATATAAATATCTTTTGCCATAACAGAGTCTTTCTCATGAATTACTTTTAACTTGTTTAAATGTTTCAAAATGTGGTTTCAAATCATATTCACGTGCTGATTGAAGTGCTCACAAGACTGTGAGAACCTTTGTAGAGTGGCGTTCCTACTCGTAACTTTGTAGAGTGGCGTTCCTACTCGTAACTTTGTAGAGTGGCGTTCCTACTCGTAACTTTGTAGAGTGGCGTTCCTACTCGTAACTTTGTAGAGTGGCGTTCCTACTCGTAACTTTGTAGAGTGGCGTTCCTACTCGTAACTTTGTAGAGTGGCGTTCCTACTCGTAACTTTGTTTCAACTATAATTAATGTATAAGCCTGTCATGAGGTCACAATCAGTCAGCTGTAAGCTACCAGTTGATCGCGCGTGCGTTTACTTATATTTATCCGAAACTTGTACTTTTCCGTATCATTCGCATCGAACTTTTTCTGCTGTCCCTCCTTCTATTTATTAGTGAGTGTACGTTTATGATACTTCTTGCCTGTTTTTTTCATTGTGTTCGTACGGAACTTATTGTAAAGCATAAATAAACTTTAAACAGTTTAATGGTACTGTTATCTCTGTAGCTACGACTACACCTCGCTACATCCCGCGTTTCTGAAGCCGGATTACTGCACACGAATTGCATGTAAATGAAGCAGACATGGAGCGAGTGCCTGCCAGTGTTCGCGCTCATGCCTACGTCAGGAGATATCGCCGTGGACATAATCGTTGTAATATTTTACTTAAACCAGTGAAGTATGAAAAAGCGCTTATCGTTTGTTAACAATGGAATAAAAAAGTCCGCGAGTGAGATTTTACAGTGTTATCGTTCCTAGCGAGGCCGCGGGTGCGCAGGGCGCGGGCTAGTTCGTTTCAATATGAAGCCACTTGGACAGCGCCGGTAACTATCGTTGTACAGCTTTAATACACATGTAGTGTACATACACTTTGTTCGTGAATATCGCACAATGAATACATAATGTGGAACTTCCTTCTACACCGATAGGATAACAAAAAAACAGATATTCACTTGTGATATGGAACCATGTCCCGACGCCGCAGTTGACGCTGCGTTAGCTGTTTGATATAAACAATATGAGGAAAAATTTAATTTGCTGCGTCCTTGTCGTGTCGTGTAGAGAACGAACAATGAACTACTTTTTAAATATTTTTTACGTTACCTAACTTACTTATTATGATATGTATTATTGCCTTTAGTGTAGGTTGCAGGTAATCCAAGGTGACGCCTACAGGTCAGAGAAACAAACACAAACAATATATCGAAGACGAGCGAAGTCCGCCAACCCGCAGTGCAGCCGCGTGGACGACTGCGCCCAACAGTGAGATTTTGATAGAACTGTTCCTTTACTTTATGTAAACTTAATGTTTTAAAAAATATGTCATTAATATTTCGCAAATGTTAGTACTACGTTTGAAGTAAACTGTACAGTAATAATGAAATAAAGTTTATTACTAAATAAAATACTCTTTCATTTAAAGTTAGTATATGTTTTAATTATAAGATTCCTATAGTTTGTGAGAACTTGTTAGTCTTTGAGTGTTGAACCTTTATATTAAACGATCCTAACAAAACCGGATTACTGACGCCTTTTAAGACTTATTGCTGAATTATCTAAGGATCGGGGACCTATCTCGTGATCGCGTCCCTCGCGATGACGTCAGAGCTCATATTGCGGATTAGGATCGCAAGTAAGTACACATAGTGACGCACGAAGAGCTTGACAGGAACGTCCGTAATCGTGGCCCATCCTCGCGAGAAGTAATGTGGAATGCTTTATGCGAAATTTGGAACAATATATCACAAGACAACATTAACAAATTGATTGCCCGTATGCCGAGACTTGTGAAAAAAGTCATGAAATGTAAAGGAGGAATTTTTGATGAAAAATCAGTTTAACTAACTATAGCCTTTTTTGCATGGACTGTTAATAATTCTTTACGCTTTTAAAGTATATTGTTTGTCAATCAATGTTCTATTAGATGATTAAAAAGGTAATTAAACATTTAATATTTTATTGGAGTTTTACTTTATTTTTCTACTTTAATTAAGGTGGTCTTAAACTTTTGGCCTGCAGTGTATGTATAATGTATGCCACTTGGGATTCCTTTGTCGAGGTGTTCGAGCGTAGTTTGCGCGTAGCACCACAGTGCATTGGCGTAATTCACGTGCCTAAGGTTGTTTAAATTTATTTCTTAGTTATGCGTGTTTCCTAATAAAGTTTCCCTTCACCGCCGAGCATGTCACCACTGTTCTTTGGTGTTGCCACCGAGGGTCAAACTCGGCGTCCTCCTAAATTTAAAGCCAGCACGGTTCCAAGCAATAGGATCCTAACTGAAACACATAGTGTTCGCTGGCGACAGCGAGTACAGTGGGCGCGAGGGACGGCGGGGCTCAATTAGATTCTGATAAAATGTTGTTACGTTACTAACGTCGGGCTCGTTGTACCTTTTGTACATCAAATTACTATATACATTACAAAGTAAGAATAGTTGTGAAAAACCTTTTCATATGGCTCTGGTAACGAGGCCTTCCATCTCAGTCCTCAAGGGTGACAACGCATCTGCATTATGATTCCTTGTCAAGGATGAATGTAGATGTCATGGATCGCTGGAATCACTTGCCATCAGGTGAACTGTGTGTGAGTTTGTAACTCTTAAAGTAATAAAAAAAAGCACACAGACCACGTGACGGTCAGCGGTAACTGCAGCGCATGACGACCGCATGCAACCGTGGCAAAGATTTTTAATGGACTCGCGTTGTCACCCTAGAGGACTGAGATCACACACCGGAGGCCTTGTCACCTACCCTACCCCCACCAGTTGGAACACAGCAACATTGTGCTGTTTTACGCTGGTATTCTGTGAGGGAGTTGTCATTCCCCAATCCAGCTGACCCATTCCCAATGTAACCAGAATCTAGCTGCATTATAGACGTGGGAAAATTACACCTTGGATTCAAAAACTTTCAATTTACTGTCTATTATAGATATAAACTTATTTATAACTGAACCTCAAGCAATCAGCAGCTTGTGACGTACACGACTAAGATAAGTTAAGTTTAAGTTTACCACAGTACTTGTGGAAACAAAACGTGTCGTCTCCTGGCAACCGCGACCATCGTGCTGAACAAACTGCCAGTATGTGGGGCACTGCGGAGGGTAATGAAGTTACAACATAACTTATAACTTAAATTTCCTTTTCTTGTTTATATCTTAAATGTAAATATATCTTAAGTCAGACTTTAAATCCGATTATATTATTATAATATTTTTTATATATTTGTATATCGCTCAGGAATGGTGGCTAAATAGTTCTCATTTCCTTCCTGTAGAGCTTAAAGCACGCAGACGAGATGCTCGTAATAAGTTGTTGTTATACAATGCGCTTACGATGATCGTTCTCAAATTCAATTAAAGGGAAGGCCATCTGATCTTCTGGAAAGTTTACCGTCGACAAGTTTCAAAAGTTTAACTTAAAGGGGAAACCGCTTTTCTTAATCTTACTGTAGTGAGTTCTTCAGTTCTACGTTTCTTATTGAATATCATAAATTCGAAATTCGGCTTTTACAATACGTGTTCACGTGACGAGATCAGCGATCAATCATCTTCTTTCATAAATCTAGCACTGCTATTAACATTTCTGACATTAAGTTTAACCATTATCACCAACGAAGCTGAAAGATAATAGGGTAAGATGCTGAGAGATAGAAGAGTACACGAGGACAGCCGAGTGGCGGCTCCGTACTCACTCTGAACTGTTACACTATTGACGCTCAAATAATCATTTATAGTAAAAAAATAAACAACTAATGGTTATTGCAATGCTCTGAATTTCGGTATATTGTAATTTGTATCATGACGTCACCAAACGGTCCCAACGAAAGACCAACGCCGGTTGTTTGGCCAGCATTTGCTGAGTTGAGATGGATTCGTGACAACGTATTTAATTTGATTTACTTTTTTTATCATCTATTAGTACGCAATAGTGTTCGTTTTGTTTAGCAATTGACACAATATTTATTTATTTACTTTATTCTATATTCGGTACAAACGTTATTTCTTCCTTTAACTTGGCGCCCCAAGCTTTAAAACTTTATTTCAAAGAAACAAAATACACATTTACTTTTCTTCGGTCTTTCCGTTTACCGGTTCGTCATGTGATCTGTGTGCTTATTTGTCACCCTTAATACTGTAATATGTAAATTAAAATTGTATACATTTGAATTGTATAGATTTGCGTTTTAAGTTACCCTGCGTAGTTCACAAGTTCAGGCTACGTCGGTCCACAGCCGACGCTCGCCAGGGCCAGGAGCGCAATCGTCACACATCGTGTCCAGCATCAGTCTAATATGGAATTTCTCATAATGTTGGTGGTTTGGTGTGTTTGTGGCACAAGTATTGAAGATTCTCCTTTTAATTTAATTATTTTATGAGGGTGAGAAACGAGCACAATATATTTAGTGATAATGATAATATCTTTAGTAGCTTCGACCACACCTATATTTTGTGTGGCGAGTCACAGACGATGTCACCTTCGCAGGATATCTTCTAGTGCCGCAAGCGTGTGCAGAGACTATGTGGCACTCTCTACACGTTCAATTCCCTCCACGTAGTGTTTGTGCAAGAACATTGAGATATAACAGGTCTTTACCTATGAAATTGCCGTTTTGTATGAAATAAGTTAAAGTATTTTTTAAACTTTTTATTTCTGTTATTCAAAGTAATGACCCATGTAATCGATGCATCTTTGCCAACGCAGTGGTAGTTTATTGATGCCCTTCTTGTAAAAATAACAAACTCTTCAAAGGCGTTTTGTACTGCCTCTCGGGAATTGATTTTTTTTCCCGCTAAAAAGTTGTCCAAATTTTGTAAAAAGTAATAGTCGCTGGATGCAAGGTCTGGTGAGTACGGTGGATGAGAGAGAGCTTCCAACCCCAACTCTTGCAGCTTGGAGACTGTCTGTTGTGCAGTATGGGGTCGATCGTTGTCATGTAGGAGCAGCGTGGACGACCGATTGACCAAAGCTGGTTGCAGATGTGCGAGCTTCTCCATCATTGTCTTCAGTTCTTCACAGTACACATCTGCAGTAATGCTCATGCCGTTTGGTAAAAAACTGTGATGAATCACAACGGCACTAGGCAACCAAACAGTGACCATCAACTTTCTAGAAGTTATTTTTCGTTTAGGGCATTGCTTTGGTGCTGAACCAGGATCTAACCAACTTGATGAGCGCTTTCGATTGTCGAACAGAATCCACATTTCGTCACACGTAACAATTCGGTTCAAAATTCTTTCATTTCTGAGCCTGTTGAGTAGCGCGAGGCAAGTCTCAACGCGTACGTTGCGCTGGCGACCGTTAAGTTCGTGCGGCACCCATTTATCAAGATTTTTCGAGAACCAACCGCTGGGTACACAAATATTTTTCTTGTTGGCTCGGAATAAAAAGCAAAGACCCACCACTCAAGTGCAACTACACCTCCCGTTGCCTGGATATATATATATATATATACATATAGGTATCCATATTAAATAGATGGTTTCCTCTTAATTTGACAACATACTCGGCTTAAGATACAAGCGAAGTTACTCCAAACATAATTAATTTTACTTTATAATTAATTTTCTTTGATTATGGCTCCTCCGCCACGAAGTAAGAAATTTAAATTGAAAACAGTCTGTTGATGTACTGCTTGGCAGGAAATTAATATTGTACGTAGAGAGGAGTGCTGGCACGACATCGCGCCGTGGCCTCTGGGCTGTGAGACACGCTCGCTGCCGGGACCTTTTTTTGTAACTATAATATAATTCGCTTATTACAAAAATAAAAATAAAAAAAAAAATATAATAAATAAATATTTAACAATAAGCAAAGCATTTTGGGTTCTACACACATATTATTTTTGGCATCATATACAATACCATATATGTATGTATATATATATATATATATATATATATATATACATATATGTATAGGGTCACAGTATATCAACGGGATATAGCAGCATCAGGCTGCTGCGCATTGAGTGACCAGCAAGTGGACCTTGAACCTCGTTGAGGAAGGATGTGGATATGCTGGACTGCAGTCGTTACTGACCATCAGGTCAACTCACAAAGTTGTCTCGTTTGCCGCTCACGTTATAAAAAAATCATATATACCAAGTAACGTACACTAATCTCAATATTGTTTATTTTGTAAATCCAACATGTTTGTTATTAGCTTATAGCGAATCTTATCATAATACATCATTACGTACGTGTGACTTGTCTCCGAGCCTGGCGTGCACTGGTCGGCTTGTGTGGGATCTGATTTGGTGAGTGCGTGTGTTGTCGTCGTGTTTGTGGCGAACCGCATCGTCATTAGCTAGCTAGTTAGAAGATTTAACCGTGCTAGAAGTCGGGCATCAAAACATAAGAAGTCGTAAGTTTTAGAGAACATATTGTAATACAAAAACAGATTTATTTATTAATAGCAAATAAGCACTCCCATCTAGAAGCCAAATTGTTCGACCTCTTGGCAAGTGGCACTTTACCTGGCGGCGAAACAAATATGAAACCAGTTTCGTCAAGAAAAGTTTTTGTTCTCAATACGATGTAACACATGTACCTTATCATTTCTGTGTACTGATTCGATCGAGAAGAGAAGGATCTGAATGGTTTAATTACAAGCAGCGAGTATGGCGCAGAAGTTCATCTGAACCTGATCGCCGTTTGGTCCTCGCCCCGGTCTATATGACAACATACGTATATGTTGTTTGTAATTTATATCTAAATATATAATATCTCATAAATAAATAAAAATATGTGAGTCATGCAGGGGAAAAAAAATGACTCGTCTTCCCAAGCGCCGCCCCTAGTATTGCTACGCGAAACGATATTTAAAAGTTCTCAAGAAAATGTGTCATTAAAAAACCACGTTAAATTGAGCATTCAAAACAACTTATGCACAAAAAGCCGATGTAGTATTCCCTGAAAGTATTATCATTTGAAAGCTTCTGCATTCTTTCAAAGAACAATGTGAGACAGTGCCGCTTTGTGTATTTCTTGTAGAAATACAATATCAATTGTTCTCGTGCATCGGCTCGTTGTTAGGATAGAATAAATTGTCGAAACATTTAAAAGATTATATGACAGATATGTGGGTAATTGTTTTGTAACGAGCAATAATAAATATATATACTGAACCTCGCCGACACCGGGCGTGGAGGTCAACAGTGCGAACCGACTGCGACCAGTCGGCAGGAGCTCAGCGTGTCTCCACCAGTGTAAGAAGAGCTCATGTCTATTTTAATATTACTAGATCATCTTTCGTTTCGTTTTCCTTTTTTGGTACATTTTTACTTCAAAACTAGTTTTTCTTATTTCTCTTTGCATATCTTCGATTCTGTCTTCTTACAATAACGTATTTACGGTCTTCCTGTGCTTGGTACTCCAACTTTTAGATTTTCCATTTTTGCAATGGAGTTTTCAATGTTCTTGTTAAATTGCTGAATTTCTGCAAGTGTTAGGTAATCTTCCTAAGTTCACAGACAATTCAGTACTGATATAATCATTTTATTACTTTACATGTATTTATCTGGCTACATGGATATTCCGTTGTTGTACTGCAGATGTCTATCTTTAATAAGATATGCATTTTTCTTGATTACGTTTTTGTTATCATTTCTTTTTAATTATTGTTTTTTTTTATATTAGTTTATTAAATTTAGTCTAGTTTAATGCATACGGAGTTAGCCTTTAAGTGGGATATACAATGTTACATGATTAGTTTAATGTAGTTAATGTACGTTGAAAACATTGTATATAACGTTGGCTTCCTAATAAATAAATAAATTTATTATATAGACTCTCTGCAATTATATTGATCATATTTATTCTATTAATGTACTGCGTATTGTACCAATGAGAGTTTTCTCGTACGTCCAGCAGTAAACAAAATTTGTAGAAAACAATAATGTTAATTTATTGTAGTACCAAGTGACATCAAAACGCTGCGAGAGGCGCGCACTGTTCCCACAGCTGATACTCAACCCTGTAGTACAACGCATTACTCCTTAATCTAAATTTAATAAAATAACACTAAACATTCCGTTTGCTTTCAGGTTAACGTAAACAAGAACAGGAAATGTTTCCACAAGTTTTATGTGGCTCCGACCCGTTGTAAATGGCATCTTAAGAGCGAGAACAGAACCCGTGCAAACTCTCTGGACCATTTGTTGATTAGAAACGTGTTTGTATGTACCGATCTAATTGTCTGCCTGTGCGCTGCTTGTACACACCTGCGCGCTGTTCGCATTACATTCAATTAAAAAAGAAAACATAAACATTCATAGTTTTCTCTCACTTCTTGTATTACGATAAATTATCAATTTTACATCTAAAATATAATATAAATTCCCCTGTTGTGCGACTGTGCATGGGGAAGGTCAAAGACTGCTGTAAGACAAGCAAATTGTCTTTCTTCTCATTATGTGATTGTGATAACATATGCATCGACTTAACGTAAGTTTGGATGAATTTATTTGTATCATTTTTTTGGTGGTATTGAATCTGTATTATTATATTTGGGGGATATTTCTTTTTCTATCTCTTTAGTCGATAAAATAAATAAATAAAATACTATAAACGCATAATAAAACAAATATATAAAATACAATACACTCTGGCATGAGTGAGTGACTCCTGCTCCGGCACGAGCGAGTGACTCCTGCACCAGCACGAGCGAGTGACTCCTGCTCCGGTACGAGCGAGTGACTCCTGCTCCGGTACGTTCGAGTGACTCCTGCTCCGGCACGAGTGAGTAACTCCTGTGCCACGTTACGTCCACATTTATGCTTGGTAAGAAATTATATTGTATTATTCGGATGCGTTTCTGTTGTAAGGACCTGCAATTGGATTCACAGATCCCTGTACCTATCATACCAAACACAGCGGCTACGTCACGCCGACATGCTGTGAGGGCGCGGTCCTTCTCCTGTCGAGTCGAGTCTATTCTTAAACTTACTATATATATATATATATATATATATAACTGCTGTTATTTATTTTATTCATTCGCTGTAATGTAATTGCAGCTCAGTGTTTATGCTTCCCGGTATCGCCGTTCCAAAGCCAAACAGTTGCAGCGACATGCATGCAAGTGCAATAACGTGTATGGGAGTATTGAAGCATCAACGAAGTGGAAGTGACGTAACTCGCTTACCGGCAAATGGTGCGGAAAGTTTTAATGATGTGTTACTATGGCCACAGTCGCCAGCAGCCGACAGTTGTGACAGTTTTGTGCTGCGTTTGTTGGTTAATGAACAACAAAGTGTTGTTGTTATTGCCATTAATTTTGTCAACAAATGGAAACCGTTGATTTATTTGAATCCGCCCGTGTTATCGTGTATTCCACCGGTGCTTCAGTTAGTTATACAATCGAAATACTGACGTCTACATTTCTATGCGGGTTCTCAGCACAGGACAGATCAAGGACAGATCAGCAAGGGCATTTTATTTGTCTACACAAGCTACACCGTTCCTTACGTTTGTAGTGGCTAGGCGTGTCTGATAAATTATATCTAATGTTTCAAAATATTTATCTTATAATTATTCAAAAATAATCAGTTTTTTTAGTATAAGGAGGTTACAAAAGTCCCAGTTCACATGAAGGTAAGAGACGACTGCGATCCAGGACCTCTGTATCCTTAAAAAAACTTCAAGATGCTCACTCCTTGTCACCCCTGTGGACTGAGATACATTGACGTTTAAAGTAACCCCGGAACCGCGGTACCCCGGAACCCCGGAACCTAGCAACCGAGCATACGAAACACTGATACTTGCCGCTACTTCACGCGAGTATTCAGCGAGGACGTGATGCATCCCGGTATGTAATTGTCAATGCTAAATGTATAAAAAGGATAAATAAATATCTCTGCTGTAAAATAACATGTCAGAAAGTTGTTTGTATTATTAGTTTAGATTCAATTCGAAATATACTCTAAAGAAATGAAAGCAATAGTTAAGATTAAATAAATACGATGACACCCACATTCATCCTCCATACGGATCATAATTTTTGTTGTCAATGTAAAATTATGATCGTAATGCTCGTGCTCAATCAGCATTGAAAATTGCAATTAACACGGTTCATCAATGACGACATCGGGAACCGGGAATCGAACTGGATTTGCCTGCGGATATTGTAGTCAAGTGAAGCGAGATCAATCAATGTTTATTCTTTTAACATTTTTATTTTAAATTAAAATGATCATTACCAGCATAGCACAGCAGCATTATTATCATTTATTTTTTATTTAATTCAAACAAATGAACATGGTCCTTCACTGCTGGCCGTATGAGAGAGCTCAGAGCCACTCAGTGAGATCTGGTCATTGTTCCTCTGCGTGATAGAATCCGCAAAGTAGGGATTAGCAAGATAAACTGACAATGGGCTGGCCCCATATAGCTCGTATAACTGATAACGGAAGATAGGATCTCGAGTGGCAACCACGAACCTAGGGTTACAACAGCTTCGTCACGACCCACAGCACCATGTCCTGACAACTGTGCTTCCTGATGTACAAAACATGTTACACAGATAAAGTACTTGTGCAGGGGACTGCGAGCACGTCGTCAGAAGTTCCGTAACGCAAGAGCAAGTGCCTTTGCTCTTGGTAATCCATTTTTGGCATTCACGATACAAGTGTGAGAGGCAACCGCTTTTGCATCCATGTCTTGTTCATGAGACAAAACTAAATGATGGATCATTTTGTTATTTTGAATATGCATTTGTTTCTGTAATTAATTGTTTTTTCAAATACAAATGCCAATAGGATAAGAACATATTATTGCGTGTAAGTTTCCGTAAGGTATAATAATAATTTCTTTATTTCTCTCCACAATACATGTTAATTAAATTAAGTTAAAACAATAATATTTACATATGTTGACATGTATATTTAGGTAAGTTAGTAAAAGCTAATACAAAATATTCTTGCAAGCGAGTGAAACTAAAGCTAAATTCGTTTTAATAGCTTTTTAACGAGCGTTACAGCTCCGAACTCTTGGCTCTGAATTACTTCAGGTCCGCGGCGCTGACGACCAGGCCTCGGCTCGTTTATATGGACTGAACTAGTGCAAAACACAACATCACCAATTTATTTTTAGACATTAAATCAATGTATATAGATATCAAAAATATTGTTTATAATGTCTATTAGTTAATTAGTGATAGGAATACATTGCAAATAAAGGAGTACGGTAGGAATATATAAGATATTTTCTGCCCTTTTTCTTTTTAGTGTTCAATTTCTGTACGTTAGATCTCACCGAAAACTGTCATATATTTGTGTACTTCTATGGATCCTTTCTGGTTCATTTGATGGTGATAACTGCTCCCCGTGACGAGTGCCCTCATCCATGAGGGTTCAGGCTGTAATGTCTCTTTACCTATAAATGGATCCCCTCATACTCATACGAAACACACCCATCTCCCTCCACACCCGGACGATTAATTCAAGGTTTGAGACTCAAAGGCGACGGACGCAGATGGCTCAGGGTCATGCGATGCTCAGCACTGGACTGTTGATAAGCTGGCCTAATATGAATGATGATCATATGTGTCTCTTACCATTTATTGTATAAAGCTTACACCGGACCTGGGTAAAGGGATATCGTGTCAGTGCTTTAGTGTTTGTGTGAAAGCCCACGACACTATTATATATCCCCGTTGATGATGTCAGCTGATAACTGAATGAAGTGACCGTAACGACATCACATTTCGTATCACGTAGCGCTACAGGAAGCTCTCCAAGCGCAACTTCAGTACTATATCGCGCTCGGTAAGTACATTATTGGTGCAGAAGTAACCACGTAGCTTTACGGAGAGACACGCGCCCGGAATTTGTAGCGACGAACGTGACAGCGAGGAAGCAATATTGAAGCTTTCATGCGAACGTACTGAATGAAAGTTCTGTACACGCGGAGTGCTGCGGAAGTATGTCATGGGCGTGCACGTTTTAATAATACTGACGTACGTGGTCGTGTTTTAAGGTTTAAGGTTATTGTTTCTAATTTAGTTTTTATAGTAGGGTGAAAGGAAAGCAATAGTTAAGATTAAATAAATACGATGACACCCACATTCATCCTCCATACGGATCATAATTTTTGTTGTCAATGTAAAATTATGATCGTAATGCTCGTGCTCAATCAGCATTGAAAATTGCAATTAACACGGTTCATCAATGACGACATCGGGAACCGGGAATCGAACTGGATTTGCCTGCGGATATTGTAGTCAAGTGAAGCGAGATCAATCAATGTTTATTCTTTTAACATTTTTATTTTAAATTAAAATGATCATTACCAGCATAGCACAGCAGCATTATTATCATTTATTTTTTATTTAATTCAAACAAATGAACATGGTCCTTCACTGCTGGCCGTATGAGAGAGCTCAGAGCCACTCAGTGAGATCTGGTCATTGTTCCTCTGCGTGATAGAATCCGCAAAGTAGGGATTAGCAAGATAAACTGACAATGGGCTGGCCCCATATAGCTCGTATAACTGATAACGGAAGATAGGATCTCGAGTGGCAACCACGAACCTAGGGTTACAACAGCTTCGTCACGACCCACAGCACCATGTCCTGACAACTGTGCTTCCTGATGTACAAAACATGTTACACAGATAAAGTACTTGTGCAGGGGACTGCGAGCACGTCGTCAGAAGTTCCGTAACGCAAGAGCAAGTGCCTTTGCTCTTGGTAATCCATTTTTGGCATTCACGATACAAGTGTGAGAGGCAACCGCTTTTGCATCCATGTCTTGTTCATGAGACAAAACTAAATGATGGATCATTTTGTTATTTTGAATATGCATTTGTTTCTGTAATTAATTGTTTTTTCAAATACAAATGCCAATAGGATAAGAACATATTATTGCGTGTAAGTTTCCGTAAGGTATAATAATAATTTCTTTATTTCTCTCCACAATACATGTTAATTAAATTAAGTTAAAACAATAATATTTACATATGTTGACATGTATATTTAGGTAAGTTAGTAAAAGCTAATACAAAATATTCTTGCAAGCGAGTGAAACTAAAGCTAAATTCGTTTTAATAGCTTTTTAACGAGCGTTACAGCTCCGAACTCTTGGCTCTGAATTACTTCAGGTCCGCGGCGCTGACGACCAGGCCTCGGCTCGTTTATATGGACTGAACTAGTGCAAAACACAACATCACCAATTTATTTTTAGACATTAAATCAATGTATATAGATATCAAAAATATTGTTTATAATGTCTATTAGTTAATTAGTGATAGGAATACATTGCAAATAAAGGAGTACGGTAGGAATATATAAGATATTTTCTGCCCTTTTTCTTTTTAGTGTTCAATTTCTGTACGTTAGATCTCACCGAAAACTGTCATATATTTGTGTACTTCTATGGATCCTTTCTGGTTCATTTGATGGTGATAACTGCTCCCCGTGACGAGTGCCCTGATCCATGAGGGTTCAGGCTGTAATGTCTCTTTACCTATAAATGGATCCCCTCATACTCATACGAAACACACCCATCTCCCTCCACACCCGGACGATTAATTCAAGGTTTGAGTCTCAGAGGCGACGGACGCAGATCAGGGTCATGCGTTGTGGCGATCTGTGGGGAAGGCGATGCTCAGCACTGGACTGTTGATAAGCTGGGCTAATATGAATGATGATCATATGTGTCTCTTACCATTTATTGTATAAAGCTTACACCGGACCTGGGTAAAGGGATATCGTGTCAGTGCTTTAGTGTTTGTGTGAAAGCCTACGACACTATTATATATCCCCGTTGATGATGTCAGCTGATAACTGAATGAAGTGACCGTAACGACATCACATTTCGTATCACGTAGCGCTACAGGAAGCTCTCCAAGCGCAACTTCAGTACTATATCGCGCTCGGTAAGTACATTATTGGTGCAGAAGTAACCACGTAGCTTTACGGAGAGACACGCGCCCGGAATTTGTAGCGACGAACGTGACAGCGAGGAAGCAATATTGAAGCTTTCATGCGAACGTACTGAATGAAAGTTCTGTACACGCGGAGTGCTGCGGAAGTATGTCATGGGCGTGCACGTTTTAATAATACTGACGTACGTGGTCGTGTTTTAAGGTTTAAGGTTATTGTTTCTAATTTAGTTTTTTATACTAGAGGGTGAAAGGAAACAGTTAGTCTTATGGTAGGTGATGATTACGGCCCACGAGCAGCGTTCGCTAGCGAGTTAACACATAACGTTCCCTGCAACTAAGTCTGCGGATCCCTAAACTCACCGTTCAAAACACAGCAGCGTTATACTATTTCACGCTGATATTGTTTGAGGGAGGGCAGGTACCTTCCCTGGACCGACCCTTCATGCTGTAGCAGGAACCTAGCCGCAGTCTGCCTCTACGATTATATTTTATTTAATGTATTTATCTCTTTCTTTTTTTATACATATTGAACCACCAATAGAATTACATGTATTTAACACTATATAAATACGAGCATTAAGGTTACTATCAACATAAAGTTCCACTAACAGAAGGCCACGGCATGCATTTAACAACATACAACTCCACTAACAGGAGGCCACGGCATGCATTTAAGAAAATTGTTAAATTTAACTTTAGGGAGAGACCTACAGTTTATTGCCTGAAAAAATTATGGTTGTTTAAATTTTATTTTAGAAAATTGATGTAGTTTCATGTAGTTTGTAGGTTTTATGTTCTGAATGTAGATTTCAGTAACAAACAAATGCGTCTTTGTATTGCGATAGTTTCGTGTCGCCAACAATGCATTCCGTCTCTTCTGCTCGCATCGGCTGCATGTTAGCTTCAATCAGGTAAGCGAACATCACTTAAAACTTTTGTGTTCTGGAACACTTACCGAAATGGAGGACAAAAGATCCGAACTCATTTTGATAGTATAGCATGCATAGCATGTAAAATAAATTATAAAATGTTTTATTTAATTCTCTCCTAGCAACACTGCGGTTGTTGACTCGACCAGTCGACGTCACTTCCGTCCGTACTTTCTAGTACATACAGTAATGATAGCTTTCAGTGTGGTAGAAATATTTAGTACCTGATGCGTCTGCTCTGTTTTTCATGTGATCTACAGTCCAGTCAAAATTACCTTCGTTATTCAATTTCATTATATATATACATATATATATATATATATATATATATATATATATATATATGTATATATACTTATATATATATATGTATAATTTTTTTGTGAAATCAGCTGTTCTCTAGTGTTCGATATTTCTGAACCGATACGACTTAGGAATCCAAGATCACAAGCAGCCCACCTGATGGTACGTGGTCACCGCCACCCACGGACGTCCGCGACACCAGAGGAGTCGCAGATGCGCTGCCCGCCTTTAAGAAAGAAAAAGAAATGCTCGGGCCCGTACGGGTCGAGCTGGCGCTGACTGTACAAGTAGTTTATGCTGCACGCTGTAGTACGGAGGAGACGGTGTGGACTGTACACGTGCTTGCAGTAGTGTATATTTAAATAAATGAAAAATGAAAACAAATGAAGATGATAGCAGAAAGATTCTCAGTTTATTTAATAAAAAACATTGTTAAAAGAGCACACAGTTCACCTATTAGTGACCATGACCCCACATCCATCTTTAGTATAGATTCAAGATGGGATGTCACGCCTGAGGACTTAGATATAATTCCACGTCACCTGTAATTGGATCCTTACACCCTCGATCAGAAATCATGAGGTAATGTTGCTACGTCTAGCCGAACCATCCTTGTTGCAGCCTTATTAACAGGAGGTACAGCGGGAGATGTGTGTGTCAAGTGAAATGTCACATGTCAGAGTCACGTTGTGTGTGTGTCTGTTGCAGAATGTTCATTACCGGCAAAAATAAAAGTAATGACATATAAAAATAAATTAATATTACATTAAGCAAAAACGTTAGTGTTAAACTGTTGAAGCTAAAGTTTTCTGTAATAAACTCATATAGTGTTAATAATGGTTGCAGAATCTCCCGCTATAACAAACTGCCAGCGCGAGAGAGCCCCGCCCGCCCCGCAACCCCGCACCCCACCCGCTCCCAATGATTTCTTGAAATGCAACCTAACTGAGCCACATCCACATCCACATCCAACTACTGGGATAGGATGCCTGTTTACTTGCAACTGTGCTGGATGCTGTTATTCATGTTATTTTATGGTACTTCCCCACGCGAGCTGCTCACCTCACGTCGCAGGAAGTAACTGCAGCATGCCATTGTTCCAAATACAATAACTTGTGAGTATCGTACATTTATGTATTCGTTTAACATTATACGTGTAATAGTTATGTTTTAGTCAATATATTATATATGTTGTATTTATATCGTACGGACGCAACGGAGTCAGGGCAGGAAAAACAGCAGCACTGAGCTTTGCTGAGCAGCACATGCTGAGCTGTGGCCTCTTCTGCGGCAGCAAATAAACATTTTTCTTTTTCTCTCCCAAATCTGCAAATTCCAATTAGTCCTAGTTATTCGTTTCTCCACCAAAGCACGCTGGATGTAATTAGGCATGAAACGAATAAAGTTCCCTGAAACAAATCCTGAAGGTGAACATAAAATGAAAGTTGTCCGTCCGGTGCGAAGTGCGCGCAACTTGTAATACTGTCGTTTAACTTTGGCTGGTGAAGTTTAACGTCGCCGTCGCTTCGTGTTATTAAATGTCGGAGAAACATTTGTACAACGTGAATATGAAAGAATTACTTTTGCTAAATTCCGTTTATCTTTGAGAATACTGAAGCTGCATTTTGTACTCACATCGTTGTTTATCTAGTGAGAATACTGACAGCAGCAGTGGACGAATATACTAAACCGAAGCCAATCTTCGCTACTTGGAAACGCAGCAGCAGAGGACGAATATACTAAACCGAAGCCAATCTTCGCTACTTGGAAACGCAGCAGCAGAGGACGAATATTCTAAACCGAAGCCAATCTTCGCTACTTGGAAACGCAGCAGCAGAGGACGAATATACTAAACCGAAGCCAATCTTCGCTACTTGGAAACGCAGCAGCAGGGGACGAATATACTAAACCGAAGCCAATCTTCGCTACTTGAAACGCAGCAGCAGAGGACGAATATACTAAACTGAAGCCAATCTTCGCTACTTGGAAACGCAGCAGCAGGGGACGAATATACTAAACTGAAGCCAATCTTCGCTACTTGAAACGCAGCAGCAGAGGACGAATATACTAAACCGAAGCCAATCTTCGCTACTTGGAAACGCAGCAGCAGAGGACGAATATACTAAACCGAAGCCAATCTTCGCTACTTGGAAACGCAGCAGCAGAGGACGAATATACTAAACCGAAGCCAATCTTCGCTACTTGGAAACGCAGCAGCAGGGGACGAATATACTAAACTGAAGCCAACCTTCGCTACTTGGAAACGCAGCAGCAGTGGACGAATATACTAAACCGAAGCCAATCTTCGCTACTTGAAACGCAGCAGCAGGGGACGAATATACTAAACCGAAGCCAATCTTCGCTACTTGAAACGCAGCAGCAGTGGACGAATATACTAAACCGAAGCCAACCTTCGCTACTTGGAAACGCAGCAGCAGTGGACGAAAATACTAAACCGAAGCCAACCTTCGCTACTTGGAAACGCAGCAGCAGTGGACGAATATACTAAACCGAAGCCAATCTTCGCTACTTGGAAACGCAGCAGCAGGGGACGAATATACTAAACCGAAGCCAACCTTCGCTACTTGGAAACGCAGCAGCAGTGGACGAATATACTAAACTGAAGCCAATCTTCGCTACTTGGAAACGCAGCAGCAGGGGACAAATATTCTAAACCGAAGCCAATCTTCGCTACTTGGAAACGCAGCAGCAGAGGACGAATATACTAAACCGAAGCCAATCTTCGCTACTTGGAAACGCAGCAGCAGAGGACGAATATACTAAACCGAAGCCAATCTTCGCTACTTGGAAACGCAGCAGCAGAGGACGAATATACTAAACCGAAGCCAATCTTCGCTACTTGGAAACGCAGCAGCAGGGGACAAATATTCTAAACCGAAGCCAATCTTCGCTACTTGGAAACGCAGCAGCAGAGGACGAATATACTAAACCGAAGCCAATCTTCGCTACTTGGAAACGCAGCAGAGGACGAATATACTAAACCGACGCCAACTTTCGCTACTTGGAAACGCAGCAGCAGAGGACGAATATACTAAACCGAAGCCAATCTTCGCTACTTGGAAACGCAGCAGCAGAGGACGAATATACTAAACCGAAGCCAATCTTCGCTACTTGGAAACGCAGCAGCAGGGGACGAATATACTAAACTGAAGGCAATTTTCGCTACTTGGAAACGCAGCAGCAGAGGATGAATATACTAAACCGAAGCCAATCTTCGCTACTAGGAAACGCAGCAGCAGGGGACGAATATACGAAACTGAAGCCAACTTTCGCTACTTGGAAACGCAGCAGCAGAGGATGAATATACTAAACCGAAGCCAATCTTCGCTACTAGGAAACGCAGCAGCAGGGGACGAATATACGAAACTGAAGCCAACTTTCGCTACTTGGAAACGCAGCAGCAGTGGACGAAAATACTAAGCCGAAGCCAATCTTCACTACTAGGAAACGCAGCAGCAGGGGACGAATATACTAAACCGAAGCCAACCTTCGCTACTTGGAAACGCAGCAGCAGGGGACGAATATACGAAACTGAAGCCAACTTTCGCTACTTGGAAACGCAGCAGCGGGGACGAATATACTAAACTGAAGCCAATCTTCACTACTAGGAAACGCAGCAGCAGGGGACGAATATACTAAACCGAAGCCAACCTTCGCTACTTGGAAACGCAGCAGCAGTGGACGAATATACTTAACCGAAGCCAACTTTCGCTACTTGGAAACGCAGCAGCAGTGGACGAAAATACTAAACCGAAGCCAACCTTCGCTACTTGGAAACGCAGCAGCAGTGGACGAATATACTAAACCGAAGCCAATCTTCGCTACTTGGAAACGCAGCAGCAGGGGACAAATATTCTAAACCGAAGCCAAGCTTCGCTACTGGGAAACGCAGCAGCAGGGGACTAATATACTTAACCGACGCCAACGTTCGTTACTTGGGAACGCAGCAGCAGGGGACGAATATACTAAACTGAAGCCAATCTTCGCTACTTGGAAACGCAGCAGCAGGAGACGAATATACTAAACCGACGCCAACCTTCGCTACTTGGAAAAGCAGCAGCAGGGGACGAATATACTAAACCGACGCCAACTTTCGCTACTTGGAAACGCACTAAAACATTCTCTCTCTGTTAGAAGGAGACGAAGATTCTATTTTTAATGTACAAGTTCAGGAATCATAAAAGATAGAACTGAGATGCGCTTTGTGCTTAAAAGTCCTTTAAAAATTAGAAATAAAAAATTTCTTCGTTAATCAAAATAACATAATGGACTTAAAGCCCATAATTTTCTTTACCGAGGTAAATTTATTGACAAGTTACTTCTGTTGTACAATTAACAATAAAACGTACGTTTTGTAAATTATTACCGATATGTAAGCCGCAATGAAAACGGAATGCTCTCCTTTAGCGGTAGAATAAACATAACATACAATGAAAACAATTTTATCTATTTTTTTTTATTTTGATTCAGTTTTAATATTTATATTTCAGCACTTGTTCGGGATTTCCGCTTTGAACCACTTTATACCAACAAAATTCTCATGCGGACAAATTGCTTTGCTTCCTCAATTTATAAAGCATACAGCGAGACTGGGACAACTCGCCCGCCTTAGTGTTTGCGTTCAAGTAGAATTTTGTTGACTTTAAGAGAGAAGTGAAAGTGCATCGGCTAAGCAAGTCGCTTCAATATCTGAGACTTCGCCGCACGAGGTGACGTGTCGTGCGTATGAAGATTAAATTCCTTTAAATAAATTATTACAAATAACATTTACCGACACGTGAGGACTTGTGATATACGTAGTAATAAAAACCGGACGCTGCATTAATGGGTCAGCTGCAACGAATGATGCATATATCGATATTACCAGGTTATTACTAAAAGATATCACAGCGATTCCATTCTACCATGAGGGCATTCTTAATAATTATAGAAAGAACTTTATACTTGACTGAAACAAGTTGCAGTTTATTTCTGCTATTACAATTTATCACTGCACTTCAACACTTTACCTTTCCGTTCCGAAGTGTTCAGCTGAAATATCAAACAAAAAAACAAAACAACCCGACAATCGTATTTAAAGAAGTTGGCGATACCAATAGTGCAACCACACTATAGACGCCGCCAACAACAGTCCAACTACACCATATACACGTGCGCCGCTACATAAATATCACCACACTATTTTGTAGACAACCTACATGGTGTGAAATTTAAATTAATTTCAATAAATACATTAAGCTTTTTGCTCTGAATATATAATTCAGTATGGCGAATTCGTTTGATAAGCAGCAGTGGATACCACGCGCGGAATATATTAATGCCCACGTATCTTTTTTTTAGCGTTGGGAAATGCCTACGCATACCCGCCCTCTAGGGGGCGAGGACAGGTTATGTCGGACTCGCACCGAATAAAACCCCACGGTGGTTGCCACCAACGCTCGCGAGGGGTCGCGGCATCTCCGTAAGGAACGCAACCGCAACCCCCCTTCGCTTCGCTGGGATAGCCCGTCCCGGGGGCGTGAAGATCTATTACGACGACACGGTACCACGTCGTGCCGTCGTTCTCCTCGGGGTCGCTAACTGGACGTTAAGAGCCCCCACTCCGATCGTCAGCGACACGACGTATCCGTGCTAACGGCTCTTGCCACGATTCCATATTTCGCCGACTAGCCAAGAAATCTTCAAATTTTCAATGATTTCATAATTAATTATTCATAATCGATGCATGGCTATGAAGTTTTCTGGTTTCAGAAATTATATATTATATAGATATTACACCATTTATAGGTCAAGTACGGATGGACCGATGTTAATGATGTCTGGTATGTTAAAATACCGGAAAAATCACTGAAAAAAAATTATAGAAAATGAATCTAGAAAGATATTGAAATACATAAAAAATACTCGTTATCGTCATTTACGTGGTATAGTTAACTTGCAGTGTAATAAAAAAGAATCGAGAATTGGAACAAGATCGTGAATATGATCGGTATGAGTTAGACCAACCAGTTGCAACGAATGGGCTCCTGTTGAATTCCCGACAGAAGGATAGATTAATAGCAATTGATGGCCCGGTGTCACTGGGAGGACAATCCTCATGTCATTGATTTAGCCCACTGTTTGTGCGAGATCCGACATTGCAGTAGCAGTAGCTTCTTCTGGAATAGCGACCACATTGTTAGAAGGAAGCCGTACAGCTCATTCAGCGCTAAACCTTCAAACTACTGAACAGATAACAAAACGAAAAATGTCGTATATAACAAGGTGCTTCAATGAAAAAAAATAACCCTAGTGAAGAAGTTCGCCGGCTCAGCTAGTATTATATATATATATTATAAATAGTATTACTTTATGTTTTTCTTATTTTTCAGACATATAAAGATGAATCAAATCAATCAAATGACCACCGAGCACGTGAGACTTGTATCTAGTAGGCGGTTGTCGTCCTGCATTGTGCCTGCGAGTCCAAGGTTTGCTCTCCAACCGTTACCAGTTCTGCTATTGCCGAGTATGCTGGAGGGCTGTGCGAAGCTGCGGTCGTCTGTCAGGCGATGATCTTGGCTCTGCTGCTACAGCGGCCCGTCGGTCGAGCGCGCCTGCTCTGTCGACTTGCCGCACCTAGGTTCACTTCAATGCCAAGCCCCCGTTTGCGAATATAAAAGTGGTAAAGTAGTTATTCCTCCTTTCGGTACGTTGATTTAAATAAAAGCTTTGAAGCTTCATTATCGAAAAGTAACTAAAATTTATGTTAAAAATATTATTTCATTATTAAATACATCAAGGGATAAAAGGATAAAATTACAACAAAATGTCAATAAAATTACCCTTAGAAAACGGGGCTTGAACACAAGTTTAAGTTATTTAATTAATTCCCCTGTTTGCATACCAGTGGCGCGGGGTGGCCATGAAATGCGGCCGGGAAGGGACAACTTGCGTACGGGGTGGAATAACTTTATATGGCCAATTTTCGTTTTCATATAGTTAATAAGTATCTTCTTTATTATATAATATTATATTACAACTCTAGTCGTATTATTACGTGTACCATTTCTCACGCAATAAGGACTCTGATCAAAGTGTATTGAAACTATTTTATATAGGCTGTGACTTAGTCTTAACCATGATCCGAATATAAAACGTCTGAATGAAACTAAAATTCTATATTATACAGTATATATATTTCGCAGAAAACCTTTAATATCATTAGTCAAATGTCAGCTCCCTCCACGGAACACTAATGGTCAAACTACTTTTCAGCTTATATTCCAATTTCTACTTTTTACACAATTAAATTGTGTTCTAGAGTAACGTTATGTAGCGCTACAACAACTAACCTCGAGGGAAATCTACGCCCGGCGTCATATAAAGGAATTACGATCCGATGTAGCATTTTTCACGTAGCAAATAACACGTAGCACATCGCACGTAGCACATCGCACGTAGTACATTGCACTTAGCACATCGCACGTAGCACATCGCAAGTAGCACATCGCACCTAGCATGGCATGTAATACAAGGCACGTAGAACCATTCTTTCAATTAATCATTCTTTAATAGACAGTTATTTAAAATGTTATATTTCAAATATCTGTCATTTTATATTTTTAATGTTGGAATTGATGTTTAAATGAATAAAAGTATTTAAAATATGTAGGAAAGTAAGACACACGACTCAGACAGTGTTAAATTCTATAATATGAGCGCAGAAATACTTTTTAATCTTGAGAGCTGATCTATGTTACAGAAATACGTTTTAGCTAGTTTATAGATATAACATAGTTGCACCGCGTACCTTATGATTGATAAGATAATGACGCATACATAATGCACATACCTTGACGCACAGTAAAGTACACGCGCGCACCTATTGTTAGTGGGTTAAAGAAAAAAATGAAGCCAGGATTCTGTTGACACGCACAAGGAATAAGTATCTTATGATTTTAAAATTTAAACTAAATTTAATGAGATTCAGTTAGTTGGCGGGAAGTTAGCAGAGCGGCACACGCTGGTTACTTCCGGAAAGTGAGGCGGCGGGTCAATCATCGAATGAGATTCATTTGCTGTCGTTGTTCATTTGCTGTCGTTGTTCATTTGCTGTGGTTGTTCATTTGCTGTGGTTGTTCATTTGCTGTCGTTGTTCATTTGCTGTGGTTGTTCATTTGCTGTGGTTGTTCATTTGCTGTCGTTGTTCATTTGCTGTCGTTGTTCATTTGCTTTCATTGTTCATTTGCTGTGGTTGTTCATTTTGCTGCCGTTGTTCATTTGCTGTCGTTGTTCATTTGCTGTCGTTGTTCATTTGCTGTCGTTGTTCATTTGCTGTGGTTGTTCATTTGCTGTCGTTGTTCATTTGCTGTGGTTGTTCATTTGCTGTGGTTGTTCATTTGCTGTCGTTGTTCATTTGCTGTGGTTGTTCATTTGCTGTCGTTGTTCATTTGCTGTCGTTGTTCATTTGCTGTCGTTGTTCATTTGCTGTCGTTGTTCATTTGCTGTCGTTGTTCATTTGCTGTCGTTGTTCATTTGCTGTGGTTGTTCATTTGCTGTCGTTGTTCATTTGCTGTCGTTGTTCATTTGCTTTCGTTGTTCATTTGCTGTCGTTGTTCATTTGCTTTCGTTGTTCATTTGCTGTCGTTGTTCATTTGCTTTCATTGTTCATTTGCTGTCGTTGTTCATTTGCTTTGGTTGTTCATTTGCTGTCGGTGTTCATTTGCTGTCGTTGTTCATTTGCTGTGGTTGTTCATTTGCTGTCGTTGTTCATTTGCTGTCGTTGTTCATTTGCTGTCGTTGTTCATTTGCTGTCGTTGTTCATTTGCTGTGGTTATTCATTTGCTGTCGTTGTTCATTTACTGTCATTCATTCCATTCCATTCATTCCATTTCATTCATTCCATTCCTTCTATCATTCCATTCCATTTCATTCATTCCATTTCATTCATTCCATTCATTCCATTCCATTTCATTCATTCCATTCCTCATTATTCCATTTACTATCATTCCATTCCATTCCTTCATTCCATTCCTTCTATCATTATTCCTTCTATCATTATTCCTTCATTCCATTTCATTCATTCCATTATTCCTTCATTCCATTCCATTTCGTTATTCCATTTCATTCATTCCATTCATTCCATTCCATTTCATTCATTCCATTCATTCCATTCCTTCATTCATTCCATTTTCTTCGTTATTCATTTGCTGTGGTTATTCATTTGCTGTGGTTATTCATTTGCTGTCGTTCATTTGCTGTCGTTGTTCATTTGTTGTGGTTGTTCATTTGTCGTTGTTCATTTACTGTCGTTGTTCATTTGCTTTCATTGTTCATTTTGCTGGTTGTTCATTTGCTGTAGTTGTTCATTTGCTGTCGTTATTCATTTGCTGTCGATGTTCATTTTGCTGGTTGTTCATTTGTCGTTGTTCATTGCTGTCGTTGTTCATTTGCTGTAGTTGTTCATTTGCTGTCGTTATTCATTTGCTGTCGTTCATTTGCTGTAGTTGTTCATTTACTGTCGTTGTTCATTTACTGTCATTCATTCCATTCCTCATTATTCCTTCCTCCATTCCATTCCTCATTATTCCTTCATTCCATTCCATTCCATTCCATTTCGTTATTCCTTCTATCATTCCATTCCATTCATTCCATTCCATTCCTCATTATTCCTTCATTATTCCATTCCATTTCATTCATTCCATTCCATTCATTCCATTTCGTTATTCATTTGCTGTCGTTCATTTGCTGTGGTTGTTCCTTTGCTGTCGTTGTTGTTCATTTGCTTTCATTGTTCATTTGCTTTCGTTGTTCATTTACTGTCGTTGTTCATTTGCTTTCATTGTTCATTTGCTTTCATTGTTCATTTGCTGTAGTTGTTCATTTGCTTTCATTGTTCATTTGCTGTCGTTATTCATTTACTATCATTCATTCCATTCCATTCATTCCATTTTCTTCGTTATTCATTTGCTGTCGTTATTCATTTGCTGTGGTTGTTCATTTGTCGTTGTTCATTTGTCGTTGTTCATTTGCTGTGGTTGTTCATTTGCTTTCATTGTTCATTTGCTGTTGTTGTTCATTTGCTGTTGTTGTTCATTTGCTGTCGTTATTCATTTACTATCATTATTCCTTCCTCCATTCCATTCCATTCCATTTCGTTATTCATTTGCTGTGGTTGTTCATTTGCTGTCGTTGTTGTTCATTTGCTGTCGTTGTTCATTTACTGTCGTTGTTCATTTGTCGTTGTTCATTTACTGTCGTTGTTCATTTGTTGTCGTTGTTCATTTGTTGTCGTTGTTCATTCTGTCATTCATTCCATTCCATTCCTCCATTCCATTCCATTCCATTTTCGTTATTCATTTGCTGTCGTTGTTCATTTGCTGTCGTTGTTGTTCATTTGCTGTCGTTGTTCATTTACTGTCATTGTTCATTTGCTGTCGTTGTTCATTTGCTTTCGTTGTTCATTGCTGTCGTTGTTCATTTACTGTCGTTGTTCATTTACTGTCGTTGTTCATTTACTGTCATTCATTCCATTCCATTCCATTCATTTACTGTCGTTGTTCATTTGTCGTTGTTCATTTTGCTGGTTGTTCATTTTGCTGCCGTTGTTCATTTGCTGTCGTTATTCATTTGCTGTCGTTATTCATTTGCTGTCGATGTTCATTTGCTGTGGTTGTTCCTTTGCTGTCGTTGTACATTTGCTGTCGTTATTCATTTGCTGTCGTTGTTCATTTGCCGTGGTTGTTCATTTGCTTTCATTGTTCATTTGCTTTCGTTGTTCATTTACTGTCGTTGTTCATTTGTCGTTGTTCATTCTGTCCGTTGTTCATTTGCCGTCGTTGTTCATTTGTTGTCGTTGTTCATTTGCTTTCATTGTTCATTTGCTGTGGTTGTTCATTGCTGTCGTTGTTCATTCTGTCCGTTGTTCATTCTGTCGTTGTTCATTTACTGTCGTTGTTCATTCTGTCGTTGTTCATTCTGTCGTTCATTCTGTCGTTGTTCATTTGCTTTCGTTGTTCATTTGTCGTTGTTCATTTGCCGTCGTTGTTCATTGCTGTCGTTGTACATTTGCTGTCGTTGTTCATTGCTGTGGTTGTTCCTTTGCTGTCGTTGTTCATTTGTCGTTGTTCATTTGTTGTCGTTGTTCATTTGTCGTTGTTCATTGCTGTGGTTGTTCATTGCTGTGGTTGTTCATTGCTGTCGTTGTTCATTCTGTCGTTGTTCATTTGTCGTTGTTCATTGCTGTGGTTGTTCATTTGTCGTTGTTCATTCTGTCGTTGTTCATTTGTCGTTGTTCATTTGCTGTCGTTGTTCATTTGCTGTCGTTGTTCATTTGCTGTCGTTGTTCATTTGCTTTCGTTGTTCATTTGCTGTCGTTGTTCATTTGCTGTCGTTGTTCATTTTCTGTGGTTGTTCATTTGTCGTTGTTCATTCTGTCGTTGTTCATTTGCTGTCGTTGTTCATTTGCTTTCGTTGTTCATTTGCTGTCGTTGTTCATTTGCTGTCGTTGTTCATTTGCTGTCGTTGTTCATTTGCTGTCGTTGTTCATTTGCTGTCGTTGTTCATTTGCTGTCGTTGTTCATTTGCTGTCGTTGTTCATTTGCTGTGGTTGTTCATTTGCTGTCGTTGTTCATTTGCTGTCGTTGTTCATTTGCTGTCGTTGTTCATTTGCTGTCGTTGTTCATTTGCTGTCGTTGTTCATTTGCTGTCGTTGTTCATTTGCTGTCGTTGTTCATTTGCTGTGGTTGTTCATTTGCTGTCGTTGTTCATTTGCTGTGGTTGTTCATTTGCTGTCGTTGTTCATTTGCTGTCGTTGTTCATTTGCTGTCGTTGTTCATTTGCTGTCGTTGTTCATTTGCTGTCGTTGTTCATTTGCTGTCGTTGTTCATTTGCTGTCGTTGTTCATTTGCTGTCGTTGTTCATTTTGCTGGTTGTTCATTTTGCTGGTTGTTCATTTTGCTGGTTGTTCATTTGCTGTCGTTGTTCATTTGCTGTGGTTGTTCATTTGCTGTCGTTGTTCATTTGCTGTCGTTGTTCATTTGCTGTCGTTGTTCATTTGCTGTCGTTGTTCATTTGCTGTCGTTGTTCATTTGCTGTCGTTGTTCATTTGCTGTGGTTGTTCATTTGCTGTGGTTGTTCATTTGCTGTCGTTGTTCATTTGCTGTGGTTGTTCATTTGCTGTCGTTGTTCATTTGCTGTCGTTGTTCATTTGCTTTGGTTGTTCATTTGCTGTGGTTGTTCATTTGCTGTCGTTGTTCATTTGCTGTCGTTGTTCATTTGCTGTCGTTGTTCATTTGCTGTCGTTGTTCATTTGCCGTCGCTGTTCATTTGCTGTAGTTGTTCATTTGCTGTGGTTGTTCATTTACTGTCGTTGTTCATTTGCTGTCGATGTTCATTTTGCTGCCGTTGTTCATTTGCCGTGGTTGTTCATTTACTGTCGTTGTTCATTTGCTGTCGTTATTCATTTGCTGTCGATGTTCATTTGCTGTAGTTGTTCATTTTGCTGGTTGTTCATTTGTCGTTGTTCATTTACTGTCGTTGTTCATTTACTGTCGTTGTTCATTTGCCGTCGTTGTTCATTTGCTTTGGTTGTTCATTTACTGTCGTTGTTCATTGCTGTCGTTGTACATTTGCTGTCGTTGTTCATTGCTGTGGTTGTTTATTTGCTGTCGTTATTCATTTGCTGTCGTTGTACATTTGCTGTCGTTATTCATTTGCTGTCGTTGTACATTTGCTGTCGTTGTACATTTGCTGTCGTTGTACATTTGCTGTCGTTGTACATTTGCTGTCGTTGTTCATTGCTGTGGTTGTTCATTTGCTGTAGTTGTTCATTTGCTGTAGTTGTTCATTTGCTGTCGGTGTTCATTTTGCTGGTTGTTCATTTGCTGTAGTTGTTCATTTGCCGTCGCTGTTCATTTGCTGTCGATGTTCATTTGCTGTCGATGTTCATTTGCTGTGGTTGTTTATTTGCTGTCGTTGTACATTTGCTGTCGTTGTACATTTGCTGTCGTTATTCATTTGCTGTCGTTGTTCATTTGCCGTCGTTGTTCATTTGCTGTCGTTGTACATTTGCTGTCGTTGTTCATTTTGCTGGTTGTTCATTTACTGTCGTTGTTCATTTGCTGTCGTTGTACATTTGCTGTCGTTGTACATTTGCTGTCGTTGTACATTTGCTGTCGTTGTACATTTGCTGTCGTTGTACATTTGCTGTCGTTGTACATTTGCTGTCGTTGTTCATTGCTGTGGTTGTTCATTTGCTGTAGTTGTTCATTTGCTGTAGTTGTTCATTTGCCGTCGTTGTTCATTGCTGTGGTTGTTCATTTGCTGTAGTTGTTCATTTGCCGTCGCTGTTCATTTGCTGTCGATGTTCATTTGCTGTAGTTGTTCATTTGCTGTCGCTGTTCATTTGCTGTCGTTGTACATTTGCTGTCGTTGTACATTTGCTGTCGTTGTACATTTGCTGTCGTTGTTCATTTGCCGTCGTTGTTCATTGCTGTCGTTGTACATTTGCTGTCGTTGTTCATTGCTGTCGTTGTTCATTGCTGTCGTTGTTCATTTGCTGTAGTTGTTCATTTGCTGTAGTTGTTCATTTGCTTTGGTTGTTCATTTGCTGTGGTTGTTCATTTGCTGTGGTTGTTCATTTGCCGTGGTTGTTCATTTGCTGTCGCTGTTCATTTGCTGTCGATGTTCATTTGCTGTGGTTATTCATTTGCTGTCGATGTTCATTTGCTGTAGTTGTTCATTTGCTGTCGATGTTCATTTTGCTGGTTGTTCATTTGCTGTAGTTGTTCATTTGCCGTCGTTGTTCATTTGCCGTCGCTGTTCATTTGCTGTCGTTGTACATTTGCTGTCGTTGTTCATTGCTGTCGTTGTACATTTGCTGTCGTTGTACATTTGCTGTCGTTGTTCATTTGCTGTCGTTGTTCATTTGCTGTCGCTGTTCATTTGCTGTAGTTGTTCATTTGCTGTAGTTGTTCATTTGCTGTGGTTATTCATTTGCTGTCGATGTTCATTTGCTGTCGATGTTCATTTGCTGTCGATGTTCATTTGCTGTAGTTGTTCATTTGCTGTAGTTGTTCATTTGCTGTCGCTGTTCATTTGCTGTGGTTATTCATTTGCTGTCGATGTTCATTTGCTGTGGTTGTTCATTTGCCGTGGTTGTTCATTTGCTGTAGTTGTTCATTTGCTGTCGTTGTACATTTGCTGTCGTTGTACATTTGCTGTCGTTGTTCATTTGCTGTAGTTGTTCATTTGCTGTCGCTGTTCATTTGCTGTAGTTGTTCATTTGCTTTCGTTGTTCATTTGCTGTAGTTGTTCATTTGCTTTCGTTGTTCATTTGCTGTCGATGTTCATTTGCTGTAGTTGTTCATTTGCTGTAGTTGTTCATTTGCCGTCGTTGTTCATTTGCTGTCGCTGTTCATTTGCTGTAGTTGTTCATTTGCTGTAGTTGTTCATTTGCTTTGGTTGTTCATTTGCTGTAGTTGTTCATTTGCTTTCGTTGTTCATTTTATTTTATAATTAGTATATTTCCAAGGGAATGAATATTCTCTTGGGATAAAATACAGCCCTTGTTTAGCTTACCAACTAGTTTGCGAAAAAATATTTCAATCCTCTAAATTATGTGTCACACTCCAATAAACGTCCAATAGATGTTATGGAGTTGTTCTCCGAGCCGCGCCGCCGCTGATGTCCCGCGACCTCATCTGCTCGTATTTATGTTCCTGGCGATGCTGATATGTCGTTACATGCGACACCGATTTTACTTTTTGTTATGTTTTCTCGTACTATTTCAATCAAAGTAAAACCACAGAAAATTATTGACTTGAGTGACTACTTCAGAAACTTACGAACGATCTGACCGAAGTGAAGATGCATCACATGCTTAGTTTTATTAATTACTGTAACAACAGAACTCAGAAATAAAGTTAATTTATATAAAAAAGGAACAAAGTGTACAATTAGAGTTTGATTCAACGTTTTAAGCCCTTGCATAGAAAAAACTTGTTACGTACTCTTACTACATCTAGACCTCCTAGATCACTAGATCCTTGTCCTTGATCCTTCATGTTAGTTTACTCACCAGACAAATGTTATCAAATAAGTGTGTAGTGGCGCGCGGAGAGTGAGGCTTTTGTCCCGCGAACGCAAACAGTCGTAATCAAAGCAAATACAATTAGAGCACGTAAACAAAACATAGATACGTAACAGAGCCGCCGAGCGAGATTCGCTTACATGAAGGATTACTTGTTAAAACAAGCGTCAGTCCTAGACATGAAAGTATTCTTACATAAAATTTAATGTTTTCTTTGTGGCTATCGTATACGTTGATGGAAATTTGTAACACAAAGGTTCGTTCCTCGCCGTGTCTTCGCAACATATGTGTCGATTGTAAAGCTACGTGACATTTGTTCCGAACGGAACACACATTTGTAGAGTGAAGCCGGACGTCGGACAGGAAAATAAATAAAATGCTTGCAAGCTTTCCTTTACCATTATTTTTATTTTTATTTAAATATTTTATTATACAATATAAATATTTTTTTGGAATGTTGTCATATCGTTATATTGGTACGGATTGTGTTGGGAATGTCGTCATCGTTGTCTCAACCCATCACCAGTCCATGGCCGGTAACTGTGAAGCTCTGCCATGCACTGCCACATCGGGACGTCACCCATCGCGGATCATCACCATCTCCCTATGGCGGGAGCTAACGATGTTGGATGTATTCCAACGAAATGTCTCATTCAAATATACTTGTAACGAGGTACAGTTCGGTGTTATTTATTTATGTACTCAAATGTTACTAGTGACTTTATGGTATTCGCAACATTTAGTCGCGGAGAACGTGCTTTTGCATAAATAGAATACCTATGTATGCGGTATAGGTATGCAGTATATGTATGTAGTGCAACGTATGCTTGTCCTAGCTTAAAAATATTGAACTAATAAAAACTGAAATGTCAATAACTTCAAGGTTTAGGTTTGCGTCATGGCGCGCACTAAACGTCGCAGGTTTGTTTAATTAAAATAAGAAAATACACGAGACACCTGTACCGGTCTTATTGCAGATGTCTTCAACCAAGTTTAAGTTACACATGCGTTGTCACCTCTGGGGACTGATGTGGAAACTCTCTTTACCCGTAATATATCCCCGGATCCCCTCACATACCCACCATACGCAATCCGTATTCCGTGAGGGCGCGCTTCTTGCCCGGACGTTCATGGTGCAGTTAGGGACTACGGCAGCGTGTCTCCACCATCGTTAAACTTGCGTTAAAGTATAACGTAGTACTTATAAAACTCTCTCTCTCTTTAAACTTTCACCGTGGAATGAGGAGACTATAATAAAGTTTCAAAACCTTAAAATAAGATTTACAGTCTCGTAAACTTCAAATTAATACGAAGCACCGCTACGCCGTAGCTGGCGACGCAGTTACGGAAGCTCGTTAAAAGTAAAACTGGGAAGATAGTTTCCCGGGCCTAGCTCCGTACCCAGATGTTGAGTTTTATAACCAAACGGCGGTTTATGAAAGCAGTTTTAATGCACAGAGGCCACTGTAACCAACCATCTATAATATGTACCTATGTATAATATGTACCTATGTATAATATGTACCTATGTATAAAAAGAGTATACACAATAATATACACGAGCTCGATCGCTGCTAGGGCTAAAAGCATAAAATTTTTTATTTAAACTTTTTTAATTTAAACAAAATAAGTAACAGTCGAAAAAGAGTGACATCTATGAAGATTAAATCAAGACTTTATAATAATATTATTTCAGATCATAAGATATGATACGTACAAAAGTCAACTAGAAATACCTATGTTGAGGATATATGATGAGGCAGGATTAATTGGTCCCACATAGAGGAACACACATAAAAAAAATGTTAGGACAGGCGGGGTGACCGCCACCAACTTAGAATAGATGTTGCGTGGAAGTGGCGTGATACCGTGTTCTCTTTTTTTGCACTGCCAACCTCGAAGACTGCGACTGAAACCCTCGCTACCAGTATGACAGTTGAGAAAAAAGAAAGATGTTTTTTTTCTTCTCTGAAAATGACACAACTGTGTGGGCGCCAGTACTCAGTAAATCAGTAAAAAGGGACCGTAATTTATTGAGGATTGAAGATCGGCTCAATTTATTGAGACTTCGGAACCATTTATAAGGTTCTCAGCGGTATTTATTTTATTACAGTCGGCTCACGTTCTATAAAATATCTTCATTAGTTTTTATTTACTAACGTGATAAACGTACTATGTTCGGTGATTTTTCGTATAAAATTTATATACAGTATAGGACGAATTATCACAGAAAGACAACATGTAAGAATAGGATTCAATGTTATGTTCACTTAGTAAAGTATGTTGTTACACATTAAGATATTGGACTCGATCGGTGATGGCGGAATAAGCTACATTATAAGTCGGACCACCAGTGGGCATTATATAACAATGTTATGTTCACTTAGTAAAGTATGTTGTTACACATTTAGATATTGGACTCGATCGGTGATGGCGGAATCTTGCCTTGGCGCGTGATGTAACGATGGCAGGTGATAGTAGGACTCGTGCGCTGCGTGACGCCCACAACCGTCGGCTCATGGTTTTTTGTAGCTTTTATTAAACTGCGTGTTCTTACATCTTAGTGGTTTTAAGTGAAGACGTAAGGAAAATATAGCAGTGCGCCAGGCGTCTTAGCCAGCGCGCACCTCGCCACGAGTCGCTGCTATTTATTCCAGAAATAGCAACATAACGCTGCTGTGTTTCGTTTGGTGAGTGAAGGGATACGGAGACCTTTATAACTGGAGACGATTCTTTCCATCTCAGTCCCTAGGGGTGACAACGGATAGAGGAGTGCGGAATGGGAGACTTGAGTCCTCGCTTATCAGCCCTAATGTTATAAATATAATATATATATGTTTATATATATGACTATAGAAAGCGCTTGATGAGTGTGAATGAAGCACTTCCTTGTCGTAAAAGATGAGTAACATGTTACATTAATGATTCTCACATGTAACAAAGAAAAGCTTTTAAGTAATAACTTTTCTCATGTCGTCATGGCTAAAATTGTTCCTTAATATAACCATATATTTCATTTTGGGAAATTCGTGGAGAAGTCGTCCATACAGTAAATCGATGTCCATCCATCAAATGCGCCCGCGGCCACGTCGCTGCCGTATAAATAACCGCCGTATATTTCGTTTGTTCGCCGACGTCATGACACGGGACACTTGCTCATATATCATGTTGCAAACACCGCAAAAGCATTTCAAAGATTCCGAATTGAAATCAAATCTATTAACAAAAGTTACAATAAGAAGTGTAAGAATATTTGATGAACTGAAATGATCATGATTGATATAATACGAATATTATTAAACTTGATGTCATAACAAAGATCATCATTTCACGGCATCACTAGTGCACAGACTTCTTCCCTTCGGTTATCGCTTCTGTATGGGCGCTCCGTGGCCGTGGTCCATGGTCAAAAACTCACTGAGCTGACTTAGTGATTTTTTGAGCCATGTCGGTTGCCTACGGTAAGTTCTTCCACGGATATTATAACAATATGCATTCCTAATGTAACTAACAGTTATAACTAACTGCACAGGAAATAAAATAAATTTTACGAATTTCATCATGTTTACATTAAACATTCTAAACGTCAACGTGTCGAGTGCCATGCAAGCCGGGGGACGCAGGTTCTAATGTCATAGTTAGGTTTAAGATTCGAAGACCAGCTTTAGCATCTTCGAACAAATTAAACGACGTTGCATAGCGAGGTCTGCGAGGTTGCATAAGTTTGATGGATGTCAGTGGCCCAGGTAATGTTTCGTGGCAGGATACTTGCAGGCCTGTGGCCATTAGGATGAGTGATCTTTCTTCCAACCTTCTAACAATTATTCGAAAAAGTTCTGTCAGATTTCGAGGAAATTTTAAAAAAATAATAGATAAACGGCCCGTTTTATTTCTTTTCATGACGAAATTCTGAGTCTCAATGAGTCAGTAACACACTGCCATAAAAAGCTTCCACCTTTGTTATCGTGAATTAGAAAGTCATCCATCATTTTAGAGAAAACATATTTAATTATCTTAACACGTACATGTATAATAAAAAGTATTTTTTAAAATTTTATTACTTCTTCCAGGATCAGTTGATACATCAACTGCATATGATTTATTTTCATCAACTATATAACTTTTATTGTCATCAACTACACAGGATGTATTTTTATCAACTATATCGGATGTAACAGTATCAACTACACAGGTTGTATTTTTGTCAACTATATCGGATGTAACAGTATCAACTACACAGGTTGTATTTTTGTCAACTATATCGGATGTAACAGTATCAACTACACAGGTTGTATTTTTATCAACTATATCGGATGTAACAGTATCAACTACACAGGTTGTATTTTTATCAACTATATCGGATGTAACAGTATCAACTACACAGGTTGTATTTTTGTCAACTATATCGGATGTAACAGTATCAACTACACAGGATGTATTTTTGTCAACTATATCGGATGTAACAGTATCAACTACACAGGATGTATTTTTGTCAACTATATCGGATGTAACAGTATCAACTACACAGGATGTATTTTTGTGAACTATATCGGATGTAACAGTATCAACTACACAGGATGTATTTTTGTCAACTATATCGGATGTAACAGTATCAACTACACAGGTTGTATTATTATTAATTACACAGAAGGCATAGTTATCAACTACGCAGGATTTATTATCGTCAACTACACCGAATGTGTTACTGTCAACTACACAGGATGTATAATATTTCTAACAACTGATTCTGATATTTGTAATAGACAATTCGAATACCGATAACTTGAGTATTTAACAAATATTACCCAAGTAGTAACTAGAGTAACCGACGCAGCAGCCAAGTGCCAACATTATTAAAATTAGCCGTGGTAGCTCAGTGTGTAAGCGCTCCCTTTTAATTTACTGTTCGAGAGCAATCCGCTTATAGTAGCTCAGAGGATGTATAAGTAAGTAATGTTAATGAAGATTTTAATTCAACAGTTTTAACAGAGGCAGAGACACGATGTAGTTTGTTTCTAGGTATAGCATTGATAGGTAAGCTCCAGGGCCTCGCATACACATTATGATTCTTTATCGAAGATGAATGTGGGTGTCACACGCCACGCCAAGTATCTCTTGATCGAGTGCTTAGATTCTTCAGTTTTGTTTCACTTTAAGTTTGCGAAAAAATAATCTATACCAATACAAAGTACGTTGTTAAGAGCGAGAGAGAGAATGTCCGAAACCAAAAATAACCTATATGTTACATCGTAGAGTCACGCCACAGTTAAAGACTAGTTCTAGGACGAATAAGAAGATCCTACGTGCGGGTGGTGGGAGCTCGCTAACTGGAATACTTTCGTATGATGAACGAAAGAACTTACTGCTGGCAATGCCCTCCATCTTAGCCCTAAAGGGTCACATCACGTGTGCGTTATGATTCTTATGTAGGCGGAATCTAGAGCATCACTTGCCATCAAGTGAACTGTGTATGTAGTGTTTAATACTAGAAAATAGTTCTGACTTAAAAACGTTGGTTTTAAAATAGCTTAAGATATATTCACTCGACATAATGACACCAAGTACACAAGTACTTACAGTACATAGTATATAGTATGTTGTACCTGATCCAATTAATTTATACTTGTTTACGATAACTACGTGTAATTGCGTGTGGCATGTAGAAGTCGGATGCGTGGTTAGATGACCTAATTACTTGGTGTAATGTTCACTTAATGGTGTAATGTTCACTTAATGATGTAATGTTCCCTTAATGATGTAATTCAATGTACTTTATGTTGTAATAAGTTAAATCATTCGAATAGACAATTAAGTTGGTATAAGATTCAAAAAGTGATATCGCCCATTTAAAGGAAACATCTAAGAACTAGCTACAGCGTGGCTCTACCACTTTGTTCTACTTACTATATTCTATTATTTTCGTAATGTATCCAGGTTAAAAACTTGCACACATTTCACCTGATGGAAAGTGATCCCGGCGGCACGTGCCACACACCTTCACCCTCGATAAGATGTTCGGTGGTAGCGGGTGTTCCACGTCCTCGGAGGTGGTAGCAGCTTGAATCTATGTTGGAAACCAACAATTTGTGACACACAAATATTGTTATTCGGCTGGGGACCGAACCGAGGAACCGCGACGCAGCAGCCAGGTAATCTAACTACTACACCGCGCAGCCGAAAGCTGCAGACATTGAGTGACCACGTAGACCTGAGAGCTGTCAGTAAAGTAGATCCTTTAAACTCATGGATCACTGTAAACACTTCCTTAGTAATTACCTCTTTGTTGCGTTGCTCGCGGCTTCGATTGACTTAACTGTACCCGATCAATGTATTCGCAAAGTAAATATATATCAAATGTTATGTTACCATATATATTTTAATATTCACATTGCATCAGCAAGTCATGTGACTCAAATGTATTTAATTAGCTAAGTGCATGTTTTAGGCTTACTCACGAGGCATAGAGACTTACTCACGAGACATGGAGACGTACTCACGAGGCATAGAGACGTACTCACGAGGCATAGAGACGTACTCACGAGGCATAGAGACTTACTCACGAGGCATGGAGACGTACTCACGAGGCATAGAGACTTACTCACGATGCATAGAGACTTACTCACGAGGCATAGAGACTTACTCACTAGGCATGGAGACGTACTCACGAGGCATAGAGACTTACTCACGATGCATAGAGACTTACTCACGTGTAATAGAGACTTACTCACGAGGCATGGAGACGTACTCACGAGGCATAGAGACTTACTCACGATGCATAGAGACTTACTCACGTGGCATAGAGACTTAACCACGAGGCATAGAGACTTACTCACGAGGCATGGAGACCTCACGAGGCATAGAGACTTACTCACGAGGCATAGAGACTTACTCATGAGGGGCACAAATTGACAAAAAACGTATAAGTAATGCTCTTCGATACAAATGTCCTATTCTCGATATTATATTTAAATAATTTTGAGCTAACTAAAAGGAAGTTTCGAAGGAACCCATTTAAAGGGACAATTAAAAATAAGAAAAATCTATATTGTGACTATTTGTGGTGAATACTTCTTGCCTGGCTTCGGATACTAAATGGTAACATTCCGCACAGACTATTGCTGACGTGGAACCAGTCCTCGGTCACTTGGTATTCGAATTGTCCAAAGTAAAGATCGTGTCAATAACAACAACAATAGTTTTGAAGCCGGTTGAGGATACTTCCCAGGGGGTAGAGTGTAGCTATACAGGATCTGTTGTGTCATTCATCGGTCAGCTCAACCGGCAACCTCGCTCCCATAGAACACCAGCGAGATGTGACAGCATAACGTGTTTCGTATGTTGTGTTTCATATGGTCATATCTCTACATGTCTAATTTATATATGTATATATGTATGTTGTGTATATATATATTGTGTATTTATACATGTATTATGTATTTAATATCTATATGTGTATGTATTATTATTTACTTGTATTAGTTATTTATAGTTTTTTTTCTGTTTTTATTATTTAATTTATTGCTGCACCTATCATACTCATATCTCACCACACTTTGGGTTGTTTGGTAGAGAATGCCTTTGGCATTAAGTCCGCCCTTTGTGAACTTTGAACTTTGTTAAGGTTAATGCAATAAAGAGTAAATAAATAAATAAATAATATCATAATACATAACCTTTTTTTTTTTTTTTTTTAACGTGGGAAATGCCTACGCATACCCGCCCTCGCGGGGCAAGGGCGGGTTATGTCGGACTCGCACCGACTAAAACCCCACGGTGGTCGCCACCAACGCTCGCGAGGGGTCGCGGGATCTCCGTTAGGAAGGCAACCGCAACCCCCCTGCGCTTCGCTGGGATAGCCCGTCCCGGGGGCGTGCGAGAAGATCGCACCCCCAGAACCCTCACGGAACTATCACGACGACACGGTACCACGTCGTGCCGTCGTCCTCCTCGGGGTCGCTATTACTGGACGGTCGGAGCCCCCACTCCGATCGTCAGCGACCCGTAGGGCCCCGTTTACGGTAGGGGATCACCGATAGGAGGGCCGTGACGAGGCGCGCGAGCGCCGCGTCGGCCCCGTCTCCGAGCAGGATCGGTCCTCTCTCTGTCCCGCTCGGCAGCCTCCTTTCGGACCATGACGGTCTCGCAGAAGGAGGCTACGGCCCTCCACGCCGATTCCCCGCGCAGTATCGCCGACACGACTGCTGGCAGGGACAGGTTCCGTCCGATGTGACCGACCAAGACCCGCCGCTCGGCTTCCCACGCCGGGCAAGCGGCGAGCGTGTGCGATGCGGAGTCTTGGTCGTTGCCGCCACAGTGGAAGCAATTCGCCGTCGCCTCGCGACCGATCTTACACAGGTAATCACCGAAGCAACCGTGCCCGGTGATCACCTGCGTAAGTCTGTAGGTGAGTCTTCCTCCTCGTCGCTGCATCCAGGCTTCGAAGTCCGGCAGGAATGCTCCGACGACGCGTTTGCGCGCATTCTGCTCCTCGCGGAGCCTTGCGCGCCACGTCGCGAATGCGATACGTCGTTCCTGCCGTTTTACCGCCTCGAGCGCCTCTTCTGGCTCGCCACCACCGCTCTGGCGTAGGACGCGAATCCGGTGATACACCCTCGCGTCCATGTCCGCCAGAATATCCAGAGGTGGAAAGCGAGCCAGGATTGTCGCCGCCTCGAACAATACCGTCCGGTATCCTCGTACGACCCGTATGGCCATCCTACGCTGGACGCTGTAGATCTTAGTCCTACAGCGTCGGATGGCCAGCCTCTTCGCCCATACGGGCGCCCCATAGAGGGCTACGGATCGTACGACCCCGGCATAGAGGCGGCGAACTTCCTCACTCGGTCCCCCGAGATTGGGCAGCAGTCTGTGCATAGCACCCGCTACCCTCTCGATCCGGGGGACCAGGCGCTCGAAGTGCTCTTCGAAGCCCCAGCGACTGTCCAGAGTGAGGCCTAGGTACTTCATGTACCGCCCCACTCTGACTTCAGACTCACCTACTCGGACGCACGAGTCGGGTGGTTCCCTGCTCCGCGGCAGTTTGTGGAACCATAGCGCCTCGGTCTTGTGAGGCGCTACCTCCAGTCCCAACTCGTGGACTTTGGCGACGACGATTTCCGCCCCAAGCTCGGCAAGCTCCTTGGTCCTCTCGAAGGAGTCCCCGCTGGCGACCACCAACGTGTCGTCAGCGTAACAGACGACATATACGCCAGCGGAGCTCGACTCGCAGAACAGAGTCGTAGGCGAGATTCCACAGTAACGGGCCCAAAACCGACCCCTGTGGAACCCCACACTGGATCTCCTCCGGATCCTCGTACCGTCTCGGTCCATGTACAAGATGTACCTGTCGCGCAAGTAGTCCGCGATCACGCCTTGCAGGTAGGGGAACACCATGGTGTAAAGTCCCCCTTATCGCGTCCCAGGGCAGGGAATTAAAGGCGTTGACGATATCAATGTTTATCGCCAACGCCACGCCGCCAGGACACAGCCTGCTCCGACAGGGAGCGGACGCGCAGAACCGCGTCGATGGTGGAACGCTCCGTCGGAAACCGAACTGGTTTTCGGCGAGATCGGGACCGACACGCGACAGATGCCCGTTGAGACGGGCGGCAAGAATTCTCTCGAATAACTTGCCAGCCTCGTCCAACAGGCATATGGGACGGTACGCAGAGGAGAATCTGCGACTCTGTCTGCCTTCTTCAAGAGGACCATTCGGGCCTCCTTCCAGGCCCTAGGAACGAGGTTACGGAGGCAGCTGGTGAACAGCTGCCTCAGCCTGTTCCCGAGGGTAGCCAGACTCAACACCCAGACCCGGCCGGGAATTCCGTCGGGTCCCGGCGCGGTGTTCCTGCCTCTCAAGCGGCCCACGGCTCGGTCCAGCTCCTGTGCGGTCACCCCATTTCGTCACTCCAATGACACGAAGATTGGGGGTAGACTGAGGACTTGACCGACCCTCCGGAAAGAGCGAGCTAATCACTCTTCCCAAGAGGGCCGGATCTAGAGTTTCCGTCACCGGGGCGTCCAAGGACGGAGCTTTCCTAGCACCATCCTGTACGGACGCCCCCACGGATCCTCGTTGAGTCCCTCCAGGAGCTCTCTCAGGACCGAGACCTGGCGTTGCAGACAGCTGCCTGCAACGCCTTCGTGGCCGCTCGATACGCCTCGTAGAGTCTGGCTATCTCCTCACTCGGAGCTCGCCTTCGCCTCCTTCGGGCTCTGGTGTACTGGCGGCGGCTCCGCAAGCAGATCGCTCGCAGCTCCGCGATCTCTGCCGACCACCAGTACACCGCCCGCGCTTGGGGCGACCGGTCAGGGCATCGACGCGTCACAAATACGCGTCATCGTGTCCCGGAACCAGTTCGCTTCCACTTCCGGATCGGACGGAACCTCTTCGGCGCTTTCTGGCCATATTGCAACGTTGGCGGCGGCCCCGAGCAAGTCTCGGTCTAGCCGCTTGAGACACCAACGTCGCGTGTGACTGCCTTCTCGGCGGCTGGTGACAGCGTCGGGGCGGCGGATTGCAAGATCGAATAAAATATGGCGGTGGTCGGATAACGTGACCACCTCCTCTGCAACCCGCCAGCCCGACAGCATGCGCATCGCAGCGGGAGTCGCCCATGTAAGATCCACGACCGACTCCCCCTGCCACCGCACGCACGTGCTTACGGACCCCCGATTTGCCAATCGGAGGTCCAATCCAGCCGCCCATTCCATCACCGTCTCTCCTTCGGACTGTCGCTGGGATTCCCCACGCCCTGGAATGGGCGTTGAAGTCTCAGGACAATCGACGGACGAGGAGGCACCTGCGAACGCAGAGTGCCACCTCGTCCAGGTACACCTCGTAGTCGGCGAGGGACCTCGCGGGAGAGACGTAGCAGCCAACTATGGCCAGGGTGCCCCATTGCACTGCAACGAAGCCCTGACCCTTCCCAATAGGGAGCAGGGTGGGACACCCTCTCCACCCCAGTAGATCGCTACGGAACCCAGCTCATCGCCGAACCAGTGAGGGTGGTCCGGCACGGCATAGGGCTCCGCCACTACTGCCAGAGCAACCCGGCACTCCGCAATGGTCTGCATAAACAAATGCTGAGCATTGCGGCAGTGGTTCAGGTTGCTCTGAAGGACCTTGAGGGGTGCGAAGAGGCCTACGCGACCTCCATCCCCGAGCTGGTGCCCGGGGTTGCGGCTGGTGCCGCTGGGACTGCTGCTGCGCTTGCGGGGGCAGGAGGAGATGGTTTTCTCCCGCTCTTCTTTGATGGTGGAGCGCACCTCTTACCAAGACGATGGTTAGAGGGCAGCCCCAGGTCCGAGCACAGTGGACATTTGAGTGCAAGAGCTTTGCACTCTCTGGCCCTGTGCCCGGTTTCCCCACAAGCGAAGCAGCGCGTGCTCCGGTTCGCCTGGTTAGGGCACCTGCTACCAACGTGCCCCTTCTCCAGGCACCGGAAGCAGTGCATGGGCCTGGGATCTAAGAGCTCCACCCCAGCAGATCCCCAGCCCACGCGTACGCGCCCAGCGGTCACCAATTTTCGCAGCGCCGCTGCGGGGCACCGCACCCAGCACGTGCCCATACGCATGGGTGTTCGGTGGACCTCTCCGACCTTCACGTCGTCCACCGAACACCCTCCAGCCTCAGCCACCGCCGCCGCGACATCGCTCGGGCTGACGGCATCGTCGAGGTCCTTCACCCGAATGTCGCCCGACTTGACCGGGCGGCCAATTCGGACGTCCATCTCGGAAAGGACCTCCCGCATTTTAGTCGCGAGACCATCCGCCCTCGAGCTGCAATCAGGACCGCTGATCTCCAATAGGAGACCACCGGTCACAGCCCGCTTTTGGCGAACAGTCTCAATGCCGATGTCCGCCAGCCTTATCTTCGACTTGGCTACCTCCATCACTTTTGCGTAAGTGGTGGAGGAGCCAGTCGGCAGCGTCACCGTCACGGCAGCCGTGGACGGAGTGCGTATGAGCTTCGCCTTTTTTGCTTTGGTTTTAGTGGCCGCAGGGGCCGCTGACTGCTGGGTCTTAGGATTTTTGGCCTTTTTGGCCACCTGCGCCCACGACGTGGATGCCGGCACTTCCACCACCATCAGCGGCCTTGGTGTGGCCACCGGAGGCAGCTCAGCTACTGGAGGGTGGGAGGGTTTCGCCTTCTTTTTCCCCTTTGCCTGTAGGTGTTGTGTAGGCGACGGTTTTGTTTGCACCGGCTGTGGCAGCGGTTGCGAAGCACTCGCGGAAGGCCTCGACTGCACTCCTAATGGGGGCCGAATTGCCCTCTCTGGGAAGATCTTCGCCTCGAAGGCAGCCAGCCTCGCCTCTATGAGAGACCCCAAGCGCTCCATGAGCCCATCGTCCACGCTCCCGGACTTCGGAGCGCTAGGAGCTCGCTGAGTAGGAGGCATGGCTGCACGAGGTTCCCCACTCTTGCGGAGGGCGCTGAGCTCCTCAGACAGCTTTCCCACCTTTATTGAGAGCTCGGACAGCTGCGAGCGGAGCTCAGCGTTCTCACGCTCCAGCCTCTCAACATTGGGGGGCTGGGAGACCCTCCGCGCCAGTTCCGCAGTGGCTGCCTCGACCATCCTGGCCGCCAACCGCAGGCTGTGCACAAATGTACCCTTAAGGTTGCCAGATTTATCGGCAACCTTGTCGACCGCCAGTAGATTGGCCCGGATGCAGGCATCCAAGTCCATGGTCGATTTGCCTTCCATCTCCCGACCCAAATCTGCGGGTTTTGGAAGGCTTTCCTTCGCACGCGTTTTGGCCTGGGCTACAGTAGGGTCCCAGATGCCTCCCTCTTCGTCAGCGACCAACTCCGTGTCCGTGCCTGAGACTGCGACTGCCTGGAATTTGTCGGCCACGACAGTCGCAGGCTTGGCTCTCCTCTTCCTACTTGTCCTTGCGGACACCTCCGAGATTGCGGATCTGAGTGAGGCATCGGATCTTCCGCCGTCACTCTCACCGCCCAAACTCACAGGCGTACTTGGGCGCGCAAAGCGTCCACGCCTGTCCCGTGCCGGGACTACTGGTCCCGCAGATGTTGCTCTTCCCTCCTGGCTCTGGTCCCTTGATGTTGAGGGACCTTCGACTGCTATTACAGACTCAGCGCTTTTCGCTAAGTCTCCTTCTCCTCTAGGTTGTTTGAAAATTCCATAACAAATCCCACGAGTTAGGACGAAATAAAATGTCGATCTCCGGGTGACGCCTATTCCAGAGACAAGGCTACATACTGTGGGGTCGCCTGGTACCCACAGGTTTTAAGACTTCGCTGTCTGGTTTTATAGAGTGATCCTTCTCGCGGGCCGGCCAATTAAGGCAAGCCCTCCGCTCCGCTGCACTTCGACGTACCCCATAATCGTCAACGCTGGGGTCCTTGAAGAGAGTACAGCGGGTTACGGCGCGCTGGGAAAGCCGACGTAACTCCCCAGTTTTGGACGGTTGAATGCCCGGCGGCAGTGTAAGTGCACACCGAGCCCGTCCCTCCACTATGAGCATTGGGCACTGGAAACGATATATCGTCACCAGTTCCCAATACCCACCATCATTTGTTGCCTTTCCCCCGGATACTTTGATCAAAGAGAAATGCAACCTCCACCCCCGCACATTAGGCACTGACAACGACGTATCGCCACCAGTTCCCAATACCCACCATCATTTGTTGCCTTTCCCCGGATACTTTGATCAAGGAGAAATGCAACCTCCACCCGCGCATTGGGCACTGGAAACGATATATCGTCACCAGTTCCCAATACCCACCATCATTTGTTGCCTTTCCCCCGGATACAGAAATCAAGGAGAAATGCAACCTCCACCCGCACATTGGTCACTGAGGACGACGTATCGTCACCAGTTCCCAATGAGCACCCTCATTTTGTTGCCTTTCCCCCGGATACTTTGATCAAGGAGAAATGCAACCTCCCACAACGCTCGACGGTTGAGTGCCCGGCGGCAGTAAAAACGCACACCGAGCCCGTCCCTCCACTATGAGCATTAGGCACTGACAACGACGTATCGCCACCAGTTCCCAATACCCACCATCATTTGTTGCCTTTCCCCCGGATTCAGAAATCAAGGAGAAATGCAACCTCCCACAACGCTCGACGGTTGAGTGCCCGGCGGCAGTAAAAACGCACACCGAGCCCGTCCCTCCACTATGAGCATTAGGCACTGACAACGACGTATCGCCACCAGTTCCCAATACCCACCATCATTTGTTGCCTTTCCCCGGATACTTTGATCAAGGAGAAATGCAACCTCCCACAACGCTCGACGGTTGAGTGCCCGGCGGCAGTAAAACGCACACCGAGCCCGTCCCTCCACTATGAGCATTGGGCACTGGAAACGATATATCGTCGCCAGTTCCCAATACCCACCATCATTTGTTGCCTTTCCCCGGATACTTTGATCAAGGAGAAATGCAACCTCCCACAACGCTCGACGGTTGAGTGCCCGGCGGCAGTAAAACGCACACCGAGCCCGTCCCTCCACTATGAGCATTAGGCACTGACAACGACGTATCGCCACCAGTTCCCAATACCCACCATCATTTGTTGCCTTTCCCCGGATACAATAGTATCAAAGGGAAATTCAACGACCAGGCACTCGAGGAGGTTTTCTGACGTGGCACCCCCATAATACATAACCTAACCTAACCTAACATAACATAACCGAGCGAGCTTGACACTCATATTCACAATAAATATTGTTATTGAGGCACTTGGTGTTGTTAATGTTTGCTCGCTACAATCAAACTTGTGCTTTATATATTTATGAGATAATAGGTAATTTACACGATGATGAAGTCGGCGATATCTCGTGTGACAGATCTACGCACGAGGTAAGCAGACGCGCAACCGCAGAGGCTCATCCTTCTCTGCGATGCGATGCATAGGCAATGAGATCGTGGTAAGGTTCGGAAGTGACAAGATCACGGCGTACACATCAACATCCAACATACCCTGGACGGGAAATAAAACTATTTATACACAGATATTTATTCTTGGCTAGGATTCGTGACGTAGCAGTCAGGTTATTGTTAGAAAAATACATGGAATGAGGTAATAAACGATTGGACTGTATTTAAAAATTTATTATATTTATACGAACACTACAAAGAAATGAAACTTATTTTAACTTTTCAATTCGCGACATTTTTGACTTGAGACACTGCAGCTGTAGAGGTCTGCGGCCCGCGGTCCCGCCGCCACCGGCGCCGACACACACTTGATAAACGACAAGGTTGACTCCTGCGATTATTGAAATTAAAAAATATTCTAATTACAATAGAGAAGATGGCTGGCTGCTACCACTGGGTTGGTATCACGTGATTGATAAAATCAAATCCAAAACCAGACATAGCACTGCAAACTTTCCAAACATTATGATCTCATACTGCGTAGATTGGGCAAAAAATTTATATTTATAAGCTGACGGTAGATCGGTATAACTACGATATCAGCACGTTAAGCACCCCTCTCCCTCTCCCCGAAACGACGGTGATTAAAAAGTTAAACTAAACGAATGATGAAATCCGCATAATTAAATTGATGACGTGCTACACTTCTGTACAAAACTAGAAATATTTTCGTAACTTGTCAACATACATCATTTCTCAGCCGGCAGCGCCGTATGAGATTTATCTAACAAGGCCCGTATATCACGAGTAATGAAGACGCGCGTCGGAGGAGCCACTCCCCCGCTTTGTTACGGCTACATCATATTTCATTTCACGGGTTTTCCCGATAGTTCAGCTGAAAATATGTGTTTCAATTATTTCTTATTACATTGACACTTCACCAGGCGGGCCCTGATCTGCCGTAGAACCGACGCACGAATAGAAACATTTCATGTAAAATTCGAAAATAAATGTATTACATAGAGACTAAATTTTGTTTAGATATAGTATACGATTTAATAAATTGATTTTGAATTTGTTTTTTTAACTTTGATCTCATGACGTTAGCAAAAGATAAATCTTGTAATGATAATGATTGAAACTAATTAATTAATGTCAACTGGCAGTGACTGTCAGTGACTGGCAGCGTGGACCAGTGAGGTTATGTATGTATATTTTCAATCATATATAATAAATATAATTTTCATGAGCTTATTTCTGTTATTAATTTAAATTTCTTAGAGAAGGACACAGTGCTTTCGACGATAGAAGAGGTAGGGACTTGCCGCTCAACTTCCTGCAGGCGAGGAGAGCTTACGTTGCATTATATATCTATTGAACGCAGAGGAAACGGAAACGGTGCTCTTGGCAAAGCTGCCAGACATTTCGCCTAGTTTAAAAAGTAATACTTTTTGTTGTATTAGTTATAGGAATTTTCTTTTCAATTTGATAAACTTGGCAGACGTGTATTAAACCAAGTATCTGTTGTTATTTTTTTAAGGACAACATACATTTTTTCATTACATACTTATTTATATATATATATATATACATATATATATATATATATATATATAAATATAATTGCAATAATTGTATTAATGTTGTTTTACTATGGCTTTTATATTAGTTGTGAAATTGTAAGTTCCGTGTCGCGGACTCTGCACCAGAACCTGCCTCCTTATCGCGCATTTATGACACCGGATGAGGGCAGGGGACGACAAGTGAGTGTCTCGGTGTTTACGCACATGCTCACGAGGTCATCCGGCAATATACAGAAGATATCACAGTGGTCGAAATCGACAAGGAACACATCATTATCATCAAATGTATCAGTGCCAGACTGCTAATATCTAGTCGTACCATGAACGGGTCGGCGAGAACTGGAACTAAAACGATACTATGTTTCTATATACTTTTATATATACGTTTATATATACTATGACGTGTCGGGCTCCGGGACACGATGTTAGTCCCCGGGGATCGCAAGGGTTCCTTACACTTGGAGCAAGGACTAGCTGCGTCCTCCTGGCAGTGCCTTGGCTCATTAGGTCAGCTGATGCAGCGCTACTTAACATTTGTTTCGAACCTGACGTCGTGATGAAGAATGAATTTCCTTTCCTTTTAACGAGAAATTGATTCTTAATTTATGTAATGCTAAAAATAGGAATCAATACTTTCTCTATAAAATCTCAAATAACATTTATTTAGAATTACTTTCACATGTCGCTTTCTAACATCTTTTTACGAAGTGGCTTGGATGGCATCCAGGAATTATTTTCTTCGTTTTAATGCAATAAATAGCAAAGGAAACGATGCACTTAACGCCGACTCGAGACCTGAGGGGAAGGTTTCCGGCCAGGTCGCTCTAGTGACTGCAACGCGTTGCTACTGTCAGCAGATCGCTGTAATTAGTTCGTCTTTCTTTGACTACTCACAAAAATCTTTAAAAATTTGTAGATTCATTTCTATTATAGAATATACGTCTGTGTAATATAATATATAAAACTAGCATGCCTAGCTTACAATTAGTGATTTAATATTTAGAGCAGTACAGACTTTATAAACATTGGTGAACCACAATTTGCAGAACGTCAACTGTAGTTTATAATGTAGTGAGAGTTCCGTTAACAAATGTTTACGAGAATTCTTAAAATATCCTTTATGACGAAAAATATTCAAACGTAATGAAAATAAAAAGCTAATCAATAAACAAAAGAGTGACTTTGTAAAAAGAATGTCATGTTTTTAAAACTAAACTTAATTAATTTGAATTTAGAATTCACAGGCAATCAAAACTTTTTTTTGGTTTCAAATGGCCAATACTGAAGAACAGCAATTTTATAGGTAAACACCTAATATATTGCGGGCGAGCTCGAGCGACAGGTTTTGTACAGTAAGTTTATGTTCAATACTAGGTTGGCAGTAAGGGCTCGCCTAGCAGAATATAGTACAACACTGCGCCGCCGGATGCCGGTCGCTGCTCGTGCAAGGACGGCATGGCGTATGCAGCTCGCGTCACATAAGACTGTTTCTTTATTCAAATTCAAGCTAATTGTTCTTGTATTAACATGTGTCATCATCTTGTCAAGAAGTATGTATGTGATAGTAATATTAACATCGCGTATAGTAAATTTTAAACTGTTTGAAAAATATGGCGTGACAATATATTAAATTTTGTCTACACGTATTATAAAACAAAATCTCATAACTTAGACTCAAAATGGAGTTCGATTCTTGAATGAAATGTAATTACTGGGACCTTCAATCCTCGATGTCGAGTCACAATGAAGATGCGCTGTTGAACCTGCAGACTAAGCTTCTACGTTCTGAAGACTAGGTACTCTCTGTGCCCGTGGTCCAAGCTACAGCACTACTTTTTATTACTAGTTAAGCTTTGTTCTTCGTGTACAGCAGGGATTCCCAAATCAACTCCTATTAATTAACACAAGTTCTTACTTGAAACTTTCAAGATACCGTATAAGTTGATGTATTTGTTGTTGAATGGTTAATATTTTAGTAGGAAGTATCATTGTTGTAGTTTTAAAAAACTCAACAAGTCAACAAGCGTGCACAAGTTCGTGCAAGATGAAGTGTCCGCGTGTTGACTTGCTCTGTATTTGACGCGATACGCGATTCGACACAAACGAAATCATGATGAAGTTAATCACATCACACACATCTACTAATTAATTTCAAGAGATTGCAAAGTGATTACATAGCTAAATAAGGTGATTGAAAAAGAATTTACCTTCGCGTTTTAATAGCGTAGCCAAACATTTCAGGAGTTTGTGAAAAAGTAACCTAGAGGTACCAAAAAACGTTTTAATATTTTTCTAAGTATTTTTTGAAATTACTTTATAAAAGTTGTTACTTAAAATTATAAGTGTTCAGTTTTCTTGGTTTACTTTAAATTACTCAGTTATAAAGCCATGAACCCTTCAAGAATGGAGAACCACTTATCAAGTATACATGCTGACAAAAAAGTAAGCCTTCGTCATTCCTTCAAGCACTTAAAGAAAATCTAGAGAAAAGCCCATCGAAGTTTGCGTCATCATCTATGCAAGACATTGACGGCTTACGAGCGTCCTATGATATATCTTTATTGATAGCAAAGTAGGGGAACCCCACACAGCTGGTGTTACCAGTCATTGCGGAGGTCCGTAACAATGCATCGCACAGGCCCGCACATGATATTATATAGAGAATTCCTTTGAGCAATAGCATCGTTCAGAGACTAATAGGCGAGATCGGTCGTGACATGGCACACATTTTATGCAATTTCTTACAGACCAAAAGAGTGTACATTACCCAGCAATGAAACTCTGTTGTTAGGATATGTTCGACACATTAAAAACGAAAATATGTGCCAAGAACTGCTTTTTGCATATATGAACATATTGATCACACATACTATGTCTCTCCACGTATGTCTCATTACAACTGCCTGAAGTCCGGTCAGCTGTTCATTCGCTGCGTGAGTCACAGACAGCATTTAGTAGCAAAAACTCTGAGTCCTAGAGCGCATCAGTCTTTACAATATGTTATAAATGCTGTCAACAAGATTCAAAACAAAAGAAATTCTGTGAACTCTCGGTTCTGCTTAGCTATCTTATATTCTCTGTTATAGTTATGTAATATATATTTTATATTCAAGATAAAATATATATTAAGTCAGTTGATATCAATAGCCATAAATCAAACATTTTTATGCAGACGACGGACAGCGCGGCCGTCCGGAGCTAATTTCGCATTGATATTTGATTTATGTCTTTGTGATGCATTTGCCGAGTGGGCATGTCCGCTCGGACACATCGCGTCCTCGCTGCGCATTGCCGGCGGATGGCACGTCATGTGTTGCTGTCCTTGTCATGTCCACGAGTGAGTCCGTCAGGAACCGAAAGCAAGCAGGCATCCGACGGATGGTGGTTCGACCGCCTACGGCACCGACACGTGGGCTCACATGGACTAGATGAGGGACACCCCAGGGGATCCAGGAACAAACTTAGGAACGGACGGGGACGTGGTCGCCAACACTCACTTGTTCGGCACTGTGCGATGTACTGCGGGGTCTAGCTTGAGGTGCTGCTCGGTTTCCGCACGTACAGTTCCCTTCAATACAGAATATGAAAATACGAGGACTGTTTATGGTATAAGGGGTGCCAAACGAGCACACTTCACCTTATGCCAAGTGATTCTTACATCACACGTACGCGCCGCAACTTTCATTCACGTTAGCATCCCGGAAGGGATGGTGCTACGTGGTCTATCCATGCTGAAGCTAAATTAAAACTAAGGCATGGCTGAAGCATGTATAATGTATAAGTGTATTGAGTGCGTGTAATATTGTAAATTTTGAAAATAACAATTATATGACGCACACGAACACAAAGCAGCGTTGCCACAAACTTTCTCTCAAAGTATTCCGAACCTTTCGAACAATAAAAGTTTCATGCAGCAATGTGCGTTAAACTTTCTTCAACCTGCTTTCATACATTACACGAATAATGCATAACAAGGATATAGGACATAGGCTGTTAGAGCCACGCTGCAACCAGTTTCTAGCAGCAGCATAAATTGGTCTTCTTGACTAGGGGCAGCCCCTGCGCTCATAAACAACCAGCGTAGAAAACAACAGAATAACGCTGCTGTTTCGACTGGTGGGTGCAGGGACTCGCTGGGACTCATACTGCTGACCAGGCATTCCATTTTAGTCCGCAGGGATGGCAACGCATCTGCATGATGTTCCTTATCGAGGATGAAGGTAGGCGTTATGAGTCACTTCACATAAGTTGAACTGTGCTCGTTTGTCACCCCCAATGAAATAAAAAAAGTATATATTTTCAGATTTTTTGATAAGTAGGTACGTGGGATAACCCCGTAATAGATGCGCTTTACATCTCAGTTCTTGGGGTGACCAAGTTGGATGTTCATAGGCTGCGTAATCGTTTCCACCAGCTATACTGTGTGTCCGCCTTGTTTTGGTATCGGGATTATTCATAAGATACCCAGCCTCCTTGCGCACTTTCGAGGACAGGGCTGGGTTACGTCGCCCGGCCATCAGCAGCCAGTCCTCGTGGAAGAACTTTTCCCCTCTTCCACGCCTTCAGGCATCACCCTCATCATCACTCTGCCACATTGGCACCGTCGTGACATATTAGTTATGTGTTACAGAAGGCTATAATTGTTTTATTTCAGGAAACACGATGAGCTGTACGATCATTTCTTATTTCTTCTTATTTTTATTTTCTTGTGTGCATTGCGCGCCGCTCTCTAATGAATTACTTTGCAATTGGGACGCACGAGTTTGTAATGAAATTCCGGCGTCAGCGAGCCGGCGGGTCGAAACAATTGGTGTTCGTGTTCGTGTAAACTTTCAATTAGCTATTGGAATGATTGCTTTGTTATTATATAATAAGACACCAGCACCGCCCGGGACACCAGCACCGCCCGGGACACCAGCACCGCCCGGGACACCAGCACCGCCCGGGACACCAGCACCGCCCGGGACACCAGCACCGCCCGGGACACCAGCACCGCCCGGGACACCAGCACCGCCCGGGACACCAGCACCGCCCGGGACACCAGCACCGCCCGGGACACCAGCACCGCCCGGGACGCAACACCGAGGAATAATCAGCACCACCATTATATAAATTGTAAGTTTACGCCTCGTTGTCAACACTCGTCGATTCTCCACTCGATATCAGACAATTGTGTGTTGAAAGTATTATTGACGTGTACTTGTCATCTACATGTAGATACTTACCACAAGATATCAGAAGAATGTTATCCTCCTGATCAATTCTGCTAACCGCGATCTTCTGATGTTTATCATATGATTTGGTAATATAGCTTAAGAACAAAAATCTATTGTTAATCTATTTAGTATTAAATCCACAAATAATTCTTACATCTCACATAGTCATTTTGTTGAGGCCCAGGGTGGCCCGTACAGTGAGTACACGTAAGGATATATTCTTACAAATTATTGCTTTAAGGGGATGCCACCCTCAGCTTCTTACGATGCCAATACTCTGTGCTCGAGTCGAACATCTCGTCTCTAGTGTCAGCTACACTGAAAGAAATGTATCGTCCGGTCGCACCGGTTGCAATTTCAACGTCGTCATGTGAGTTTCGAATACCTTACAAATACAAATCCCTAAATATAATTCACTGTTTCACACACTCCAAAAACGGGCACAAAAATAGGTAAACTTTGCTGCATTCACTTGGACTATTGAGGCCGCGAGGAATATCGAGCGATCTCGTCAGAGACTTGCGACGAGTGTGTCGCCTGTGACCGTTGAGGTCTTCCTTACCATAAATATAATTGTCGCAAGTCGAAGGCGCAATATTTAAAGTAAATGTTCACATTAAACAGAAATTAGGATCAAATCTAATGTTAAACTGGATTATCAATATATAAAATGGAGCCTTAAATAACGATTTACGTGTCCATTTTATATTATTAAATGCAAAATGTTTGCTTTGACTACTGGTGTAAATGACTGCTTATTAAGGAAACGCAGCGCCGCACGATATTTATTTAAGGCTTCGTGTCATTCTACAAAATATTCTGTTTCAAAGAAGGTTCATTTCGAATTTGAAATTCATCATTTAAATAAATATACTCGTACAAATGCATTGTTTTATTTCGTATTTTTTTTTAATTTAAAGAAAAATGTAGCGCAAATATTAGTAAGAAACATAATACTGTAATCAGACAGGTGGGTGGCTGTAAGGTGTGGCAGTGTAATTAATAATATATTAAAATATTACTGAGATTAAAATATTGAGGTATGACCATTCAGAGCCATACCTCGGCCGGGCCGCGTACGCTGGCCTATGGAAGCCACTCACCGCTTATACCGGCCAGCGTACTGGCATAGAATCAAACCCCAAGGTTATGAAATATATTCAATAGTCTGAACTCACCTGTTATTCGTGTGGTTTTCTTCCTCAGGGTTTTCAATTACAGGATTCATCTTAATGTGGTGATTGGTGTTAGGTGAGGTGTGTGTGTGAAACCTATATGTTCTACTTGTTCGCGGCGGATGCCAACGTCAATCATCACAAACATTAATATTCACTGGAAACGCAGAGACGACAATTTGATTGCGTTGTCGGAATACTTCCGCGTGGCCGCCGCCGCATATACAGCGGACGATAACAAACTATCTAGCGATGCGGCCCCGCGCTAGTGACGTACGGTCGGCCGAAGGCGCTCTATGGCGGGCCCTCGCCTTGCATGCGTGCTGGGGTGGACTGCGGGAGGCGGTCGGAGTAGGAAGGGGCTATCTGGGTCGCGGATGGGTACGAAAGCGTTCCCGTGACCATTCCATACGCGACGAATGTAGTTTTAGTCGGTGTGAGTTCGACACAACCCATCCTTCTCCCGCAGGGATGGGTATGCGTAGGCCCCATGGTAAAAAAAGAAATGTGATGTACACATAGATAGTATCTGTTCCAAACAACATATTACCTCAGTATATAATGAGGTCATGTCAGGAAAGAATATTACGTTGTCTCAACAAATAGACAAAGTAGACATCCGCAGTAGAACGAGCATATGTCAAAAGATTAGCAAGCTGAAGCGGCAAATAAAGTCGCAGTAATCGCCTCTCCAAGAGTCGCAGCACTCGCCCACAGTCGGTCCATAAGTCGCAGCACTCGCCCACACTTGGTCCAAGAATCTCAGCACTCGCCCACACTAGGTCCAAGATATGCAACACTTGCCCACACTCGCTCCAAGATTCGCAGCACTCGCCCACACTCGCTCCAAGAGTCGTAGCAATCGCACACACTCGCTCCACGAGTCGCAGCACTCGCCCACACTCGTTCCAAGAGTCGCAGCACTCGGACACACTCGCTCCAAGAGTCGCAACTCCACCGCAGCGCGACACTAGAGTTCATCGCAGTGCACAAACACACTGCAATCATTCCGCGTTTAAAACTCTAATGAGAAACGAGGTCTTGGTGCATAGCTTTCCTTTAATGTTAAATAACTTCTCTTTAAAACTTAGCGTTAGGAATAGAGTGGACGTTTGAGTGTTTGACGATTAAAGTCAAAGGCTCGATTCCATTTACGTAAATGATATGTGAAATTATATGTGAAATGCCCACAGCGGTCGCCGACATTTAAGAGTATACTCTTTACGTCACAAAACCTGTCATGTAAAAGGATGTCATATTTGGTAAATTAATAATTATATTAATATGAAAATAATACGACGAAAATATACTTTAGAAATTGTATCGGTTTGTATATCGTGAGGAGCAGCCGAACTGCGAGGCTCATTATTGCTGACGGCTGGTAGCCACCGATAGCTCGACGCTCTTACAGCTTCATCTAGTTGAAAGGTGACTGAGTGCTCAGAGCGCTTATAGGTGATTAGGCCAAGGTTACTTAATATTTTATCAACCTGGCAGTGGTTCGTAAGGTTCTAGAAAGGATATTTTATGTTTGCGATGGGCATTCATCCGTAAGAATAAGCCTTACTACGATCAGGTTTTCGGATCCAGTTATGTTATAATAAAAATACTTAAATATTTTATAAACATTATCAAAAAAAGTAGTGTAGCTTATTTTGAATTCAATACATATATATACTATACATAATTAATATAAGTTTGGCACTGTTAATATTTAATTGTGATATAACTGTTATATGTTTCCCAAATACGTTCAGTAAAATCTAAATTGTTAAGTACGTATTCTAAGTATAACAAGTTATAGGCAAATGTTTCCAGACGAACAATCAAAGCGCGTTACGCTGTTGTACTGCGGCCGCAACCGTCGGAGCGCACAGTCGCAAGTTTCCGGACCATTTGTTGCTTGTGTGCTCGTAAATTGCGATACTTGGCGATACCGGAAGCTGTGTGCGCTCTAAGTAACGCGTCGTTTGATTGTTGCCGACCTCTACAAAACGTACTTAACATATGTACATACTCTTCTATGGTGGTGGATCCGCGACGTAACCATGAACGGATCGAATCGATCTGGTAAATCTACGCTCTCGCGGAATGCCAGCGGGAGTTAGCTCCATAACGCTGCTGATGATGAAAGTTTCGCATGGTGAGAGTAGAGATCCGGAGACCCCTTCTACATGTGTGGACGTCGTGGATCGCAGCCATCTCTCGCTGCAGATGAGCAGTGCGCTCTTTTGTCCCTAAATTTATAAAAACAAGGCAACAGGTTGTAGTATCGGTTCTCCATGTTAGATGCATCACCTTTTAGTATTGTTGTACGTTTGTACGATAGAAACACAATATTTAATATGGACTATAAATAAAAATATATAAACTGTTGGTAATGAAAGACATTGTGAACATGTGATCGCTGATGTTGTGTGGTAACAATATTTAGGACAACATGTTCAATAATATACGACAAACTATACTGTCCTGGAAGCAGCTACCGGCAGCTACCGGCAGCTACCCGCTACACGACTAGCGCTAGGCAACGTCTCACACCTCAAACCCCCGTCATCATGAATCCTATATCGGCAACATCGGGAATTGAAAAAAATATATATTCAACGTTCTTTTTTCTTTGCACCACGATTATAAAGTAAGTAAGCATAAATTTAAAAATCTGTTGAATGAAGAAATTCGAAACTAATACAAATGGTCGCAGCGGTGGTCGCAAAGCTGCGGAAACTCGTTAAAAGTACGGCGGCTGGAGTCGGGCGGGCGGCGCTCTCGCTGAAGTCTCTCCCTGGTCACACTTTTAATCCTTATTAGGATTACTTTAAATTAAGTTCAAAGACAGAGAAGATGAGTCGAGAAAAAATGTTCATGGGCAGGGGTGATCATTTTACCATCGGGTGAGCTGCTAAGAAAAAAAGCAGATATTTAAGAACCCTTTTTAGATAATAATATTTAAAATCGTTATTTGACTAATCTTTTACAAAATTTAATTTCCTAAATTTAAAAGAAAAGGCACTGTAAGTGAAAAAGTTTTAATTGCACTAAATATTTTAAATCTCATCTCTTTCATATCCGTTTCAACATAATATCGACGACATAAGTCGATCACGTCCACAGGCGTGAGTCTGATGCGAGCGACGCAATACTATTTTACACTCACTCGTACCTATTTTACATACACTCGTACCTATTTTACTCTCACTCGTACCTATTTTACACTCACTCGTACTTATTTTACTCTCAGGCGTACCTATTTTACACTCACTCGTACTTAACTTACACTCAGTAGTACCTATTTTACACTTAGCCGTACCTATTTTACATGGGGATTTTGTAGAAGCCTGGTCTTTGTCGAGGCGAACTAGTCTCAAGCTCTACCGTCACACGTAATGTGATGAAAACTAATTACATAATTAATGCAGGTCCGTTGTAACTGACCGCGTTCACGTTGCGCGACATAACTCAGTCCGCGCGCCTAACGAAGTTTCATCGTATCGGACGCAGAGCCGGCGGTCTCGTTTATATACATACCTACGTCACTTGAATGGCGCAAGTTACCAGTTCTTACTTGACGTCATCGTGTCGTCCAACTTGTCAACTTTACGGTTTCGCTCCAACTGGTCACCGAAATAAAATAATTATTACGTGTTGCTTTTGAGTTCCGATGTTTCAAACTAGGTCAACTAGATTCGTACTTAATATTTTAAATAAACATATTATAGGTGCGATTGATTTTTAAACAACTAATATGCCGTTTATTTTGTTTGTAACGATGCCGGTAGACGTGCAAAATTAATGTTTGTTGACTTGGACTCAGCCAAAACTAACAATAATGAATGCTTCCGAAAATTCAATAGATTAGGTCAAACTTTTTTCCTCAATAAATTACTGGCCCTCTTATCGCAGATTTATTGCAGAGAAATGTGCCCCGAGTTCCCTCTTCGCGTGTAGCCCGCTTGTGTCTTGGTGACTACGGATTGCCTGGTGACGTCAACATCTGCAAATTTTCGATAATTGTTAGGAATAAAAAAGATATTAATCAAGTAATTGGCCGACCGTTCGGTCAATTACTTGATTCATATATTTAGTCTTTGTAATTTAAACTAATAAATGATGTGACATAAATATGATTTATATTAAAACACAATTATCTAGTAGAGCATAAATAAAAGTAAATTAACAAAGAAGGCGTTTACACGAACACACTGTTGGTCACAAAAGGCTGAAACCGGATACATACATATTTCGATATCAGATCCCAACATTCCCACTTTGGTACGTAAAAATACAATATTACTTAGCAGTTATTATTTATATCCAGCATTTACACAAATAATAATGCCTTCAAAAACTCAGGCTTTTAGTGAACGAATCTGTTTAATATTGTTCGTATCCAAGTAGTGTTGTTTCACAATCTTGCTAGTAAGAATCTTGATACAACAATAAAACAATTATTTCGTGACAAGTATGGTGCGCTCTGGCTATCAGCACGTAAGCTACGAGTGTGCAATGTGTACGCGCTGTACTCTATGACAATACTTTTTACGCCAACTCTGCGCTTCACGATGCGACTGTGCTTTGTTTTTGTGTCTCCTGTCTAACTGTGAAAGTCTAACTTAAAAGTCTAAATGTGAAAGTCTAACTTAAAAGTCTAACTGTGAAAGTCTATCTTAAAAGTCTAAATTTGAAAGTCTAACTTAAAAGTCTAACTGTAAAATTCTAACTTAAAAGTCTAACTGTGAAAGTCTAACTTAAAAGCCTAAATTTGAAAGTCTAACTTAAAAGTCTAACTTAAAAGTCTAACTGTGAAAGTCTAACAATGTAAAAGTCTAACTTAAAAGTCTAACTGTGAAAGTCTAACTTAAAAGTCTAACTTAAAAGTCTAACTGTGAAAGTCTAACTTAAAAGTCTAACTGTGAAAGTCTAACTTTAAAGTCTAACTGTGAAAGTCTAACTTAAAAGTCTAACTGTGAAAGCCGCATCTGGTCTAGTTGATACCACTTGGTACGACAAGCTACCAATGAGATGTTGCTATGACTTCTGTCCCTTACTAACTTTATCTTTACCAATATGCAACTTAATTTATATAGGCGCCATTCAGTCATACGGAATTCACATATCAATTGATTAATAAAGTTCTCGTGGCAAAACCAAAACGGTTTTGAACTTTATAAGGTAACTCTATAATTATATATCTATCTATACACGAATTCCTAAATATTTTTTGTCTTCACGTAGATCTTTGAGTTTAATCTGTGAATCTAAGATAATTTTGAACGTGATGATACGTTGTCGCTAGTGGTTGATGTTCAGACAGGGATGGCTGATCTGCGTGTCCCTCTGACTAGCGGAGGTCGCAGCGAAGGAGCAGTCGAGAGAATTTGCATTTGCTCATGATTTCCATATCCGGGGAAAATGCAACCAAGCGACTACGGGGCAGTACTTCGGCCTCGCCCAGCCGCAGCTCCTCGCCGGCAGGATAACAACCCTGTCTGAGCCATCGTCGAACGATGGTGACTACCAGATGACGGCGGAGCTAGAGAAGAGGGTTGAGGAACAGCGTTGGCTTCATCAATTTGGTTGCCACTAGGTCGGAACTTAAAGGGCAACTTCGTTCGTGCGCTTAAGGAGGCTGCCGAGTCCGTGACTGAGCACACGCGCATACTGCAGATATGCTGTACCTCCGATCTCTGGTCTCGAGGGTGGCAGCCGTGGTCAAGCCGGTGAAGCCTTCACCTGTGAGTTGCTTTATCTGCTTCAAAGCGGGACACGGACTCAGTGCGACGCTACAGTCGATCAGAGGGAGCTGTGCTGCCTGAAAAAGGCCGGTCCACCCGTTGCCACCTTGGTAACCGGCCAGTAAGCTACGAGGGACGGTAGAGGCGATGAAAGAGGTACCATCCAGTGGTCTCCGGACTAGTTCACTGCCACCGCGGGGGGAAAATCGGAGACCGTAGGCAAACTTGATTCCCCGCCATAACACGACTTGAGCGATACATTCGGGGAGGTTCGTTGCTCACTTGAGTCACCGGGGTGAGAGCGCGTTGTTCTGATGCCAATGGCAGGGTCCAGTGAAAGTGGTGGCCTCAGCTATGCACGTGAGAATGCTCACAACATTCCGCATGACCAGCACTAGGTGTGACCGAAGGAAAACCGTGAGGTTTCTTTCAGTGCAACATAATCCGTCTTCGACCCCCCGAGGGACTCAAGCTTATAATTTCTAATTCCTTTCTATTACTAACCTTTCTGATGTCATCATGATGTGTAATTTTTTCCAGATGATATAATTTATTCCTCTTGGGGCGCTTTTAATTTTATAATGTCAGAGTTGTGTGCTTTATTAATGATTGTTGACATTAAGGAAACATTTGAACGAATTATATAACGGCTCGGGTTGTGTATAGGCTGTTTAACTTTTACATTGCAAAAATACTTCAAATTCAACATTTTATAACAGGCTAACGGCGTTGGCAAAGTTTTAATCACAGAGTGTACAGCTCGAGCGCACTTCTCACCGGACGGACAACTTTAACTTTACTTTTCTCTTTATCTTTAGACTTCGTGTAATGAACTTCGAATGAACTCATTGATTATTGCTGTGCGTTACACATAGCCTGCGCTGTACGGAGCACAGTATGTAGTGCCTTTTTTTTTTTTTTTTTTTTTTACATGGGGAAATGCCTACGCATACCCAACCCTGCGGGGGCAAGGGTGGGTTATGTCGGACTCGCACCGACTAAAACCCCATGGTGTTCCTCCATCGTCGCGTATGGCGAGGTCACGGGAACGCTTTCGCACACATCCGCGACCCCACCTGCGCCGGCCGACCAGACGGCCCCTTCTCCGGGGGAGGACATCTCCCTCTCCACCCATCTCAGGCAAGGCGCGCCGGGACACGGACGCGCCTTCCAACTCGGCCTCCTCTGTAGGCAGGAAGCGGACTCCCCCGAGTCCACCCCCAGAGGCCATGGGAGCCAGGAAAGCAGTAAGCAAACCCAGCCCCCTGCCCGGATCTGGTGTTAGGCTCCGCCGCCTACCGATATTCGCCCGCGGAGGACAGGGAGAGCGGCAACGAAACACCGACATTCCTCTTCCTCCGCGGCCCCACCGCAGTCGCATCATGCGGTGCGACCCCCGCTTGAGTCAAGGAGGATAGGGAGAGCGGCAACGAAACACCGACATTCCTCTTCCTCCGCGGCCCCACCGCAGTCGCATCATGCGGTGCGACCCCCGCTTGAGTCAAGGAGGATAGGGAGAGCGGCAACGAAACACTGACACTCCTCTCCCTCCGCGACTCCGCCTCGGCTACTGAGGGCGGGGAAGACGGCCTCGCTCCGTTACTTCCGCCCCCAGCAGTCCACCGACACGCATCCGAGGTTAGCTCTTAAAGAGCCCACCCGGAGCCGCCATCTCGGGCCGGCCACAGAGCGCCTTAGGCCGGCCATGTAGGTTCCTCTTCGCTTCACCATGACCAAGCCACGGTTACTAAGCCCCCCCGCCACGACAAGGCGAGAACCCATCGGGAGTATGTAGTGCCTTTTTTTTTTTTTACATGGGGAAATGCCTACGCATACCCACCCCTGCGGGGGCAAGGATGGGTTATGTCGGACTCGCACCGACTAAAACCCCATGGTGTTCCACCTTCGTCGCGTATGGCGGGGCCACGGGAACGCTTTCGCACACCTCCGCGACCCCACCTGCGCCGGCCGACCAGACGGCCCCTTCTCCGGGGGAGGACATCTCCCTCTCCACCCCTCTCAGGCAAGGCGCGCCGGAACACGTACGCGCCTTCCAACTCGGCCTCCTCTGTAGTTGGGAAGCGGACTCCCCCGAGTCCGCCCCCCAGAGGCCATGGGAGCCAGGAGAGCAGGAAGGAAACCCAGCCCCTGCGGTGGATCTGGTGATAGGCTCCACCGCCAGCCAATGTTCGGCCGCGGAGGACAGGGAGAGTGGCGGGAACAACCAACACTCCACTGAACCCGCGGCCCCACCGCAGTCGCATCATGCGGTGCGACCCCGCTTGAGTCAAGGAGGATAGGGAGATACACTACCTTCCCTCCGCGACTCCACCTCGGCTGCGGATGGTGCGTAAGACGGCCTCACTCCGTCCATCCGCACCCGCAGCCCACCGACACGCTTCCGAGGTGAGCTCATTGCAGGCCCACCCGGGCAGCCACCTCGGGCCGGCCACAGGGCGCCTTAGGCCGGCCATTTGGGTTCCTCTTCGCTTCACCATGGGTGACCAAGCCACGGTTACTAAGCCCTCCCGCCACGACAAGGCGAGAACCCATCGGGGGGGAGTATGTAGTGCCTGACTCAACCCCCCAGGTCGTACGAGGTGTCAGCGGGAGAATAACTTAGACAATTCAAAATCAGATCTATATGCTCTTCTTACCTTCATTACTATCATCATATCATCATCACAGCCTGTCCACAGTCCACTGTCGAATATACACCCCTAAAATGTCCACGATCCTGACCCAACTGCATCCATCGTCTTCTCCCAAAATTGCGCAGGCGGTCGCTACGTCTAGTGGTGGCTCGTCCTACACTGTGACTGCCAGTCCAAGGTTGCCACACAAAAAGCTTTCTTCCTCATCGGCTGGTCGGCTGTATGACATACATGGCCAGCCCATTGCCACGTATGCTTGATATTGCAAGAGATGCAACGCATGTGCATATTGAATATTCGTCGAGGATGGGTGTTGGTGTCTTTGACCGCTACCATCAATTACCATCAAGTGACGACGTGATCGTCTGTAAGTTGGAATATACCTAATTCAGGTAGGTTGGGTATACATAATTCAGTAGGAAGTTTAAAGTTAGAAATCTATGTCCGTTTGTATCATGTGGCCGAGAGCTACAAACGAGAACTCCACAATAATACATGCATCGATTGCAATGACGTCATGACTTTGCTTAATGTTAATATAAGAACACAACTACAATAAAACTAATCAAATCAGATATTACTGATGTCTTCGTTGAGCATCTCTGTAAATCAATACACAACATAGCGATTAATTACTTGAATGATGATAAAAATGAATAGATGAAAATCACAATTATATTTATCAACCAAACATCTAATAATTTTCCAGTTGGCACAAGATAAGGATTAGACCGGAACAATAGGCACAGTGACGACGGAAGTTAATATTGTCCAAGTTGATAAGAGGACGCCCCGCTGGGAGCTCGAGGAATCTAATTAGTCCATTCCTACTTTGTGATACTTCTGTTGAGATAAATATCTTTATTTAATTACTCTCGTGATATTTAACAGATTAGCGGCGCACATTTTGCAGTGAACTCACTCTGTTAGTTGGTTACATACATACATACATACATACATACATACATACATACATACATACATACATACATACATACATACATACATACATACATACATGCTGCGCTGTGGCGGCTGTGGGGAGGCCTGAGTCCAACAGTGGCTGGCAACAATAATGCGCACTTTAACTTTAAGTTATCTAATTAAAATCAAAACAGAAACGATTCTTTTTATTTATTATATATTGTACATTATAAAAACATATCTGTTTATTTATATTTATATCAGAGGCATTTTGTATATTAATAGATTCAACGGAACATCTCCCTTACATATCGTGTGATTAGACGCCGTGAGTGTGGGCGAGCCTCGCGGCCAAATGCGTTCAGTTCATTTCACGAGATTTGTGTAAACCTCGTCATGCGCGGAACGTGGATTTTAAGTTATTTCTTGAAAGTATTCAAGAAATTGTAAAAAATTGAAGAAACACTCGATCTCTGAGAACTTACATAATGTAGTTAATAATTTCGTGCAGTCCCTTCGGCTACAACGAATCAATAAATAGAGAGTTGGAGACTTGGCACACGTGTCGTGGCGTAATCGTGTCACGCGCGTTTCTTTCTCGCATCGTTTGGACTAAACGACGCGAGTAAGAAACACTTTTAGCTTAGTTAGCGTTTCAAAGATGTTCTTTGAAACCATGTCTTACATGATTCCCACGTATATATATATATTCATTATTTGTCAATTTAAGTTTAAACTTGTCTGAAGTTGAAATTATAATATTTAAACAAAACGAAGGTGTAAATGAGTTACTTTGACGCCTTCAATTCTGCGATAACACTAGCTACACGTTTGTTTTACTCTCTCTCTGATTCTCATTAAATTTCATTTTCTCATCTACTATGTGCTTTTATTACATAAGTTGGAAAACTATTAATTACAATAATGTATGGTATTAATTGGTAAGTAATATAAATAATTTAATAATTTAGTATATAAATAATTCATTAATTCGATTTCTGAACACAATAGCGCAGTACACTGTGACAAGGCTCCCATTAGGAGCTCGGACTAAAAACTAGAGAACAAGCTACATCTCTTCAATAAGGCCTATTGTTTCTTCCAAATAAACGTCACCGTAGAGAAACAAAAACAATACAACTTGTTTTTCTACAAGTTTCTTGTGTAATAATCCCGTTTCGCTCGTCGTTGTTTGTGTCGTCAGCGTCCGCTACATGCTCCACATCCCAATAATTTTATCGTGATTGCAGTTGTAATTTTTATTTTATTACATTGAGAGTTACGAACTCGCACATAGTTCACCCGATGACAAGTGATTCCTTCGGCGCATTCATCCTTGACAAGGAATCATAATGCAGATGCGTTGCCACCCTTGAGGACTAAGATGGAATGCCTCGTAATAATGGTCTACGGATCCCCACATCGACCAAACGAAACACGTCAGCATTATACTGCTATTTTGCGATGGTACTCTGTGAGGGTATGGTCCTACCCCGATCGATCTGGTCCATTCATTCTGCAGCTAGAAACAAACTAAAACTGAAAAAGCCGACTTGAGCGACGTTGCAGTGCGCAATGAAGGTAATGATGAAATCGAAATGTTATGAAATATTCCAAATCTAGCTTCCACGTTAGTCCTGGCCTGTACCTCCTGATGACCCACGGACTTTCGCTCATTCCGTACTTTCCTGGACTGATCTTATCAAATCGAATCAAATCATTTCATTGTATGTTTATACGTAAATGATATGCGCTGTTACGATATTTATGTTATATTTATTTGTCCGCTACAGGCGAGGCGATCTCTATCAAACGTACAATATTTATTTTATATTTATTTGTCCGCTTCAGGCTAGGCGACCTCTATCAAACGTACAATATTTATTTTATATTTATTTGTCCGCTACAGGCGAGGCGAACTCTATCAAACGTACAATATTTATTTTATATTTATTTGTCGGCTACAGGCGAGGCGACCTCTATCAAACGTACAATATTTTTTTTTCTAAATACTTACAATAGTTATCATTGTTGTATATTAATTTAAATAGAAGTTAAAATAGAAGGAAAAAGTTTATATAAAATATTTGTGTATTGGTATACTTCACAAATATTTTATATGTACTTATATATATATAAAAATAAAATAAAGTTAGATCTAATGTCATTTAGTTACTATAAGTTAATTCAACATAATAAATATATAAAATATACAAATTATAATTAAAATTCGTATCATTAAACTTTTGTACAATAACCTTTCATATTCACAGGCAGCGCCTGCTTCAATGTTTATGTTTATGTCCTTCATAACGTTCAATGAGTTCACATTCTTTTTGAAATTAATTTTATTCGTATTGGAATATGTGGTTTTATTGTAATGTCTTGTCTTTGGATAATATGAACTAGTTAGTTCCAGTGTCTGCCCGGCATACCGCAACACTTTCTCACATCTTGTTATTTTCTATATTTATTATATTTTAGCTTTCGCACGTAGTTTCTGCTAGAAGCCGTCGCCTGTACAACATTCTGGGTTCGCTTCTGAGCTGTAATGTAATTCTGCAATAAAATTGCCACAAAACGAATGTAAGGAATATTATTTGAATAATAACGCGGACCACTGCATGTATAATATTGATATCGTTCAATAAATTATAAAGTTTCTTGGAATCCCCAAAGGAACCACAAGCAGCTAGACTAACATGAAGACTACATCTTAGATAATTAACGATATGATTTATTAAAAATGTGTGTTCATTACATATTTGTTTCCTCATTAAGGTAAAGAACGCATTAAAGGCTTAATATATATTATAAACTAAAACTAATACTATCATGAAAAAGGTTCACGTTAAATTGTTATTAGTGAAATGAAATGTTTCTCACATAACACTTCGTAGGAGCGTCCCTCGGCTCGCTTTAATATCACAGGGTCCGTCGTTTGTAGCGCCGACTGCGTCAACATTTAACATAATTGGATAATATGTATGCGGTAGGTCCTAAATGTAAGGCACTACTAAACTTTATATTAGTAAAATAATATGTAGCATCATTCCCTCCTACCGAAGTAATCGCGAGAACTCAATCCCTGAGGACGCTAGCTTCTCGAATTACAGTAAATATTTCGTGGACGACTCGATTTGCGCTTTGTAGGTTTAAGGTTTGCTTTCCCGGCAGGAAGTAGAGCCACATTTGGGCAAGGACTCTAAGCTTCTGCGCAGCTCCCAAGCGTCAGTCGCAATGAATCGCACAAAAGTAAGAATGAGCAGTGAAACGAAATCTTGTCTTGCCGAGCGCTGGCAGCGGCGGGTGCGCCACGAACACATTTACGAGCGTTATCAGTCAAAGGGAATTTTTCGCAACAGGTTATGTTGCGATAAAATCAAATTAATAAATTATAATACAGTTTTTTTAGAATAATATCCACTACGCGATGGAAACTTCTGATTATATTGAATTCATAAGAATATTTTATACGGAGCACACTGCTGCGATAAGGCAGGCTACGAAAAATATACGAATTAATTATGTAGGCAATATATTCTAGTTGAGGGTTTTGACATTCGTATCAGAGGTTGGAACTCCTGTACGCGACGACATAATTTTCATGGCGTGGGTGTCGTCCGCCGTCAACACATTACAAGTAATAATACTTTTACAGTTACACACTTTTACACTTATACACACTTTCATTACTTTCAGTATAAACTAGAAAATAGTGTAACAAGGGAAGAGCTGTATAACCTTATGTACTGCTGTTGGTTTTAGAAGTAAATAAATCAAGATGTGAATAACAATAATTTGATTCCACACGAAGTCCAGTGTAGAACATTCAATTCGATAGCTAGTTACTCTGAACCAAAGCGTAATTTAAGTTATAGCCTGTAAACTGCTCCTGCAGAACTAATACTTTCGATCCCCTGTTCTGTACAATACGCTGGTACATAGTTTCTCTCTCGACAGTTCAGCTCTCGCCCGCTAACGACATAGACTTTGTCCTGCCATCATTTTTTCTTCAGGTTTCATGTGATCAATAATTATTTGATGATGATGTCAGGTAGATTTCTAGCATGCGGTATTTAACAGAGGCGTCAACATATAAACAAACAGGCGCTCGCCCGACGTCGCCTTTCCCAATCCGATGTAAATTATCACTTACGAGACGATCGTCAGTACTAACGGTAAGTGTTCTGATGGTAATATCTTGGTGGTGGAATATTGATCGTACTTTCTTGTTAGAATCTTTGTAAAAATTGTAAGTAAATGAATGATTATTATTAGAATAATCTGAATTTGATGACAATGAAGTGATAGCCATTTTACTCGAACACTGAGAATCTATTTAGAAACTTATGACTATGCTTTGGGCCCTCTCCCGCATCGGGGGGTCGGCGAGGTCCCGTAGGAAGCGGTTGATACAGACATTCCAATAAATAACTTAGATCCTCTGCTCATCGTCTCATCCTATCAATTTCGGAAATTGCAAATTTTTATTGCGTCGTCTCCATATTACCGCGATAACACCCGCGAACAAAATGACTGCATGACCGCATGACCGCATGCACCGATCTGAAGTGTGCGAGACATACACGCGGCAAGAAGAAGTGATGTCGATACAAATAGTTTGGAGAAAAAAGCAGCCAAAGAAGTATTTGTGACTAAAATTGTTCTGCAAAGAAACCAAGTCGAAGGGTGAGCAGCACGGAAGAATGGGTGTGCTTTTAGCTAAAGTGTAATTAATTTTTAGTGACATTTACAAGGCCTAATTTTACAACACAATACTCCAGTGATTTGAAATAAAGCCCTTAGTCTAATGTAACGTGATTCAATTTAGAGGTACGTCATGACACCGGCTGCAGTGCGCGTCAAACCTGACACGACACAGTTTGAACACAAGCTGAACTACACGCAACACGGCACCACGTCCCCAAAACTTTATTGCACTAAAATAAATCACTTTTTACACTATTCCCTTTAAAAATAAACCTTCGAAAATTCACTCACTAATCGCTTTGAATTCTCTCCGATATGTGTCGCTTGATATCTCAATCGAAACTGCCCTGTAGCTTTTTTTTGAATTTATTTGATGCTGTTGAGACCTCTCCATCTTTACCGGAACAGACTCGCCAGCAGGAGGCCCAGCGGTTAGGGTAGGGTGTCCTATAGCCGCGACCCGCCCGCTAATTCACGCACGATAAATCAGTCTATGAAGTTCGGGAATGTTCCAGTTGAAAGTGACTCTCCCTTCTTCACACATACAGCCGTTATTCACATAATCGGAAACATTCCGCATCGTACTTTAACATAACCATGTCTTTCTATCACGCGTGTACCTATGCTTCTAACAAATTTCTGGAATATTCCTGAGACTTTATCGAATATACACGTCTCGCTCTTTAACACAGGTGAACTGTCCTTCTTACACACCTTTTGGAATGTTCCGGACAATCGTTGTACAGGAAAGGTATAAGGTGGCATGAAATTACTAGAAAATGGGTTTTCATAAAATAGTGCCATTAATTGATTATGTCCTAAAACGACCTGAACACATGTTTCTGTGCACTGGCAACGGTGTTAACTTGGAGTTATTTCTGATTAACGCCTATTTAGTCCTCGCATATACTCGCATTAAACCTCGCAAAACTTCCTCTGAGACGCCTTGAAAAGAATTTCTGAAAAACTGAAGATAATTAAAAAAAATGTTCTGTGATTTACCGTTCAACCTGGCTCTGTAACAATATGAAGATAAAAAATTTACTTAATCTGTAAAACAAAAGTTAACAACAATGTAACACACTAATGGTTAGTTTTCCAACATGTTGTACAAAGAACAACAAAATGTGCGAGCGCTCCCAGCTCAAATGACGCAGGGTAGCTCAGTGTGCGAGCGCTCCCAGCTCAAATGACGCAGAGTAGCTCAGTGTGCGAGCGCTCCCAGCTCAAATGACGCAGAGTAGCTCAGTGTGCGAGCGTCCCCAGCTCCACCCCGGTGACGGCACCGGCCAACGCTAGCGCTCATTGACTACGGGCTAGATGAATAAAAATACTTAATACAACAACTCGCATTGAAGTCTAGAGGCAGCGGCCTGTGCTCCAATGCCCTCTTTACACTTATATGGCTATATATACATATACATAGGCTGTCATCTAAATGTGAGGTAATGCCGAACAATATGAATATATTGGAATATTTCGATTCAATTTTCAAACACATTCATTCATCTTTCATTTTCACAGAATTTACTTGTAATTTTCATTTCTTTTAGTGTTTCTTTCTCATAATTTAATACAAGGTTTTGTTTATTTGAATGGAGAGCTCGTGCTCGTTGCGTGCTAACCCTCTGTGGGTGACGCGCAATCGGCGGCGGGGACGGCTTCGCCGGCAGTATATTCGTCGTGGTCCACAATCAATCAGTCTCATGAATTTACTTCGTTACGTTACGATTCACAAATAAAGCATGATCTTGTCAATTTAAAAGATCTTCAGTACTACGTAGGGTGTCTATTAAATTGATCGCTTCACCACACATTTATCTAGGGGATAGAATCGCTTCTCTAACGTCATGTGTCATGTGTCATGTGTACTTCACTAGGCGCATCTTACCGATTAGCGTACCTGTTATCTTTCTTTATTCTCATTGATCTCGCCGTAATTTCTTGACTAATATTAAAAACCTAGATCATAATAGTTTTCGATTGTGAATGAAATTTTAAAATTGTTCATTTAAAAACATTATAGCACTTTATCGTTCAAACTATTACACGAACATATAGATTTAGAAATTCGGAAGCATATCAGCTCATTAACCCCTTAACTTGCCTTTCTCTAGGACTTACTTTTATACTAATAAATTCTATAAGATGCCATTTAGTTAATGTAGGACAGGACTCTCTATCGCAGACGCATCTATAACGTACGTAATAATCAATAAACTTTAACCATTTAAGTTCAATTTGTGTTGTTGTTTTTCGAATATTATTTCAACATAATTTTATAGAAATATTTTATTTTACCGATTTTGGATGTGACAAACCAGCACACGTTCAGTTGATAGGCAGCGATAACTGCCAGCCACGGCTGCCTCATCCTCCCTCAACAGAGATATAAATGAGTTTTCACCCTGACCTGGATTTAAATCTCGATATCAGCCCTATATTCTTATGCTCACAGCTGCGTTATTTGATGCTGGCATTCCGCTACGGCTCATCCTTCCCGGTCGCGCCGACCCATTCATGCTGCAACCATTACCTAGATTTATCGCGGCTCTACCACTACTAAGCTTACTCTGAAGATGTTTTATCGAAAATTGCGACACACGACATCGCGATTTGCATTTTTTAATTATTAAAATTAGTGTCAGCATGGACCCTCGTCCATGAACAACCTACGCAATTAAAGTGAGTCCTCACTGCGTGTACATCGCACCTGCAGCTGCAGAGTGCACGAGTGGCCGTCGACAATATATACACATAATTCATAATCTCAAAAGAGTCCGTCGCCTGTTGCACACCCACGGGTGGAGGTCATTTCACTTTTAGATTATAATTTATTCATTTTAATTGAAATTACGAATAAATTAATTATATTAATAAATTGTAATATTTCGAACAACCGCTCGTTACTGAACAACACTTTGCCGCCGCTGTTCCCGTGTGTCGGCGCTTCAACCAACTCTCCGCGTTGCACATCCGTGGTCACCGTCGCCCGCTACAACCGACAAGTCACGGATGCTTCAAGGAAAGAGCCTCCACCTTTCTTAATATCGGCCTCCAAAGCGGTTCGGAACTACCGCTGGCGACACCTGATGCCACAGAGCAGTACCTCGCTTCACGACCAGCTCCGTTTTATCCATAACAACATTAGTATACATACTCGTATACAACACTATTAGTAATGTCGGTGCGCCGGATTATTGACTGTGAGCACGCTGTGCGGCCCGTGCCCATTCAGAAGGAACACGTGAAGTGACGGACATATGTTTGTTATATAGATGCGCTTTTAAATTGATTTTTTAATTATTCTTAGTTAAACTTCCAAGCATCCAGTTTATTTTGGTGCTACAACGTCGCGATAGATAGCGCTGATATAAATTTTAACCAGCACGTACGGAATTAATAATAAATGTTGATGGAACATTATTTTATAACTCTCATGTGTTTCCTGTGGTGAGCGAGTGGTAGAGCCATGTTGCAGCTGGTTCCTGCCAGAAGCATCAATGGATCGGTTCATCCGGGTTAGGACCACCCATAGGGCTCATGGACTACCAGCGTAAATTAGCCGTGTAGCGCTGCGTACTGCGGTGCGTGTAGACACGAGGGAACACTGCCACTAGGCACTCTGTCTCAAACATCACGAGCGACGGCGCGTTTGTTTGCCTTAATAGTAACAAAAAAAACTTTAAGTTCAATTTAAAATCAGGTAACATAGCTTTATAATTTAGAATCAAAATACAATCAACCTTATTTTAAGTTACCTTACTTGTAGAAGTGACAATAGAACACATTATACATCGAATGGGAAACTTGTTTTTATTTGTTCAGGTATTTCCATTTCGCTCCCACGCTCGCCGCGAGAAGTCGATTGCTGTGAACTAGTCTTCGGTAGTACACTTACGATGTACTAATAGGTAACGTTACTCGGTAGTCTTGTGTAGTACACGTGCGATGTACTAAAAGGTAACGTTACTCGGTAGTCTTGGGTAGTACACGTATGATATACTAATAGGTAACGTTACTCGGTAGTCTTGGGTAGTACACGTACGATGTACTAATAGGTAACGTTACTCGGTAGTCTTGGGTAGTACATGTACGATGTACTAATAGGTAACGTTACTCGGTAGTCTTGGGTAGTACATGTACGATGTACTAATAGGTAACGTTACTCGGTAGTCTTGGGTAGTACATGTACGATGTACTAATAGGTAACGTTACTCGGTAGTCTTGGTAGTACACGTATGATATACTAATAGGTAACGTTACTCGGTAGTCTTGGGTAGTACATGTACGATGTACTAATAGGTAACGTTACTCGGTAGTCTTGGGTAGTACATGTACGATGTACTAATAGGTAACGTTACTTGGTACTGTACTATCAGTAATGTTTCCGAACGGCTGCTGTTAATCGGACATTTGGCAGTATTCGTGCAGTCGTACGCGGTACGATGTCTATGATATATTTGTTTGTTTCGTCTATTCATTATGGCGTGCGACGTACTTTGAATCAAACCTGCGTAAGTAAACAGAGTGGGAGTAAAAGGGACAGCGATATACGGTGCGTTCGGTTTAGAATTTTAGATGAAAACTCTTTGCAGTAAGGATTAATATAGCTTGGCACAGACTGGAACGTTATTCATGTGATGTCGCGTTATGAACACTTCGCGTGCGGGCGTCACGAGGCAACTGAAGTGATCGCGTGCTGTGCGTGACAATATTATTGTTTTTAAATTTGTCTAAAAGTATTTTATTTCTCATTCTGTAGTTTAATAGTGGTCATTTATTTTGTTTGACTGAATTGTGTTTTTGTTTTTGCGGTGATAGGACGCTTGTTTGCTTGATTCTACGATCCTTGACCCCAGATTTAAATAAAAAGGGTTTAAATCTCTTACAAGCTACGCTACTAAAAGTGGTTGAGGATTTAAGGCGCAGGATTAGCCGTATACGAATATATTCAGTCGTCTGTGAAAATCAGGTATGTTCAGATACAAATTCCGCACCCGTGGATTCAGACAGTATGTGGGATGACTTCAATACGGAAATGAGTCAAGTAGTTCACCCAGAAAACTCCGCTGCTGCTGCTGGTATACGAGAGCTGGACAAATACCTGAACCAGGAATACCTACACCGAAAGGAGAATCCCTTGAAGTGGTGGCACAGTCGCAAACACATTTATCACATTTATTTCAATTAATTTTGAGCCAAGCAGGCCAAGTAATAACAAATTGGCGTAAACAATTACAGCCATCGAAAGTTTCACAGGTGCTTGTTTTGCACACTAATATGTAAATAAAAAACGAAACAAAAATGAAAAAATATAAGTATACTTACTGACCTATCTATATAAAATATAAGTATACTTACTGACCTATGTATATAAAATATAAGTATACTAACTGACCTATCTATATAAAATATAATTATACTTACTGACCTATGTATATAAAATATAAGTATACTTACTGACCTACGTATATAAAATATAAGTATACTTACTGACCTATGTATATAAAATATAAGTATACTTACTGACCTATCTATATAAAATATAAGTATACTTACTGACCTATCTATATAAAATATAAGTATACTTACTGACCTATGTATATAAAATATAAGTATACTTACTGACCTATCTATATATAAAATATAAGTATACTTACTGGACCTATCTATATATAAAATATAAGTATACTAACTGACCTATCTATATAAAATATAAGTATACTTACTGACCTACGTATATAAAATATAAGTATACTTGCTGACCTATGTATAAAATATAAGTATACTTACTGACCCATGTATATAAAATATAATTATACTTACTGACCTATCTTATATAAAATATAATTATACTTACTGACCTATGTATATAAAATATAAGTATGCTTACTGACCTATGTATATAAAATATAAGTATACTAACTGACCTATCTATATATAAAATATAAGCATACTTACTGACCTATCTATATATAAAATATAAGTATGCTTACTGACCTATCTATATAAAATATAAGTATACTTACTGACCTATCTATATAAAATATAAGTATACTTACTGACCTACGTATATAAAATATAAGTATACTTACTGACCTACGTATATAAAATATAAATTATGCTTACTGACCTATGTATATAAAATATAAGTATACTTACTGACCTATGTATATAAAATATAAGTATACTAACTGACCTATCTATATAAAATATAAGTATACTTACTGACCTATGTATATAAAATATAAGTATACTAACTGACCTATCTATATAAAATATAAGTATGCTTACTGACCTATGTATAAAATATAAGTATACTTACTGACCTATGTATATAAAATATAAGTATACTTACTGACCTATCTATATAAAATATAAGTATACTTACTGACCTATCTATATAAAATATAAGTATACTTACTGACCTACGTATATAAAATATAAGTATACTTACTGACCTATGTATATAAAATATAAGTATACTTACTGACCTATCTATATAAAATATAAGTATACTTACTGACCTATGTATATAAAATATAAGTATACTAACTGACCTATCTATATAAAATATAATTATACTTACTGACCTATGTATATAAAATATAAGTATACTTACTGACCTATCTATATAAAATATAAGTATGCTTACTGACCTATGTATATAAAATATAAGCATACTTACTGACCTATCTATATAAAATATAAGTATGCTTACTGACCTATCTTATATAAAATATAATTATACTTACTGACCTACGTATATAAAATATAAGTATGCTTACTGACCTATGTATATAAAATATAAATTATGCTTACTGACCTATGTATATAAAATATAAGCATACTTACTGACCTATCTATATATAAAATATAAGTATGCTTACTGACCTATGTATATAAAATATAAATTATGCTTACTGACCTATCTATATAAAATATAAGTATACTTACTGACCTATGTATATAAAATATAAGTATACTTACTGACCTATCTATATAAAATATAATTATACTTACTGACCTATCTATATAACATATAAGTATACTTACTGACCTATGTATATAAAATATAAGTATACTAACTGACCTATCTATATGAAATATAAGTATACTTACTGACCTATCTATATAAAAGTAAATTCAATAATAATATATACATACATATTTGATTTTTAAAAACGCCATTCTAGTCATTATTCCATATCATGCTTTTAAGCTAATTTATCACTACTACGTATTTTTAAATCTAGAATGAGAGTCCTAAGCCTGTTAAAGTATGAAGGAAAATCAAATACGTATACTAAAAGTGGACAATCAAACTTTTGCTATCTCGAATTATATTGTTTGTAAAACTATACTGAATTTAGCCAAATTATGAAAAAAAAAAAAGAATTGCCAGGCTACAGCATGCACCTTCGATTATAAATATGTTAATAATAATAAGGTGCATAAACATATTTATAACCTTAAATTTATTTTCGCTAATAATATATGTTGGTCCAGGCTGCTTAAAATTTAATGTGAAGTAATCTAAAAACCTTAATTTAAAAGTAAAACACGGCGTAAGCCTTTATGTTCCGTTCATGTTAGTGTGTTGACACAAAGCTGTACTATTACGAATAGTACGAGTACGGTGCGAACTTGCAGATGTCCGATTAGGCGCCACACTACTGCGAACGAAGTCGCCTGATCATTCAATGTTCCAAACAACAGCAGCGGCAGCGCGGACCGGCCTCAAGAAATTCTATTAGTATTTCTGTGATTATTAACAAATAATTTTTTTCCTAAGATAATGGAAATATATACGAGCATAAAAACAAACCCATAACATAAATACATTTAAATAAATTATTTATAGAATCGGAAACTTATTACAATCGACGTGTACAGAGTTTTGTTAATCAGGTAATATAGTGACGTCCAATAAACAACAAGTAGGAAGTTGCAGCCCCCGAGCTCACACGTTAATATATAGATATAAGAGTCACGATTTTAATATTTTGTCATAAGTTTATGAGATATCGCACAGTACGTATACACATTTACTATAATATGTCACGATAACAGTTTTGATTAAACATTGAACAACTCCTCACGTGCCGACGAGGTTCAACTTTATAACATAAGTTTCAGTACTGCACATCCGGACGCCGGCGCAATATTACGAGGAGTGCTCTCGGAATAAGGTGCCACCACGAAAAAGGACTTTACAACAATGAATTGCGGATTTTAAGTTCGTAGTTTCGTAGAGCGCATCCTAGACCATGATGCTATTGACTTGAACTAATATAGCTTTAGCCCATTCCGATATCTGTCCTAAGAATTTGAGACGCGTGTGTCTACCGGCACTCTTGCCCAGCGCGGCCACCGGGCTGTCGTCGCAACTGGGAACGCTCCAACCTCGCAACATGATATAATCTGCAGAAAATTCACGACGGAGGACAATATCGAGGCCATCGAGTCTGAGTAAGAACCATCGACCGTAACCCTGATGCTCCACTCAGTGAAGAAACTGGCAATACAAGAGCGTGAATCCCAAAAACAAGAAGCTACGAACCGCTGATTGCTGCCCTTGATCAAAGGTCTTCCCTAAGTCCAAGCTTACGATTAAAATTTCAATTTCATAATAAATTTTATAAAACGTTATGACTTAAAAGTCGGCCACATCGGTCACCATGAAATGGTGGTATAGGTCTCTGGACATCAAGTATTCTTCATCAAAAAAAAATCATTAGTAATGATATTATTTATACAGACTGTAGCAAAGATTGTGATCGGAGTGACCACTCGTCGTTATTGCGCACTCCGCGGCGGTCGGCGTTAAAGGACACCGCTGTCGTAGGTTCCAGTGCTACGTTCGTCGATCACTAACTGTCGTCGTGACGGACTCGATTAAGACTTTTATTGTTTCATTTTATTTGGAAAACTTACAGCTACATTGAAAAATATTATATAGACGTCCGGTCGAGTTGTAAGCGCTAGAACTGAACTAGAAAATAAAGAGGTAAGTCGGTAGAGATGGCTGGCTCCAAATGGCTGCGAACAAAATCGCTATAGACTATTATAACGGTTTAAACGTTTTGTGGAGAATCTCAAACTGATTCTGAGGGCTCTATAGGCTCCATTACAATGGCTGTAATCTATTTTATCAGTTTTATGTTATTTATATCCACTACATCTAGACAATCAACAATAAAGTAATTATCTGGTAGTAAGTAAGCTGTTTTTTAGTGAATATAATATTATTTAGGTCAAGTAAAGCAAAAAAAATGTTATTTCGGAATGAACACATTATTATACATCGGAATATAGATTATTCACAGACGCAACATTCACATATAAAGTGTTAAGTCACTAATTCGATTGCCTGCGTTTGTTAGACTTGTTTAGTTATCGGGTTCTGTATGTGCTGTGCTGTATGTGATGAATGCCACGTATCAATTACACCCTTGTTCAGAAGAAAAGTTTTGGAATAAAATTGAACTTATTAAAGAAAAATAGATCTCTGTCTGTCTGTCTCTGCCAGTCCTAAAGCGACAACTTTAAAAAAAACATAAAGAAAATAGAAATATTTATCTTTATCTTTCTTCTTATTTTTTTGTATATCAAGTTGTTGTACTTTAAAATTACATGTTGAGTTTACCTGTAAGTAATTGTTGTACTTGAATTCTATGTCATCAGTTATGTGTAACTTCATATGTACGTCATATGCATACATACGCAATTCTTTCATATCATAAGGAATGTGTTAAAAATACACTCGTGTACACAGACTCGTGTCGGAAAATACACTCGTGTACACAGACTCGTGTCGGTAAATACACTCGTGTACACAGACTCGTGTCGGAAATATATGAATGTTTATGAATATCTCTATTCTTGCACTTTTTGCTTTACTTAGTTTGTTTTCAGTTACATTATGTAGCCGAGGGCTTTTACTTCTTCACGGGTTGAGACGTGGCCGAGCGCTTAGGGCATTCCGGCCGAAACCGCTATCCACTAGAGTAACCAGTACAAGGGTCCGCGAACGGCCGCCTCGGCTTTAATTGTGAACCTTCGCGGCTCAGCTGCGTTTAACAGATCAAACAATTACAGCTGCATTGAATTATTTGTTGTTTCATTTTGTTGACACAAGATGTCTTACCACTTAGTTTTTTTGTCGTGCAGATGTATGTCGAGGCGTTAAGCTCGTCACCCAGGCGCGCGCTTTAACAAGTTAGTTGCTAGGAACAGTTCCAGCTCCATCGCTGGTGGAAGCAGCTTTGTATCAGATTACTCTTCAAAACTTAAACGCTAAAAGCTTCCTGACACCATGCAGACACTTTTCTGTATAATTCACTGATCCTTTAACGCAACAGTGGTTTAAATAATACATTTTCACGAGTATTTTCTGAATTGTTGTTGTACGTAGTCACGTCATGTTGGAGATATAAACTAGCTGTAGCTAGCTCAGACGGGGAACACTCCCACATAGTACTAAAGCAAACAAGCAGCCGCTCGTGGATGCTCTCGGTCTGGCGAGAGCGGAGGCGCTCTCGTTACTGTAGTCTGCACGGCACCGTCGCCGCCAGGTCGGTGGAAGCTGGACGTGTGCCAGAGCTCACGTACCTTCAGCTCGAACGTGTTCTTGTGCGGCGTACGTTTACAAGTACAATACACAAGATATTGCCAAATGTTCTTGCCCGTGGAGGAGCCACGTGCTAGCAGGACTTGTGTAAACGTACTTACAATATATAGAATCGAATCCGGAGCCGCGACATAGCGTGCAGGCGCTCTCAGCACTAGCTCACACACTTTTTCACTTTAATAGCATTGTTATATATGCAGTGTCAGTAACATATAATGATGATATGACATGAAACATACGTGCATGTTGAATGACTACACGCTCGGTGTGAGAATTTGTGTTTCAAGAGAGCAGTTGCAAATATGTTTGGTGAAGCACTGCCCTCGCCAGAAGTTTGAAATAGTATCGAGCAATAGTTACCTTGAGCAGCGCTAAGAGCGGACAAGTGGAAAATGGAAATAAATTTCAAATAGTTGTGGAAGTACACGAGTATTAGCTTATTGTATAGGAAGGCGTCGGCGCGCATGTAGTCACCGCTCAGTGGACGCACTACGACGGAGCCGGGCGCGCAAGTGCACGCACGAAGTTCCTTCTACAGCTTATTAGTAACGATCGCTCGGTCATCAATTACAGTCTGGCGCGTTCACTAATTACTCATTTTGAGTATCTCTAGGCGGAAGGGGGCAAGCGGCAGGGGGCAGGGGCAGGGGGCAGGGAAAACCAATTAAGCACATAATTTTTCTACCGTTTTCTTATTTAGAGTTGCATTCGCACTTGAAAGCTGCAAAAATAAATTAAATAAAATACGTATATAAGAAGAAGGTATATTAATTATGAATGTTTCTACTTTTCTTACGACTTTCAGCTGTCGTGAGTAAAACATGTTGAAACGTTAGAACTGGAAATAGATTTATTTCAAAGACGTGGGACGCCGGTCGCGTAATGGACGCCGACTGACGGATCAATTACTTTGACTTGTAAATATGTCCGGGTGCGCCGAGGCTTCCTTGTAATCAAAATTGCTTAAATATTAAAAGGATGGAAATTAGAACATGTCGGAATCATGGCAGAGAAAACCTTAATTTCAAAATGTTTTCTTCAAAGTTCTTTAATTTTATATCCTGCATGTCATTAAATGACTTGGTATTGTATTTGAAATTGGTTGAAACGGGATGTTTTGTTCTGACAGAATCTATGTTCTGTTCCTTTGTTCGAGGTCATTTATGGGGATTTTCACCTCTTTTGATCTCTTTCAATTGCTATGCGAAGAGTTTTGTATAATATTGATGCAGAAATTAGATCTGGGTTGGACGAATTTCTCCCCAAGAGGCATTTAAAATCTTCCTGAACGATGGGAGACAATTGTAAACGAGGACGAGGGAGTAAATATTATCGATTAAACATTGTTAATATTTATTGAAAAATAAAATCTTAAAAATTTAAAAATATTACGGTAAAAACTTAGTTTCCAACCTGATATACATAAGCTCTCTCAGAGATCTGTACCACATTCAAATATATTAACACAGAGGCACTTAGTCGTCTTTATGCGAATATTTACGCAATTCTTGCCGTAGGGGCTTGTATAAAGCTACGGCGACAACGAGTTCATCTGACGACGAGTGACCTTCAGACAATAAAGTCTGATATCCGTTCCAGATGCGCGTGTGCTGTCCCCAAGGACTCGCTTTGCATTGCCTGCTAACGTCACCGGGTAGATCAACATACCAGATACAGCAGCGTATTGTTGCTGTTTCACTCAACTAGACACAAGCTGAACGTAGGCAGGGCGAGCGCTTAGGCGCAACATGAATGGGTTGACCGGATAAGGGCCCTGTGACCGCGTGGCCAAGTTTATTGTTGGTGGTTAGCCCACCGCGACAGTAAAACGTTAGTCATTTGATACTCCGAGTGCGGTCGGCAGGCCCCCAAAGTTAGAACTATACTAACGTACATCAAAAATTATCTTATTTTATGGAAATTCATTCAATTAGTTCATAATAAAGTTTTACGTTTTATATCATTTACATATACACACATACTCGCATACAAACAGGTTAAGGTAATAAAAGAGTGTTAAAAATAAATCTCAGAATACTAAAATCACTTTAAGTTGTTTTTAATATCAATATATAAAAAAAATACCTTTGTGATACATTAACACGTCGTTCTATATTTGTGTTATATAATTAAAAGAAATATCCAAGTACATTTTCCTTCATAACTCTGCTTTCCGAAGTTTCTTTTTAATAAAGAAGCACCGCCTGTACAAGAACCCGCAAATGTTTGCCACGACACAAAACAAATGGTGGACTGCTTTTCTAAATATTGACCTTTTACACCCAAAACGAGTTCCTTACGTCGTTTCCAGATCTTAATAAAATAGTCGTTCAACTTTAAACCTACAAGTGTCGTCACCTTGAAATTTTATATTGTCAATGCTTTAATCTTCGGTGCCATTAATATTTTTTTAATTTAATTCAGTGTCAAATGCAAAATTTCACAAATTTTCTTCGAACATTCCTACCACAAAAATGTTTGGCAGCTAAAAGCATACATTGCTTTATTAGAAATGCGCCAATTGAGTACTTTTATGGATTTGGGAATTTTTTTTTTTTCAAATTTCATATTCGAGCGGTATTTCAACACACATGATGCAGCGGAATGTTGTTAACATACTGCAGAACGTGTTCGGTTGGTACAAGCTTCAATTTTATTTTCTTTAATTAATTGGTCTCCTCGATTTTCACGGACGGCCACTAGAACTCCAATGTACGATTGTAATGATGTTCCAACTTTGCCGGCTCTAGGCTTATCGACAAGAACAGTTCACCACGCGTCGCGGGCTAGGCCGCCCATTCATTTCTACTGAGTAGAATTTCGAAGTTTTAATATAAATAAAATTAGTCTGTAATGTATAAGATCGGTATATGAAACTGAATAAAAGATTAGTTAAATCGACTTCACAACCGTTTCAAACCGCTGCAACTTGGCACTAATTAAATCGGAATTAAAATCCCCATCGTCGGCTGACTGACTCGTGACGTGGCTCAGTGCAGCTGTGACGATGCAGCAGAGAGATGCGTCACGTAACAAATGACATTTTTCTTATTTTATTTTCGTATTAAATTCATATACAGTTTATACATCTTAGTAGAACGGTTTCCTCCAAATTTTGATGTCAAACTTAAAAATAAAAAACAAGCAAGCTCCCACTAAACAGCGGGACACGGCGCTCTGCTGCATTATGTGGCTGTCCAACCCACTCATGCCGCTGCTAGAAACAAACTGCCACGGAGCTCTACAAATGTTTAATTTGTCATTACCTTTAATGTTTTTCTTTATATAATAAAAGTGGGCAAGGAGCTCTTGATGACCGCCGCCTGCGACATCCGCACCACCAGAGGAGCGCCGGTTGCGTGACCACACTCGGGTCACACACATACCGTACACAATGTAGAAAGCGAACAGTGATACACTTGCGACCACCCGAACGGCGAGGATGCGATTTTAAATTGTGAACCTCTGTAGAGATGCTTTACAACACTGCAGAAAGTGGTTCCATACAGACTCTATTGTCTCAAGCAAGTTCTTACCGAGTTGAAACAATGAGACCGTAGACTTCCGCTTCGCTTTTTGTTCTCTCATTTCGCTCATATTGAGATTGTTTCTGTGGTACCAACTGCTTTTTACAAATGCTTTTTCCTATATACTTAATTACTACATTATGTAAACATTTTTATATCACGTTTTAATTTCTAATATGCCAGTACAGTATTATTTTATTTACTTTACAGAACATATTCTCTATCGATATAACACTAAATATATTCAAAACAATAACACAATTTCAAAAATCAAGTTACAAAAAGGTTCTGTACAACCGCAGTTATTGTTCCGAGCGGCGCGTCAGCACTAAAGTTTACAGAACACCACCAGTGGAACGATACAATGGCGCTGCGATACGAACATCCTGTAGCAGTATACAGGGGGTTCAACATCCCGTAGCCCGAGGTCATCGTGCATGCCCGGACCACAACTGTGACGGTAACATCGAAGCCCTACAGACGCTCCCGCCTCTCCGTCTTGCTCCGCTTTTGCTGATCTTGGCTAAGGGTTGGCTTGAAGCTTGTCCTATAATGTGCTTTGCGCGAAGTTTAGCCGCGTCCTCTGTCCCGACCCGCTGACGTGCAAGTGTTTTTTATTTACGTTAAGAATGCGGTCTATGGTAACGTTTGTACGTTCGGTTACAAGTATTACTTCGAGAACTACTTGAGTAACACTTGATACACCAAATTTTATAGTTTATTACTATTATTAGTTTATTAAACTAAACTAAACTGAACAGTAACTAAGCAAGCATGTCCAAACTTCAGACGAGTGTGCGGAAGTTTAAAACTTGTAGCACAGTTCATAGCGCAATATATAGAAAAAAATAAAGAGCGATCACTAGTGTCAAGTGAAGGATAACACTGAAGCGTTGCACGCTGCACGCTGCACGCTGCACGCTGCACGCTGCACGCTGCACGCCGGCCCGCGGCAAATATGTCGATGAATGGCTCCGGATTGTGGTCTACGGCAGCCTGGGCTTACGTCCAGCACGAGGCTCTCAACATGGACCAACGGCCTCCGTCTCTGTGTCGGACTACACCTTGCTTTGCGTTGCTTTTTATATTACACTGTGAGTAACAAACTCGCACATAGTTCACCTGATGGCAAGTGAATCTTGCGGCCCATGACATGTAAATTCATCCTTGCTAAGGAATCATAATGCAGATGTTTTGTTACCCTTAAGGACTGAGATGGAATGTCACCAGACAAAACACAGCAGCATTATACTGCTATTTTACGCTGATATTCTGTGAGCTGACTCATTCATTCTGCAGCTAGAAACAAACTGCAGTGTAGCTCTACCACTGTTAAAGCTGCTTCCTGAATATGGTTACCAATGTTATATTCCTTAAGAGAAACGGCCAACATGATCAGAAACATATTCTATCTCAAGGACGTAACCGGGGATACATGAGTTGTTGTGATGGGGCGGTCCTCGTTTGCATAAGTAAAACTAAATCATATGTGATATGAAGCAATTTAATAAATCTAGATTTAATGATGTCAAAGCTGGCTCCTCGTGTGAGCCTGAACGGTTCGTTTTCTGTTTGCAAATGTAGGCCTCACTATCAATTTAAAAAGTTCTGTGCAATGTTTCACATATTTGTGCCAGAAATATCAAATATTTGTTCGTATATTGAAAACATTCCCTTTAATAATCGGCGGAACGAAGGCTATGCAACATGTACGTGAAAATACTTTTAACAACCAAAAGGAAAAATGTTATAATATTTTTAACGCGCCTTTACTTTGGCAAACACTTTAAAAATTCTATACTTTGCATAATTATAGAACTGTACTAGACTACTGACGTAACTTTTTAAATACCCATTATACCACTTAGATCTAACCACACCGTACTACCGTCTTAACACAATACGATGTGCCTTGATAAAACACATGGCTAGCTTGACTCACTTTTCCTTTACGTTGTCCTCCGGCAGCACGGAGCTGCTGTCCAGCTCTCACCTGCTCGCTCTACACCTTCGACACATTTCCGGCGCCTCATGGTGACGCGGCCGACGCGCAAACCCTACGGCCTGGAGACTGTAGATACTACTATATTGTATACTTTACTTTTTCCAGAACACTTGACTTCTGGATATTGTAAAAAAAAACAAAATATAAAAATATGGTATTTAACTTTCTCTCTATGTCATGTCATTATTTAAAGATTAGCCAAAACAAATAAAACGATTTGGAGCGCACGCCTGCTCTCCAACGCAGTTGATGCGGAAACTTTGGACACAACTTTGGCTTGTGCGCGCTCTCTGCGCTGCGCACACAGAAGCAACGCAACGAAACTCCGCTGTGGACATGTTGACTGCTGCTTTTGGTGTCATTTGGAAGCGAACGGGATTGCTGGTGTCGTTTATACAATAGTACGTGCAGCTGACTACCGTAACATTCAACGATACACGTACGTCCTCGAAACCAACCTTATAGTGTAGATACCTTAACGGAAGTTAATTTTGTGAGAGTGTAGATACCTGGCCACGCATCGTGTGCACACGGCATAGCATATGTAAATCTTAGCGGAAGTTAATGTTGTGAGATTGTAGATACCTGGCCACGCATCGTGTGCACACGGCATAGCATATGTAAATCTTAACGGAAGTTAATTTTGTGAGAGTGTAGATACCTGGCCACGCATCGTGTGCACACGGCATAGCATGTAAATCTTAACGGAGTTAATTTTGTGAAGTGTAGATACCTTAACGGAAGTTAATTTTGTGAGAGTGTAGATACCTGGCCACGCATCGTGTGCACACGGCATAGCATATGTAAATCTTATCGGAAGTTAATGTTGTGAGATTGTAGATACCTGGCCACGCATCGTGTGCACACGGCATAGCATATGTAAATCTTAACGGAAGTTAATTTTGTGAGAGTGTAGATACCTGGCCACGCATCGTGTGCACACGGCATAGCATATGTAAATCTTAACGGAAGTTAATTTTGTGAGAGTGTAGATACCTGGCCACGCATCGTGTGCACACGGCATAGCATATGTAAATCTTAACGGAAGTTAATTTTGTGAGAGTGTAGATACCTGGCCACGCATCGTGTGCACACGGCATAGCATATGCACGGGCTGTCTCTATAACGCACAACGTGGGCAGCACTGTCTCTTTCATCGATTGATGTTTACTGCCACACATATTTTATATGAAAGAGTCGTTTGCAGTTGGCTTTTCCACAATGTTATCAAATTCCTCGAACCATTGAGTTTTTAAGTAAGCCAGACTTAAGCGCTGTATTCATTTCCCACCCCAAGAAGAATCATTACGAGTTTTTCTTCGTTACAAGTGTGCTCACTCGCACTCAAGGATGAAGAGGATGAATAAATTATTTTGAAACATTTTTCATAAAATAAGCGAGACGCACGGTCCGCGGGCGCCATGGAAACATTACAAAGTGCGGTCTGAGAAAGTGACTGCTAATATTTACGCGCGTACAATACTCGTAGATGTTAAAGTACGCTGTGAATTCCTTTAACATCTATTAATTTGATCGCTTCATTTGAAAAAGAGTATTAATTAATACTGATAAACCCAGCATTTATTTCGCTTTTAAATATCATGGGTATATGCCCCAGCCACACATGCGTAATAATGAACTTAATATGCCAAATTTAGTTTTCAAAATGTAATAAGTAAAGGCACTTCACATAAAGCGAACCCAGAACGTAGAAACTCCTGCACTCCGCAGTCGCCACTTCGTCACGTCTTAACGCCAACGGGAGAGTCCGCGACGCGGCCAGACCGAGGGCAGGCCAGTTGGTCGAGAGTGCTCGTCGCGAATTTTTCAGACGTTTCAACTGTATTCGTTTACTTAGTTCACCAAATATTTTATTTAAATAGCGTTACATTTCTGTGCATCATAATGAAGTTCGTAATACTGAACATATTGTTACGACCTCTAGTGCTCGTTCTATATAAAATAGCCTTCAGCGTAATATTAAGTTTATGGAACAAAAAGGAATCACTTATAGCACAAAAGTGTTAAAAGTAATACTTCAAAAATCCTTAGGTAATTTACTCAGTAGACGCTTTTAATTCTCTTCAATGTGTATACCTCAATCGAAAAACTCGTCGCTGTGTTTTGCGCGGATAGCCTTCCTGCTTACAACTTTTCTGGAATGTTCTAGAGACATGATCGAATATACTCGTCTCTATCTCTTTCACACGCATAGGTTGTCGTTCACACACGCCTTCTGGAATATTTCGGAGATACCTAGGGTATAACTATGCCTGAAATGGGATAAAAATGGGTTTTCAGGAAATAGTGCCAAGTAAGTTAATGAAAACAAAGTGACATGGAGTAATTTTTGATTTACTAGTATGTGATAGGTCTTCCTCTGAAACGGCCTGAAAACATTTCAGTCTGCTGAAAAAGCCTGTAAGTAACGGAAAATTTAAAAAATGATTGTGTTACTTCTCCTCTAACCCGTCTCCGTAACAATAGAAATGGAATAAAGTCTAAATCTGTCTAATTGTTTCGCGCAAGAAACTCTCGAAGCATCAACAAATCAAACTGGCCATTTGTATTACTATGTTCGTCTTAAACCATGTACGTAACAATGTAGAGGCAGACAGAGCGCGTGTCCACTGCGGTCCGCACAACGACAGGACGCACGCACTCTATGATGCGAACACGAATTCTTATGCCACCTTACCACTTTACGAGATACAAATAAAACTGGATTCTCTGACACATGAAACACTCGCGTGCACTTCGCAGCTGCTGGCCGGTGGGTACTTTTAGTTGCACCTTGCTTTCTCTTCCTTGGAGATGAGATTGTCTCCTAGTGATGCAGGACTACGAGATACTGGCACCATTTGGCTGCCATTGCTCGGACACAGGACCCGCGACTGTGCCTTCACTTCTCATCGTATCATCTTATCATTTACAGAAATATGTTGATATGATAAAAATTAAATATTTATATGATAAAGAAACCTCTGAAAGAATACAAATGAGTATTCTGCCTTGCGCCACAATGCAATGTTTCCTGTAGTAGTAGAATTTTGTTACAGAAAATGAAACACGCGGAGAGCAGAGAGTTAAGCGCGAGTTAAGTTATAATGAGTGTTGTCCTTGTAACTTAAACGCCAGACTCACCGCGCGACTAACTTCAAGTTTCTCTCTAGAGTTTGTTTAAGGAAACTTAATGTTATTTATTGTGACAGTGCGAGATAAAATATTTGCTGTTGTCCGTGAAGGGACGTCCGGATCCGCGATACGTTGCAAAACTAGAGAATGATATTTGTTTAACTCTCAAGTATTTGCTCGCATCGTTCCCCGCGGCGCGTCCGTCCGTACGTCTTCTAGTTGGTCCCCTATCCTCTATAGTGTCGGCCGCTCAGACCTCTTCGTTTACGTTTCTTAATTTATCATTGATGAACATAAGTTTCAGTTCCCTCGCAATGTTTTCCGTCACCGCCTGGCGCAACAAGGTCATTGACACCGCGGACTGCATTCGGTTTGCTCGCTTACCGTTTATAAAAATATTGAGTTCACGTGCAGCGAGCGCTGAGCCGCTGACCTGCCGCGGCTGTCAAGGCCTTATTATTTGGTTTCACGAATTGATAGCTCTGCCCTATGTGATACACATACACTTTGATTGGGAATTAATTGATTTGAACGCAATGCGATCTTCATTTCATCTCCGCTACCTTCTGTTTCGGCAAAAATATCATTTTTAGTAATAATTCTTAAACTTGTATCAAGTGATCATTATACTTCTTCGATTATTTGGAGGCAATTCTTAAAAACACCCACTTGTTACTGGTACATTGATTCATAAACATATTTTATTGTATTGGAATAACTAATGAGCACACGAGACTCCAAACCAGTGACTGCTGGTGTTCCACAAGGCTGTGTGCTATCTCCCACCTTGTTACTTCTACATATCAATGACATGTTGCAAATTAATAACATACATTGCTATGCGGATAGACAGCACAGGGGATGCGTTATACACTGGCCGCGACAATATTTCTGGAAGTGGTCGAGATTTTGCTGAATAAAGTCTCAGATTGGGGCCGACAAAATGTAGCCCATTTTAACCCCACGAAGACACATGTTTGCGCGTTTACCGCTAAAAACATTTCCTTTATCGCATCTCCTTATTTTGTTTACATTCCTCTTACTACCTCAGCTGGTACCAGAATCCTAGGCATTGACATATCGAGTGACGTTCAGTTCCGCGGTCACTTGGAGGCTAATGCCAAATTGACCTCTAAAAAACTGGGCGTGCTTAATAGAGTGAGACAGTATCACATGTCGGCCTACTGTTTACAACTTTACAAAGAGCAAGTTCGGCCTCACACGGAATACTGTTCTCATCTCTGGCCCGAGGCACCCCAGCATCAGGTCCTTCCATTTGACCGCATTCAACGAAGAGCGGCTCGAATCGTTGATGATCAGGTACTTTCTGATCGGAATCGGCGTTGCGAAAAGATGTTGCATCTCTATGAATTTACCATGGGGAGTGTTCTGAGGAGTTGTTTGTATTAATTCCACCAGCTGAGGTTAAGCATCGTACATCAAGACAGATATCAAAAGTTTATCCTCATCATCTTGATTTTTGTTCAAATTAATTTTACAATTGTTCCAAATAAAGCTCATTAAACTTTTCCACAAATATGCTGTAAAAAACAAATACAATAAAAATGTGACGTTGAAAATTGGCCGCGGGTTTAGCCGCGGGGCGCGGTGAATCGGCTTCTTACGCTTATTCAAAGAGAATGTAAATTGTGAATATTTTAAAAGTATTTGTCCCCAATACTAACAAACATTTATATCGCGTTTGTGACTTCTTGATAAGACACGCCCCACCAAAGCATCACTGACGCAGGATGATGACCACGTCGTACCTTTCCGACCACTTGAGCAGCTTCTTTAGAACTGTGAGTGTACACTTTATCATTTTGCTTATTGTAGTGTTCTTCAATGGTGAAAACTTTTTCATCGGTAAAGAGGATATTTCTGTGCCTTTCACCTGCGTATCGCGACAAAAGGCGTTTTGATCCATCCACTCTCTTTAATTGTAAAGATTGATTTAGGGCATGTCCGGTATATCGACGATAAGCGCCGAGCTTTGTTTTATAATACGCGACAGAGCTAGGACTCTGTCAATACGCGACAGAGAGATAAAACAAATCTTCATTTCTCGCGAAAAGATTTTTTGCTTCCTAAAGGGGTTTTAACGAATTATGGATTTAACAGCATTAACTTTGTAGTTCTCACAGCACGCGGCCGCTCCGATCTTCTTCTGGTCTTCGACAGAGGAAGTGTTGTTGTATCTGTTGATGGTACGATATACGAACATACGGCTGATACCAAGCTTTTGAAGTGTCTGGAATATGACCGACGGCTCCATACCCACTTTGTGCAAGGCGATGCAATACTATTTTCTTTAACACCCCATTCCATATTGTAATTTGATAATGATCACGAAAAAATATGTGAAATGGCGCAAAATCGAAAGAAAATAATATACGTGTTCCAAATTCAAAATAATTAAAAAGATGAAACTATAATAGTTTTAATGTAACAGTATTTACGGCCAGACTAGTTATATACTTACACGACAGCTAGATACAACACCCCAGCGGTCACGTTATACTATGCGGATGAAATATATACTTACACGACAGATAGATACAACACCCCAGCGGTCACGTTATACTATACGGATGAAATATAGGCACAGTCATTTAATTACAATTATCGTAATGTTACCAGTTTTAGTATTCTGCACACTGCTCTGTGGACTCGGCCATCGTCAGCGGCATCTTTATGAACTTTCATGGAAAGTGTCTCCTATTCCTACTATATGAATACATATATATATATATATATATATATATATATATATATGAATGCGACTAGACGAACGACTACACTAAATAATATTTTAAAGTAATTTTAGTGAAAGAACGAATGACATGACAAAACTGTTATAAAAAACAATTGTTATAATAATAAAAACTTGTTTTTGAGCGTATCTTTCTTAGAAATTTAGAAAGCGGTTCATTTAAATTTTAGCAGAAACCTTATAAGGAAATGTTATACCCGCTTAAGCTTGTCACGTTGCAATATTTTATTAACTTACGAGAAAGTAAATCGAGTAAAGATAAATCAGGGTTCTAATTGTGTCTGCTTTGATTACAAAAGTTTGCTTACATGGAATGAAAGCCCATCTGCTTCAAGAAACGTTAGATGAATCACGCTGCTCACGTAACAGTACATATCATAGTTCCTTACGTACATGGAATAATCAAACACCTGAAGTTTCTGCGACAGCGGAGAGAACTTAATGCTCTTTAATGCAAGTCTAATGCATTCCTAAGATGCGCCGCGACCCGTGATGCATTCCTAAGATGCGCCGCGACCCGTGATGCATTCCTAAGATGCGCCGCGACCCGTGATGCATTCCTAAGATGCGCCGCGACCCGTGATGCATTCCTAAGATGCGCCACGATCCGTGATGCATTCATAAGATGTGCCGCGACCCGTGATGCATTCCTAAGATGTGCCACGACCCATGATGCATTCCTAAGATGCGCCACGACCCGTGATGTATTCCTAAGATGCGCCGCGACCCGTGATGCATTCCTAAGATGCGCCGCGAACCGTGATGTATTCCTAAGATGCGCCGCGACCCGTGATGCATTCCTAAGATGCGCCACGATCCGTGATGCATTCATAAGATGTGCCGCGACCCGTGATGCATTCCTAAGATGTGCCACGACCCATGATGCATTCCTAAGATGCGCCACGACCCGTGATGTATTCCTAAGATGCGCCGCGACCCGTGATGCATTCCTAAGATGCGCCGCGAACCGTGATGCATTCCTAAGATGCACCGCGACCCGTGATGCATTCCTAAGATGCGCCACGATCCGTGATGCATTCATAAGATGTGCCGCGACCCGTGATGCATTCCTAAGATGTGCCACGACCCATGATGCATTCCTAAGATGCGCCACGACCCGTGATGTATTCCTAAGATGCGCCGCGACCCGTGATGCATTCCTAAGATGCGCCGCGAACCGTGATGCATTCCTAAGATGCGCCGCGACCCGTGATGCATTCTAAGATGCGCCGCGACCCGTGATGCATTCCTAAGATGCGCCGCGAACCGTGATGCATTCCTAAGATGCACCGCGACCCGTGATGCATTCCTAAGATGTGCAACGATCCGTGATGCATTCCTAAGATGCGCCGCGACCGCATGCGATCTCACTGAAAATTTCAGAACGTTTTGTAAAATATGAACTAATACTGTACGTTCCGATAAGTGATTGTGTCGACTTGTGTGTCGTCATTCAAACTTAGCTTGTAAAGTTAAATGTCAATTAAAGACGGTTCACGCAGCATCAGCGTAGGCGTCTCGTGTTGAAGCCGCAGCGGGCCGACCGGCGGGTCGCCCGCGTACGCCCGGCTTCACGTTCGCGTTTGATGCACTCATTGGATTTTGGACACACACGACCGCGTGTCGATGTTACTGCAGCAACAGACACAAGACAAGGGTCGGTAACGTAGTTGTCGCGCTGAGCAACAGTCGTGCACGCGACACGGTCCGGCGCCAGCTAATGTGGACAACGCTCGTTTGATACGCGCCGCTCCCTGCATGTCGACGAGAGCCCGAGCTCGCGGCCACGCGTTAACCTATCAAGAAAATATTTTTTTTTGTTTGTGTGTAGTATTGTTGTTGGTCCAGAGACCTTCACAGGTTTATCTAATTAGACTCGCGAGCGGGAGGCCCGCTGAGAAGGGAGACAACGACGATGCTGCCAAGCTTGCGCAGAGACTGCTGCCGCATCACCGCTGCGCCCCGGCCCCTGTGGACGAAGAACGTCGACGACAACAGAGGGGGTCGATAATACGATTCGAGGGCCCCTCGAGGGGGTACGAGACCTCGACTCGGATCGCTATCTAAAGGGAGCAAGCAAATATAGTCACCGTTATATGTTCATCATAACGAAATATAAAATATTTTGTGGTGCAATATTCCGCTACGATCTAATATTGAAGCACTAATATTCAAGAAGTTCTAATTTAAAATTTTAATTTCACTTGAGTACTGCGCTCGTAAAAGTTACAATTGGAACGAAACTACAGACTTACCACCGTGTTTAGTTAGTTAATTATAACCCTAACACACTGTACAGTCTCGTCAGGTTCTACAAGGACTACGCTAGCAATGATATTAACTTTACTAAAATTCTCGACCACCACTCCAACTAAGCTGACAGGCGACATTATAGACGACCATACTCCAATAGTGGATTCGAACCTACAAAGTTAAGTTTACTAGACAGCGTGTTGCTGTCACCTGCAGCATCGGTCGCCGGTGACTCGCAGGTGAAAGATCAAAGACTCTTCAAAATCGATGTCTACGCTACACGTATGTTATCGTTTAGATCTGATATAAAAAATAGCCAACTAATCACACAACACATCGATGACACAACTTTTGTATATTTATTTATTAAAGAGGGATTTTTTTTTCACGTAGAAATAACAACCTCATAGGAATACAAAAAATTAAGTACGTTTATCTATACCAGTTTTACGAATCTTTTTAGTGCCCTGGTCCCTTCAGAAGTTACTACTTCATGTTTGCAACTTGAACATCAACCAGGATGACAACATGCTTCGCGTGCACTACACTTGCTACAACGACATGATGCACACAACAACATCAATTATTTTTTTTCAATATTGAACCAGCTTGTATAGCTGTTTCTTTTAATGGATGGTCCAGCCAGTGTCGGTGCGCGAGCGGACTGTCCGCATGCGAGGCATATCTTCAACATAATAAGACTTGCGGTCGAATCGAGTCAGGACTTGATTCGTTTAACTGCACGAGCATGTGCACTTTAGTTACATACGGCAAGAGAGAAGGATTCAGCTGCTGGTATTGAAGCTTTTATTTTACAGAGGTTTTATTTTATAAACTGCGGTAGAGCCACATTGCAGCTTCTTCCTAACTGCAGCATGGCTGGATCGTCACGTCTGAACAAGGAGCACGCTCTCCTAGAATACAATCGTGATATAACAACATAAGGCTGTTGTGTTTCGTATGGCGGCAGTTGTGGTCCTGAGTGGTACGGCCACGTCGCGGTCGGGGACGTGCACGCCTGAAGCATTGCCACACATCTCAACTGCGAACAGAATGAGTTACTTACTATGAAAAAACAAATAAAATCAGATCTTGCAAACAAACTAATGTTGTCGTAGGGATGAACATACAGTAGGGATGAATATATAATAATACTATACTAACGTATAATGTGTGGGTGTCATGCGACCTGAGACCTGAGACCAGGCCCGATGGCAGCACAAAGTCTTCACAACAATTGGAAGCAAAGACAACTACGAATACTTCAAGTGCTGCCTCGTGACCTGGCTGTAGCACCGGCCTATTGCAATCATAAAAAGTTTGCACGATTATTCCCGACGAGCGTTGTATATGTTCGTGAATATGTATTTCATTTACTTTCGTCGTTAAATGAAATAGTTTGCGAGCTGTGCCGTGTGCCTCGTCGACGGGCCGCGCGCCAACTGGCACCTCTTTACTAGCCGCATTAAATAATACTTTGGGCTCGTGCTGAATCTTTCAGTCATTTATGCTGGCTAATGTTGGCAGTAGCTCTGTCAGCTTGATGAAAGCCCGTCCGACTCCTCACGGCTGCCCACATAATGAATTGTGCTTTTAAAAGCTCTTTTTTCCAGTAACTTGTAGAATGTGTATAATTTGTGTTTTTGATTTTTTTAAACAATACTAGCAGTGCTGTTAACGTTACTAATATTTCCGTTAATCACAGCAACTAAGCTTAAACGCTTGTGCTTCACGATAATAGTAGAATGGCGGATTCGAACCTACGTTTCGCAAGTAGTAAGTTAGTAAGTTTCGCAGACCGTACCGGCTAATGGTTTAGCCATTAGGTTTTTGACACTATAATGAACCTAATTCCTTGTATAAAATATGCAATTAAAATATAAGTTTTTTCACTACGTTTACAATATAGTTCATACTTGATGGTACTTAGCACTTAGCTGTGTCTCATGCCGTCCCAGACAAGAATGAGGATATTTTTTAGCTGCTTAACACATATTTTATTTTAGTGGGTATAAAAAACCCTCTATGTTGTCATAGTAATACCGACGCATAATAAAACTGTATATTAAACTAAACAATTTAATTTACATATTTTAGTGGGTATAGAAAACCCTCTATGTTGTCATAGTAATACCGTCGCATAATAAAACTGTATATTAAACTAAAAAATTTAATTTAAATATTTTAGTGGGTATAGAAAACCCTCTATGTTGTCATAGTAATACCGTCGCATAATAAAACTGTATATTAAACTAAACAATTTAATTTAAATATTTTAGTGGGTATAGAAAACCCTCTATGTTGTCATAGTAATACTGTCGCATAATTAAACTGTATATTAAACTAAACAATTTAATTTACATATTTTAGTGGGTATAGAAAACCCTCTATGTTGTCATAGTAATACTGTCGCATAATAAATTAAACTAAACTATTTAATTTACATATTTTTAAAGATAAAATATTAAAAGCCAAAAATACAAACTAAGTTCTCCCAAACTACGTATAAATATAGTGTTCCGTAGCGGTGTAGTTGCGTAGGGTAACGCTTTATACGCTACGGCTACGCAACTACACAGTTTCACGCAATGCTATGGAGCGAGAGCACATACAGTTTCGTAGGCACTTTGTAGATGAGATAGAAACTTTCTTAGCTTAATGGTTTTTTTTTTATTTTCTATGATTTTAAATTGAGTCTAAAAAAATTTATCCAAAAATTTCTAATAAAGTTAGCGCGCAATTCACAATTAGCAAACATGCTATTTAGGTGTGAAAATGCGGTTGCACTAAATATAGTGCCAAATTATCTGCGTACGGCCGCCCTTTGCGCTACGGCCGCCCGCGAGGCCTCGCGCTGTGACGTCATCGCGCTTCACTCCCACCTCCTTTCCCCCACGTAACACCGAGTACCAGTTCCCCGATCCCTTGCCGTGCCGCCAGTCAATAAGGTATCCATTTGTTTAAACCTACAAATATTAACTGACCATATTATCGACGAGTAACTACTTAATCTTTTAATTTAAGCAACATTTTATGCAATACTCGTAATATTTAAAATTATATATATAAAATAAAAATACTTGTGTCTGATGGGATACAGATTGCTACGAGACAGGTCCCCACCTTAACCATTAATTAATATAATTCGGCGTTCAGAAGTCGATATGTAAAGAGCGGTGAAGGCGGCGAGTAAGTCTGGACTACGCGCGCTCGGCGACCAATCGAGTGCCGTCGTGTCCGCTCGGGTTCGCTCGTGTGCGCTCGTGGGCGCTCGGGAGCGCTCGGGCGCTGCCACGCGATCGGCGCCAGTCAGCTCGTGGCCGTCGTATTGGTCTAATGTCGGCATCTCTCGTGTGAATAACTGTTACGTCCTGCAGTAGTGGCTCGTACGTGGTGTACTATGTGATTGCGAGTGTCGGTGCGCGCGTTACGTGGCGCGAAAGTTCGTGCCTCATGCGACGGCGATCTCTTCACGTCACCGATGTAAATACCGCACGCATATACGGGATTAGTTTGTGAGGAGAATAATACATTACTTGTAACATTAAAACGTAAAGTAATTATGTACCTAATCACATTTTGCACATATCTTACATCGTTACATTGAATGCATTACAACATATGAACAGTTTAATTTTTTCAATGTATTCGCGGTCTTTTTTGAAAGCACTTATCAAATCACAATACAGTTTATTGGTGTAGCGTTGAGAAAGCTCTTACATGTCATCTTATCCGTTTGTACACAACAACCGGTTCAAAGGGTTGATTCTACCGAGAAGAAACTCGAGTAGGTACTCATTTTAAAAGGATAATAAATTACGTTTAGTTTGAAATAGTGCATACACACTTTTTGTGACCACATGTTGACTTTTTCATTTCAATGTGTTCTAATCTATGGAAACCTTAATTAGTGTGTGTTATATTGTTAGAACTATTATTACCTAAGAATAGCCGTTTGGTTTTCCATTAAATAAATATGTAAATAACATAATTGTTCAATACTTGGCAACATTGTTGAATGTTAACAGTTTGCAGAATTAATTGTCGTTTATGGAGCTGATGCCGGCACATTGCGTGGGTTCTTGTCTTCGACATGTTCCTTTCAAATGAATTGTCGTTTATGGAGCTGATGCCGGCACATTGCGTGGGTTCTTGTCTTCGACATGTTCCTTTCAAATGAATTGTCGTTTATGGAGCTGATGCCGGCACATTGCGTGGGTTCATGTCTTCGACATGTTCCTGTTCATGTTCAAATGAAATTTTAGAATTTATTCCTGCTAAGTTTGTTGGAATTTTATTATGAAAAGTTATACCTCGAAAAGGAACATTACTCAGACGAAATATAGGCACTATAAGTTTGCCTTTATGTCTGGTATTTGATTATGACTATAGCCTTGAACCGAATTTAAATGAATATTATTGTATACGAATAATATATTAACCCATTCGCCGCCTGACCAGAACGCTGACCTGGACCAAAGTGGACCATCTCAGCGGACTGTCGAGCGGCAGAGGCACTTAGTTTTTTCGCCACAGTACAAACAAATAGTACAATCTTACAAAACTAAAAACTTCATATATACAACATAATATCTTGCTTGTTTGTTGCTGTATATCCGTTAAAGGAATATATTCTATACGTTTCTTTATTAGCATTAAACCATTTGAATATTCAGAGAAAAGTGGAACAGGAGTAACTTGGAGCATTGTCACGTGACCCTCGTTCCTCTTCACATTAAGCATAATTTTGTCTAAATATGATGTCATGTCCTTTAATAAATACACATTGTTCGAAATATTACAAAATTGTAAATGGTAATTAATTTTATACCAATTTAAAAACAGGAGGGAGCCCGCGATTCGATGCGATTTTTTACCCGACTACCCCAGAACCAGGTCGTTGGCCGGGTCTGTCGTCTAACGGCCCAATGGATTTTAAAATTGAGGTGTCGTTGGTTCGTCTACATTGTGGGACACACGGCAAAATATTTAAATATGGTCGTCGTTCGATCGAAAACGTCAATTGGACGTCAGCGGATCAAAAAAGAGAGTTAGGTGATAATTACATTTTATTCCTTATTTTAAAAATCCTACTTTATCATAAGCTTTCTCACTAAGCAATACTTAACTGAAGACTTTCGTTAATAAACACAAAAAGTATACAATAAACTAAGTAATTACATAAAATACCACAGCTACATAAAACATGATTAGAGATAAAAATAATCATAAACTCATCACAAGCTTCAAATTTGCGCAATGTTGAATGTCCAGCAGTTTTGCAGTTTTCTTTGCCGAAGTTAACAATAACAAGGAAAATAAAATATGCTTTAATATAATGTAGCATGACTTGGGTGTCGTATGGAGCAGGATCTGTTCGGCAATAAGCTGAAGTGGAACTATTTTACAAATCTTATTAATTTTTGTAATAAACTTAATGAAATCTTGTAAGACATAGGAGTGTGTGACAAAAGTATTGTGAGTATGTTAGAAGCTCTATGGGTGACAGGAGTGTTGTGTGTGTTACAGGAATGTAGTGTGGGTGACATGTTTCTGCTGGTGTGTGCATATGAGACACCGCAGGTGCGGAAAGGTATTTGTTAAAATCTTTACATCCTTAACATTCCTCTGTTCTCCTAATCCTTCCTGTTCCCTTTCGCTTCGTCTCGTCTTATTGAGAGTAAATTGGTAATGAAACCCAGATCATGGGTTGTGATACCGTCAGTAGAGTAATCATACTCGACAAGTTAGTATCCCTTCTCGCTGCAGTTACTCTTATTATTAACTTTCAGACATCAAATCAATATATATAATATCATAAAAAAGTCTTATCACGGCATTTTTCTAGGCCCACCCTTTCTCATCTTTTACGAACATTACAATTTTACATTTTCAATCCAAGATTTTGAACGTCTGTGTAAACAAGAAAGAAAGAAAAACTTTTATTTAATGCACTAGACAAAAACAAAAATAATCCTTAATAATCAATTAAAGAACACGTGTTTAAATAACAAATATACTGGAAAGGCGACCACTTCAACTCATGCTGCAGCCTAGAGCCATAGTCCAGCGCGTACGTACTACATCTGTGTGGGATGCGCGGGTCTCTAGCCGTTTTTTAACCTTTTAACGCTTTCAACACACTTGAGCGTGCTATCTTCGTTTGCTATATCTTGCTTCAGTTTCACGTTAGATTCGCACCCTCGTCCGTATTTGCCTGATAGCTGATATGTTTATCAGTGTTGCGACTGCTCACGCTACGCTAATCCTGGAACCTGGCGTTCCGCAAAACCTAATGAAAACGATATATAGAAACACAATACACTGTAAGGAGGGTTAAAACCTTCGTATATTCGTTGTATTGTTTTCGAAATATTCTTCCCTTTAATAAGGCTCATTGTGCGGATCAATACCCGCACAATTATTTTACTCAGGTCATCATAATTGTGACACTGCGCAGTATCGTGTGATCATTTACGCGAACGTAATAAAATTTAGTAAGCAATTGCATACCGCGCGGTCTTACTCATCCTATTTAAAGTATTTTATCGTATAAAATACAGTTTTATAATCTTAATCTCACCTCAACCCCGAACACTCATGCTTGTTACAATCTCTTGTTGCCCTCGCCGTTGACTCTGGACATGTGTTACACAGATTTAAACTCATTAATAAACAAAAATGTCTCTTCGGCAATGCATTAGGTTTATTTTCGGCCTTCTTAGATTTTTGAATTTCGTTCTCGCCTATAATGGTTGACCGTCAAATCATAACAGCACTCGTTACCTATTTGTGTTACAAACAGTAGTATTTATTTCTTCAGGCTTCACAAACGCAAGAAGCTGGACTCGATCCAGCTTGCGTTTGTGAAGCCTCGGGCATCCTCCAGCGGCCACAGCAAGTCTAACAACGACGCTGAGATCAAGCGAAGCAGGAGTGCAATGCATATAATACTAATATTAAATTAATTATTAAATAAATAATATGACACATAATTCGAATCGTGAATAACTCAATGGTGGGGTACGGACTGGGACACTGAAGACGGTAGGCTCAATTCCGCCATTTGACTGTATTGTGCACCATCTCCTAACATTTAATCTTAGTTTCGTTTTCTGCCCTAATATGATTACTGGCTTACCTAACAGGACTATGGTGGTGGGTCCAGGACAGTACCGAGTCTACCCAGTATCCAGAATCAACATAATTTATTGTAAAAATACTGACATCAGCCCGGAATCGAAGCCAGGTAGTCCGTTGCCGTGATCACAAGTTTAGGCGGTTGGCAAGAGGACAATCCTGCCACTTTGTCGAATAATTTTTTTTAGAATTATGCGATGTCGTAGAACGGGTTCAGTGAGCGCCATCCGTCAAAGTATTTCCCTGACGTTCTTCAACGATATCATATTTTTTTTCTTATTTGCATTTTTAATATGATGAATGATTTCCCCAGACAGTATTCAATCAGTTTTAATTGTACTGCCACCCAAGGGCAACCGCAGTGTAGGCTGATCCTGTCCGGTGTTCACGGATTACGTCACGAGCTCGCGTTGGTGAACTCGGAGGTGGAGGCGCGATGCCATCTCATTTTGTATTTAATAATATATTTCTTTTCATGTTCAAACATAAAAATGATTCCGTTCTGCTTCATGGTTTCTAAAAAGCAACGAACGTTGTGCTGGTCCGCGTGAAGCGGTCGTTGTAAGCAAATGTAAAAGTTCCATTTGATCACTAGTCACGGAGCCTCGCCCACTGCAACGCACGCGCTCCACGACACAACCAATTAATTCCAATCATAAATTGCAGAAACTATTGCCGGGCCTGGGCAAGCAATCCCCGCCCACTGCGGCGACGGAAAACATTATCGTGTTTGAAGCTGTAGTTTGTCCTTAGCAGCGGCGTGGATGGGTCGGCGAGACCGGAGAAGGTACACCAGCAAAACGCAACCGTGTGGTTGCACAGACATCCGGAGACTCTTATTGCGGGCGTCGAGGTATTCCATCTTAGCCATCAAGGGTGCTGACCCGGCGAACTACCTGTCAATGAATGTCGTCATCATTTCATATGCTGTTTTGCATTCACTAATATACTCCAGTTGTTTATCCGAGATTGTACTCATTATTATAGTCTTTGCTATTAAATCCTTTTTTTCCATACCGCTTCTGTTTCTTCATTTTTGACAATGACGACCTCGTGGCATTCTTTGTATTCCAACAAAGTTTACAACCTTAATTTCCACCTTGAATAGTTTGTACCATCAAAAATAGGTATCATAATATCTTCTATCTTTGTTTGTTTAGCTATTTTGACTGTATAAAGTGTTATTAGTGTAATTTTTTGCATTTTCACGACAATTCTTTTGTTGCGCCTGCCAACCTAACCTCAAATCTCAATCGTATTTTTAAATATTTATTGAACCTTATTTTACTTTTCACACTGAGTTTTTAACCACGCTCTGTTACCATGTAGAAATCATTAGATGAAATAATAAATAGCTTTTAGTTAAACTTTTTGTTTTATTAATACCGGACACATTCTTTTAACACAAATCAGAATCAGAAACTTTAAAAAAAAAGAAAGATTATACAAATTATGCGAAGTATCTTTCCAACACAACAATAGATGGCACTACGTGTTTCATTTACATATTTAAATATAAGATTATAGAATTTATCTAATTTCAACAGTAATAATTCATCGAGCGAACCTTCTTACTAGTTTCCTCACCCGATAAAAAAACAGTAGAATTTTCTTCGAAGTAGTCTAGAAGTCGAAGTATCTTAGAAGTAGAACTCACGTCCGTTTTCCCTGAAGGGGTGGCAAGAAGCATCGTGTAATCACTAAATCCTGGAAGTCACTTAGCATATTTATAAAAAATTATGATAAATTAATCAAGATGTGCCAACTCTTTGCCCAATATTCTAACCAACCCATATAAACCCATAATCCCTTAATCGACTCTTACGACTTCCAGGGAAATTAGGACTGGTTCTACGTTTTTTTGGCAACCACAACCAAACGGAGTAAATTGAGGTCATGTTAAAATGAAAACTATGATACTGATAATCACCATTCAATTGATTAATCATCTTAATATGGAAGTGATGTCCATCGTCTCCTTATCAAAATATCAGCGAGTATTGCCACGTATCTTGAACAGCCTGACCAATGCATGATGTTTATGATGTAGTTGCAGCAGATCCAGAAGTATTGCTCTTTTCATTGCTGTGTTCACCTCTTGACGCCGATCAAGTTGTTCCTCCATATTGTCCATGAAGTATATTTGTACGAATTTATGCTGTGCATCTTCATGAATTGCGATGATCCAATTCGATAGTGAATCTGGCCTTGAATGTGTAAAGTCGAAAGCGAAGTCACTTTTACCGATTGATCACAATTTTTAAAAATGTTAGCATTTACTGTCTTGAACATAAATTACCTTGAACGTCGGATTAAATCATATTCTTCGATAATATCTGCCCCAAATGAAGTCATTTGAAAACAGCCATTGTACTATTGAGTATTCGCTAGAACACGTGGTTCTGGTGTTTCGGCACGAAGCAGGGAATGCAACGGCTCAGACGGCGGAGTCAATCCTGCCTATTTCACTTTGCCATAGGCAGCACTGGATTGTGCTACTACTACGGTTCTCCCGCAAACATGAACGCGCCACACTGTACCAAAGTAAACGAAAGGATACGAACTGTAATCAACTGTGCAATCGTATAGAGACGCTGCTCGACACAAATCGACACTTGAAGCATTTGTTCTTGTGGGTCGAAGATTATCTCGTAGTTAATCTATGCGATATGCTCGATGATTTCTCATTCCTAACCTATCCGTTTCCCGGGCTGCCTCTCTTTGCTCTTGTGTTTGAGAAGAACGAAGTGAAGCCTTACTAACGCGGCGCTATTCTCGAGCGATTTCGCGTTCTTCTTCAGTGGTTTGATTCTCAATGTTTCAACATGAAACATAAAAAAATTACACTTTCGCGACTTATAGCTTATATAGTGGCAGCATGACTGATGGACCGAATGATGTTTTTTTTATTACACTAAAAGTAACAAATGAGCACATAGTTACACCTGATGGCAAGTGATTCCTGCGGCCCATGACATCTACATTCATCCTTGACAAGCAATCATAATGCGGTTGCGTTTTCACCCTTGAGGACTGAGATGGAATGCCTCGTCTCCAGTAATAAAGGTCTGGAATGATGCAGGCAAATCATTTTGATATATATAATTCTTTCTCTATATTTTTGTTTACATTTCGATTATGGGGCTTCCAAATCGTAAATAAAAAAGCTCTAAGCTTTTCTTTAATTTTCGCAAATATGAAGCGAGATCCGCGCTGTCCTTAACCTAAACCTAGAACTTTGTTAACTTTCGTCGGCAAATCTTTAAAAGGAAAAACCCATTTTCATTTTCTTTCCGGTTCAAAGCACCCAGGTTTCGTCACCTGTCACGACATTATAGTCACCCAACGACTGTCCTCCATTAAACTTTTTATCATTCTACGACACGACTGGATACGCAATGTGTTTTCCACTTGGCTCATTGCAATGCCTAATACAGAACGAATTGGCTTATTATAAGGCTTATTATAAGTATTTTTTGTCATCAGTATTGGATCATGTAACCGCAGTCGCTGGCCGACCTTCCCTTATATCTTTCACTATCATCTAAATTCTCCGAACCAATAATACACAGAGCTCACTATAAACATATATACGTCAGGACTAAGCGGGAACACCTCGTTACTAGTGATTGGGTTTCCAGATCCTACCATTCCCCATACGAAACACAGCGGCGTCATACTGCTGTCTCTCGCAGGTCTCCTGTTACGGTGTGCTCCTTGCCGAAATAGCGAACCCGCTGGTGCTGCCATTAGAGACTAGTCAGGCAGTCATTTAATGATATATATATTAGGTCTTTACCTATGAAATTGACGTTCTTCAGTATTGGCCATTTCAAACCAAAAAAAGTTTTGATTGGCTGTGAATTCTAAATTCAAATTAATTTTGTTTTAAAAACATGTAATTTTGTTTACAAAGTCAGTTTTTTGTTTATTGATTAGCTTTGTATTTTCATTACATTTGAACATATTTCGTCATAAAAATTCATGTAATTAAGGAATATGAGTTTCGTCGTGGCATCAACGCGGCACAAACGGCACGTAACATCAACAACGTTTATGGAGAGACATTTACAAACGAACGCACAACCCGTTATTGGTTTACCCGGTTCCGTTCTGGAAATTTTGATTTCAAAAATGAACCTCGTGGTCGTGGTATAGGTTAGGTAGGTTTAACCTATTATAAACTGAAACTCTGTGTATTTACAAATGTTTAATCATTAAAGGTTCCATTTCCCGTCTTCACCTTTCATACCGTACAGTACACAACAGCTTATTAAAACTCATAATGAACCCAAGCAAAATATTTTAATGTAATAAAAATATTAATCCAAATCTGGGTTGGTTGTAATACAATAAGGCTGTAATTGTTTTTAGAAATATCAAGGGGCTGTTGTGTGGTAGGGGCGCGGCCGGCGGTAGGCAGCGATGAGGGGCGCGCGGCCCGCGGCGCTGCTGGCCGCGCTTGCCGCTCTGGCCGCCGCTAGCGCGCCCGAGCTTCCGTCGGCCCCCACAGCCGCCCCAGACTTCGGCTCCGCTGGCCCCGGCAGCACGGACCTAGGCGCCGCCGGGCTGAGCGCCGGCGAGCTCGGCGCGGCCGAACTTGAGGCAGCGGGTGTGCCGGCTTGGCGTGAGCTCTGGCAGGCCTCGCTGGACGCGTTGCGCCGCGAGCCCTCCATCAACAGCACACGGGAAGACGTGATGGTGCAGCTCGGCGGCGTCGCCTTCCTGCACTGTCCCGTGCGCAACCTCGGCGAGCGCGGCGTCCGTATTTCAAATATTTTTACATACAACATCGTTTTTACTGATAAAAATTGGTCATTAAAAAAGAAATGAGAAACCGTTGCTCTGCGTGATAATCTTAGAGTGACCATTTTTCGTTGAGATGAATAACAACAGTATCTGTTAGGTTCTTAACAGGTAACTTAACATGAGATGAGCTTCATCTTTTGAATGAGCTCTCTTTAGTCCCCTTGCTATAGTGGTACTTACTTGCTATAGTGGTACTTACTTACTCGGAGTCTCGCTATCTATCCTTCCCATACAGTAATGAACTTGCGAACCATCGCCATATGTTGTGATGAATTCCTAGTGTTAAAATTTCGCCGGTAGTTTTATTACCAAAAATAATAATAAAAGTTAGAGCAAAGTAAGTTGTAGAGACGGTGCGCGAACGAGATGGTAAGGATTGGCTAACCTAACATATTTTCAAAATACTTATATTCAGTCTTTTACAAATGCGGATTTTTAAATCAACGATTGAAATTAGTTTAGGCAAAATCGAGGAGTGCACTCCGGTTGCCGCGATACACCGGTGCGAGGCCTCACCCGACCACCTCCGACTTAGTCATTATCTTTAGTGTTATTGGGAAGAGAATCTCTATGAATATCATGTTTATTTGAGTCCTTCGTGCATCATAAATACTTTGTTGTATACTCAACGGCGTGAGCAGGTGTCCTGGGTGCGCAGACGCGACTGGCACATCATCAGCTCCGGAGTCTTCATGTACACGAACGATGAGCGCTTCCAGGTAACACAATTCTTCCTGCCTTATTTTCCTTTAATTTATATTGATTGCGCAGTGTATTACTTCAGGTGTTGATATTTTATAGGTGCTGCACAGTGAGGGGTCCGATGACTGGATATTGCAAATTAAATACGTACAGAAACGCGACAACGGCACCTACGAATGCCAGGTATCGAACACAAGTTAATTAACTTTCAACGCTTCACAATGACGTCTACTTTCCCTACAAAATAGTTTCGTTTCCGTACAGGAAAACGTTCCTTTTTATTACAATTTTAGTATGCAGCAGTTGTAACTCCAAATTACAATAACGTCAGGTGTCGTCGGGCTCCGGCACGCTGTCGCGGCTGGTGCAGCTGCGCACCGTCGTGCCCGAGGCCTTCATCCTGGGCGCCGAGGAGCACCACGTGGATGCAGGCTCGACCATTAACCTCGTCTGTATCATAGAGAAGGTAACTTTCATCAAATTGTTAATTTTAACATTTTCAATTTACTTTAAAATCTGGTTTCACCCTAAGAATAACGAACTCCTCACTTAACTTTGAGACTAGATTAAGGATCTAGGATCGATATAATATATGAGAGAATCTTTTTTACTTAGCAGGATAATGAAACGATAGTTTTTCAGTAATTTGAGTGAATTCTAGGAACTCTTTAATTTTATAAATTGTTAATTAAGGACCAAAACATCTCACTTTTTTAGTTACAACAAATGATGAATATGATTTCAGATTTAGGCGTTTAAACTTAAACTAACATAAGAAAAGTGGTCCGGAAAGTCAGGAATATTGGGAAAAACAAAGTTATCTTTTAAGCATATTTTTGTATGAAGATATATCATGACATAACTCACGATACAAACGATGGATAATATTCACTTCACAACACAATAGCAAACTATTTTTTAAATTAGATGTCCTGTTTAACAGACGTCTTCAACGTGTCTACGACCATCTCACTGGCTATTTCCCATGATGCGTGTCCATGCCGCAGAGCCCGGTGCCGCCGCAGTACGTGTTCTGGTACCACAACGCGCGGATGATCAACTACGACGCGGCGCGCGGCGTCAGCGTCACCACGGCGCCGGGCGCGCGCACGCAGTCGGCGCTGCGCATCCGCGCCGCCGCCCCCGCGCACTCCGGCAACTACTCCTGCCGCGCCGCCAACACCGACCCCGCGCACATCTACGTCTACGTCTCCGAAGGCAGTGCGTATTACTCTGGTTGTGTTGTTGTGGTGCTCTGCAACTACTCCTGCCGCGCCGCCAACACCGACCCTGCACACATCTACGTCTATGTATTACAGCTATTCCTCGATCAAATCCTGACAATGAAGTAGATCATAGACAATATTATTTAGTATTTGAAACAACATATAAATAATTTTTCAGGTGGTTGGATAAAAGCTATTTATTTAAGAAAGGTATACGGTCTTTTCCTAAAGGTCCCTAAGTCGTATCGGTACAAATTGCAAAGGGATGCAACATCTCTTCGCAATGCAAATGAATCAAGTCGATGGGAAGGTACCTGATCATCAACGATTCAAGTCGCTCAAAACGGAAGAAGCAAGTACTTGGGTGCCCCGGCCCACACATGAGGACAGTATTCCATGTGAAGTCGAACGTGCGCTTTGTAAAGTTGCACACAGTGGGCCAACATGAGATACTGTCTCGTTCTATTAAGTTATTGTAAACGCCAAGGATTCCGATACTGACGTAGCAAGGGGAATGTTTTCAAAAGAAGGAGATGCGACAAAGGGATTCTTTTTACCGTTAAACGTACAAACTTGTGTCTTCGCGGGTTTAAATTGGACTAGATTTTGTAAGCTCCGATCTGAGTCTTTGTTTAAGAAAATCTCAACCTCAGACACAACTTTGTTTCGGCCTTCATTGACGTTTCCTCGAGAAATACTCGCGCGGCCAGCGTATAACACACCGCTTAGCAATGAACGTTATCGATTTGCAACATGTTATTGATATGCAGAACACACAAGGTAGTAGACAGCACACAGCCTTGAGCATCACCAGCATTCACTGGTTTGGAGTCGGAGCTTGCGCCGTCGGCTTCGACCTTGATGTTACAATTCGAGAGAAAAATGGTGACCCGCTTGCATAATTTCTCGGGAAGCCCATAGGAAGGAAGCCCCGAGAGAAACGCTTTGTGCCAAACCCAATTGAAGTCCTTCGCTACGTCCACACTAACCGCCAAAGCCTCTCTCTTGGACTCGACCGCCTGCGCCCATCCATGAACGAAGTAGACTAGTAGGTTGCCAGCAAGAGTGTAATAACAATAGGCCTGTAGTTGGACGGATCTGAGCGATCCTCTTGTTTGGTATCGGGTGCACCTAAACTGTCTTTCAACAGTTGAGGACGACGCCTGAATAGTAGAAGTACCAACAAAGACGCGTAAAAACCAGTGCCAACTCTGGAGCACACGTCCTCACCACAATTGGAGGGACATCATCTGGCCCACTCGACTTGTGGATTTCCAGGGAGAGAAGTGCTTTCGCACTAACGTTTGTAGAAATCGGACATCTGACATGGAGCTCTCACACCGGAAGATGGTCGGTGGTGAGTTTCCCCTATCATCAGAGTCGAGTTGGACACATTAAGACAGTCTAAGAAATCGGCTTTCTCCTTTGCGTCATGAGAGTTTGGACAGCTTTGGCGAGAGAAGATATCTCTGTCTCGGTGAGAAAAGGCAAGGCTGGCTCCGCCGTATCGTGATGATCGTGGACGACGTTAAGTTTGAATGAATTCCCCTGATATTGTAGAAATCCACGGCGAACGTGGCAGGGTCTACCGTAGCAATTTTACTCTGTTTGCCCCAGGCAGATTGCTGTAGACCTGAATTTTGCCCCCCTCAGAAAACGCGGGGCAGCCTGAGCTTACACTCACTTTGCATAGGGTAGCCTGACCGTTGACGCCCAGTAAGTGTTTCTCCAAAACCACAAAACTGTATCCTGTATAAAGTACCCTTCTGGGGTAGATTTTTCGAAATTACCGCTAACATTTTGTTTAGGGAAAACGTGGGGGGAGGGGGGGGGGCACCGGCTACATGATGTGTATGACACATCTACTTTCCGCCCGTGTTCATTCGTCCAACAGGGAAATTTGATGCTTGGCTCTACCACCTTACTGCGATCCCAAACATCTGATTCCATCCTCAGAGATTTAACGAGACAAAATTCAAGATGAGCACGTGTTACCACACCTGAGGACTGAAATGGAGTGCCCCATATGAGATAGCTCTCAATAACCTACAAGTACAGCTCTATTAGCTTATCATGACTACGTAAATTTTACTGGAGATTTTTTTTTTCTGTAAAACGGTTTACTGCACGACACAATAAGTATATGGAATCACTTCGCGACGCGACACGGTTTCAATACAGTTTTAACAAACCAAATCGCTTGGAAATTATTAAAACACGAATCGAATATAGAACCTCCTCCTCATTTTCATAGTCCGTTAAAAAAGAGCGATGACCCTTATTGCTTAGAGGACCAATTTAAAAATTACCTCAGCCACATCACTGGGGAACGCTAGGTGACCCAAATATAAATCATTCATTTTACGTCGAAGTCTAACGTTTTAATCTTTCTCTGATCTTGTCAGGCCTGAAAAAGGCCATGATACAATTTTTTCTGGCGGACATCTTAATATTCAGCACAATGCCCGTAAAAAAAATCTTTAGTTAATTAAAAATATGATCTAACCGTGCATTTGTAGTTTAACTTGTCATTTATTTACCTGATAACCCCACCCTATCGCCATCAGGTGACAAGATGGCAGCAACACTGAGCCGCGACGCGAGTGCGGCGCGCGCCTACTCCGGCGCGCTGCTGGCGTGCGCGCTGCTGGCGAGCGCGCTGCGGGCGCCGCTGGCCTCGCCGAACGCATTCTGCTCCTCATAACAAGCGCGCTTTCACTGTCATTTGTGCAATGACAATGTTTGCTTCACGACTATTCAATCTAAAAACTGCATATTTAAACAAAAGTTACGAACACTAGTTGAGCGCCCCTGGTTTGTGAACTTTTCTCGAGTATTTAACCAAAATATCAGTAAATAAGTGAATTGCTCAAAAACTAATAAAATTTGTTAATAAACTTGTATATAATTGTATACTTGACATCTGATTAATAGAATTGGTTTAAATTTCTCCAAAATAAAATGTTTTAATATTTTGGGATTTATGTAAATTTATGGTACTGGGATATATATAAAGGTAATTTATGTAAATTTTACTATACATGTGCGGAAGCTGTGTGAACGATGCAAGATCTGCATGAACAATGTAAAGTAACCTTAATGGAAAAACTTATTGACGACCTTGTCATAAGGTGAATCTTAAAGATACTCTTAAACACGCATGAGTGATAGAACTGCTCGTACGTTTACAAAGCAGTTGATAAGTGAAGTGTTCTATAAGAATTGAACCTTGCCAAAAAAACGGCGGAGGACGTTTGATAATTTGTTCGAAAGTGGTATCGGTATAAGAATATCAATGATTTAACTGAAATTCTTAAAGCTATCGGCCTTCGTCCATACAGAACATGTATATAACAATTTTAATCAATAAGCAGTCGGAAAGTTTTGAATATGTTTTTATGTAAATAAATATAATTCAGTAAAATAGATATCGGAATTCGTGATTACGTTATAAGACAGAAAACATGTTATTAGAAACATTATATCGAACTGAGGTTTTAATATTTTAAGGAAGAATTGATCTTAGAAATAAATTTAAAATACTTCTGTTATTGTTTCATTTTTTTTTAACACTAATTTTCTACACCCTGCTATCATTTACATTATAAATAGTGTTAGGTGGATGGTCGAGGGAAATATCATCAGGTGTCCCTCAGAGTTCCATATTTGGTCCACTTCTGTATGCGTACCATTTATATGATGTGGGTAAATGATTCCACTATGTTCAATTTCTCCTGTACGCAGATGACACAAAAATATTTATGGTAGTGAAATGGAAAGAAGAAGAAGAAGAAGTTTGTCGGCGACCGATATATTGAAGAGATTTTAGGGGATTATGTCATTCCTTATCGGTGAAAACTTTGTGCTTATTCAGGACAATGCCCGTCCATACATACTGTGCCTATGATTCCGTGACACCGGCACGTAGTCCGGACCGAAATCCAATTGAGTGTTTATGGGTGAGCTTAAAAGAAAATGTCCTATAAATGTACTATGTCAAAAATTTTATCTGAGCAACAAATTTTTTATGAGACTATTTCGACTGCAAGTGTGCGGCGAGAGATTTGTTTAATCACGGGCGTACATTAGTAACAGTGCGTGAATTTTTTGACAAAACACAGCCACCACCACAGCAAACAGAGATTTTTTTTCCATTAAGGGTGACTAACGAATACACAGTTCATCTGATGCTAAGTGATTCCTGTGGCCTATTCATCCTCGTTAAGAAATCATAACCCAGAAGTGTTGTTATTCCTGTGAATGACTCAGATGAAACCGTACGAAACACTGCAGCGTAATGCTGCTATTTCGCACTGGTATTCCGCGAGGGTGGGGGCCTTTCCCGGTTGGAACGACCTTTTCACGTTTCGGCCCTACCTATCAAATCCCATCGGCAAATTCGGCCTTTCAAAACCTACCAAAATCAAACTAAAACCTACCAAAACTACAAAACCCTACCAAAACCTTCCAAAACTTATAAAATCTATCAAAACCTAACAATATGTAAACCAACCCAACTTAACGAAGAAGAAGAAGAAATTAGGTTAGGTTAGGTTTTTTTTTTATTTATTTATTAACCCCCGATTTTGGGGGTCCTGCCGGCCCTGCTGATGTGGATCATTCAGCATCTTTTAAATCTGTGGTATTTGTACTGGTGAAGTAATTTTTTTTTATATTAACTTTTTTTTTTTTTTTGATTTTATGTCTTCGGGCCGGCTTACAATTAACAATAGATAATGACGTTGGGGTTCTATAAATTAATAATATAATCAAATCAAGCTAGGTTAAATTAAATTAATTATAAAATCAATTCAGATCAAATCGAATAAGTTTACATAACATTTGTATCAGTTAATAATATTATTCTATTTTTTCATTCTCTATATAATTTAAATTACTTATTAATTATTTACAATAAAAATGTTTGTCTTGTAATACATAGACCTTGGCTTCGAGCTTTCTTGACTGCCTTTTCCACGCATGGAGCAGCAGCACTCCAGGCATTTATTTATACTTATATACTTATAATTTTATTTATTTATTTATTTATTTTATTTATTTTTATTTATTTATTTATTTTCACCACAACTAAAATACATAGAATAATTTTACATAATAGAAACATGTTCTCCTTAATAAAAACATTAGTACATAGTCGTGGCTCACTGATGCCTGCAGTAGGTATTAAAAAACCTGTAAATCACAGGACATCAGGTCACCATTCCGCAGAACTTACGTATACAAAGAGTTCAGAAAAGTTTGCCAAATATTCCATGAAAATTAAATTAAAAGTAAAATAAACAATCAATTAACATTAGGAAGCAATAACTAGTTATAAGACTTATGATAAATAGGCTTATTACTTTATTAAAATATGTGAAAATTTTTAATAAATCTAAAATATACATAATTAAAATATATTAAATAATTAACAATCTAATTAACTTAATTTAAAAAGAGCGCCCAAACACTTGTTGTGTTTTGAAATACTCGCTCACGTATTGAAGCGTACATATGTGTTTGCGAGTGTAATAGTGTCTCATGTTTGTGATATAATATATACTTTAACATAAAATTATTAAAAACTATTAAGAGATCACTTCTAGGAATTTCTCAACGTCAATGTAAGTTTGTTCAAGCAGCCATTCGCGAAGAACACGTTTTAAGTTGAACTTGTTTAAAGCATACAATGACAATTTCTTATTAAGTTTGCTGTATAAGTAAGGACCTAAAATATAAAGAAGCTATGACTAAAACAAGTTCTTAGTTTTACAGTTCTAGCAACAACTTTACCTCGGGTCAATAAGACATTTGAGTAATGCATTAACCTATGCTGATTGAGAATTGTGTCCTCTACAAAAGCTGCCTGACCGTAAACAAGCGACAGTCTTTATAAAGCGCATCTGTAGGATAAAGCCGAGGTTTGGAGAAACAAACCTTAAGCAATGCTCTTTGTGCTCTTTCAATTTGTATAAGATTTGACTTAGCAACTCCACCCCACGTAGATATACAATATTTAAGAATTGATTGGCACAGAGAGAGATAAACCATTTTTAATATGTCAGCATTTGCTGAATAGCGAAGTATTTTAAAAATGTAGATAAGTTTACGCACCTTGTTTGATAAATATACTATGTATAATTGTATTTTGTTTGCAGTTTATTAATAAATTAATTGTATTCAGATGCTATTTTTTTTTTATAATTAAAAATTAATGTCATGGTTATTATTATTGTTTATTTTTAACTTTAATTTGATTTTATGTATACATTATTTAAGCTTGGGAATTTGGAGTGTACCCCTATAGTGTTACTATTTTTATTATAATTTTTGGTTTTTGTTTCGTTGACTGTTACTAATTGGGGTGTGTCGCCACCACGGACTCTCCAGCGGTGTTTGCGTTTTTCAAGCTACAGTGGACCCGGTTGCCTTCGCCGCCAGGCGCATTATAGTCTCACAATATTTTAAGAAGGTATTTCTGCAGTGTGCGCTCTGCAGAATCCGTGTGATATTCTCCCTGGTCATGGGCCGATCCATCCTGTGCTCGCAGTCGAAATGAAGTGGCGCAAATCTTGGACATTGGATGATTATATGCTCTATCGTTTCGTCAGTCGCGTTGTCGCAAACACAGAACGGATCGGGTACTATTCCGAATCTGTGAAGATATGCCTTCACGCCTCCATGTCCTATTAGTAATTGAGTTCTGATATTAGAGTGATTATCGCCCCTGAAGACCCTGTATGCTACTTCTACATCCTTGAAAAAAAGTTTTATTACGGTTTCTAGTGAGTATTCGTCATATCGCCTCTGCCATTTGGTGATGGTTTCCTTTCTGATTGATCTCTTCGCGTATGGGAATTTGTCATAGGATGGAGATTCCTTGGATTGAATAGCAGCTCTTTTCGCTGATTCATCTGCCTGTTCGTTACCCGGGAGGCCTGCGTGTGCCTGTATCCAGGCCATTTGTATGTGTTGTCCTTTGCTTTCGACCTCTTCGATCAGCTTGCGTATGTCAACTGCCAAGGGTTGGAGTGTGATTGGGTTGCTCACGCTCTGTAGAGCTGATCGAGAGTCGCTCAGCAGCGTTGCCCGGGTGTGGGTGTCAATTTTCTTTCTCTTTAGGATTTGGAAAGCCCTTTTTATTGCAACTAATTCAGCCGGGTAAACGCTACAGTGGTTTCCCAGTCTTACTGTGGTCTTGAAACTTTCATGGTTTCGGTCCAGACAGAGACTGCCGCGCCGACCCTTTCTTCTAGCTTACTTCCATCAGTTAAAATTAGAGCTTGGTCTCTGTGCAATCTCTCGAGGTCCTCTGCTGTGTTTATTTCGAGGAGTTTGTAAGTCCTTCGATTTGTCGGATGCGGGAGATGGCATGGTTGCAGTCTTTGCTCCAATCTTCTTCCTGGGAGTTCTGGGAGTGGCCTCCCCCTCTTGACCTCATATATCCTAAGTTGCTCTTCTGCTCTTAAATCCAGCGGTAAAATGCCTGCCAGAATCGCCGATGCTGTGGTCGAGGTGGTACGATGGGCTTTAGTTATGCGTATTGCAAAACTCCTGGTTATTTCACCAAGCCGTCGGCGATTCTACTTCCTGCTCTTGGTGGAGGAGAGTTGGTTCGATAACAGTGACATAGATGATGCGGCGAATGTCACTGTTCAACCCTCAGTGTGCGCTTGCCGCTCTTCAGACTGATTTGTGGATTTGGATTGCCTTTCTGTCTCTATCTGTGATGTGCTCGTCAAAGTTTAGGTTTGAGTCTATAGTTAGTCCCAAAACCTTGAGGCTGCCAGTAATTGGAATCTCGGCTCCACCATCAAATACCACCTTTGGTCGTCGGTACTTAAGTCGCTTGGTAATGAGAATTGCACGCGTCTTGTGAGCGGTAAAGCGCATTTTGTGAGCCACCCCCCATTGCGATATGATGTCAAATGCCTGCGATAGGGTGGGTTCTAGTTTTTCAGTGCTGGCCGCCGCCGCGACGATGAGTATGTCGTCGGCGAAGGCCTGCACATGAGCCTCGAGGTTCTCACAGGCGTGCAACAGCGGCTCCATCTGGATGTTCTAAAAAATTGGTCCTTCGTGCTTCTTTGCGGTCGAAACCCGTACTGCCTCGGGCTGAGTACGCAGCCACTCTCGAGGGACCATGAGATGCGATTTGTGAACAGTTTCTCATGGATTTTTCCCAAGATAGGGAGCAATTCTATAGGCCTGAACGATTTGGCTGAAGTGTATTCTGCTTTCCCTGGCTTAGGTATTATTTTGATAATTGCCTTCTTCCACTGTCTTGGGAAGTATCGGACTCCGAGGCAGGCATTGTACGTCGCCATTAGTGCCTTTGTTTCAACTCGGAATACGTTTGCACAGATGTCCGAGGTAAAACCGTCCTCGCCCGGTGCCGTTGGCCGTCAGGCCTGGTTTAAGACTTCCTCCAATGTGAATTTGTCCTTGTTGTTGTTGGTTTTGGCTGAGATGGTTCTGTAAAAATCGTCAGCTGTTTGCCTGATTTTGACGTGTTCCGTCTGGTCGGTTTCTGCGAGGTCCCGAGGGAAGAAGGTATTTGCGAGGAGGGCCGCTGAGTCCTCGGGAGACAACATTTTCCCGGTTGAGGGTCCCTAAGTAGCTCGTCATCTTTTTTCTCGCCACTATCTTTGATTATCCGGTAAATGCGTTCCCATATGTTTTCTCTTTCTTGGGTCCCGCAGAACTCCTTCCAGCTCTTCGTATTCGAGGTTTGTATTAGCTGCTTATAATCTTCTTTAGCCTTCAAGTACTCAGCTCTTGCATAGGGTTTTCTCCGCGGATTCGCCCCGGAAATCCTCCTACGGAGTCTCCTCACTTCTCCTTTCTGCTTGGATAGCTCTTTACTCCACCAGTGGGTTTTTGTTGTTTTATGCTCCTTAATTCGATGGGTTTATGTCTCGCAAGTCAGTCGGATTGCTTCGGTCATGCTCGTTACAGCGGCGTCGAGTTCGTCTTCGCCTTAGATGGTTTCTATTTTGTCAGCTGTTAATCTCCTGTTCCAGAACTCTTTAGACAGGGTGTGGCCGAACTTCTCCCAGTCTGCTCTTTTGGTGTTATAGAGGCGAGTTATTGGTTTTGGTCTGTCTGTGTGTCTACGATGTAACGACAGATGGAAGCTTATTGGCCTGTGGTCGGAGAGGCAGCCAATGTCTGGGTCGACGTGCCAGCCATGTGCGCTGGTCTGGCAAGTCTGCAGTAACCACAGTAACGTCGACGTGGCTTGAGCAGATTTTGCCTCCTCTAATAATGAAAAAGGTGGGTGTAGTTCCCACATACAGCACCGTGAGGCCTCTGTTTGCCAGGAAGTTTGACATAGCTAACCCTCTTGAGTCCTCCGTGGAGCTACCCCACCATGGGCTCTTGGCATTAAGGTTCCCCGCAAGTAAAACCTTTTTCGTCTGCAGACTGTCCATACAGTTACCTAGTGTTCTGATGTCCCTTTCTTTATCGTTGTCCCCCTCCAGGTACGCGCTAATCACTCCAATATCTGTGTTGTTAGTATGTATTTTTACGGCGATGATGTTATTGGAGATCGTTGATTGGTTGCGAACCACCTGAATCGACTTGTGAAGAACGACAACTGCAGATTTGACAGGTCCTGGCCCTGCGGTGTTTTTTATGACGTCTGCAGCGCAAGTCACATGGGCTTTATTCCCTATATAGGGTTCTTGGAGGAGTAGTAGAGCTACTCCGTCCTTGACCGCTGCCGCAATGAGGTCCTTGGTGGCGGCATATCCCTTAAATTAGCTTGGATATTATTTATCTTTATTTCCTCTCGTGTGTTGCCTGTGTCATCCTTTTCGACAATACTCCACTCTAGAACGCGCTATGCGGTCCCACTTCTGCCAGTGTTCGCAGTCACTGCTGTAGGCAGGATGTGCTGCATCGATTGCGCGCCCAGTGTGGGTACAGTTGGCGCATTTCGGAGGTCCCGAGCGTTTAGGACAGTCCCTCGTGTCGTGGGCGTCAACGCAGTATCCACATGCGCTAGGCCCTCGACAACCCCGTGCCAGATGGCCGAAGCCCAGGCACCTGTAGCACTGAACTATCGGTGACTGGTCCAGGGCTGTGACCATCTGATACCCGACTCGGATCCTATTGTTGGCTAGTGCTCTCCACATCCTAGGATCCGTTTCGAGTATCGCATTGGTGAGGGTTTCATTACGGCCCTTTGTTCGTCTAACTACTTTGATTGTACGATTTTGATTCGGCACTTCTTTTATCAGGTTGCTATTTTGTTTTATTATAGCGTCTGTGAGTTGGGTGTCGCTATCGGACTTCTCGTCTTTGAGATCGCGTCTCTGAGATCGGGCCTTCATATGTAGTGAGATACTCCGATGGTGCTGCCGTTTCTTGAGCTGCCCTCATAATTGCAGTCTTCCGAAGAGATGCTCCCTCTTGTAACGAAGAGGGGGCTTTCTTCTGCTTAGCAATAGGGGCGTCCTTGAGCGACATGGTACGTGCCGCTGCCTTGCTTTCTATTATTGGTGTTGTCTGTAGTGCCGCGGGTTACTGTCCGATCTCGATCTAAATAGTTTCACGGGTAGCGTATGGGATTGGTTGATGATTTTGCATTAAAAAAAAAATTTGAATTTTTGGAGGATAAAAAAGTTTTCTTTGTTTAGAAATTTTTGTACGCTTTTGAGCCTGTGTAGTGTATACACTTAACTGTCTGTAAAATCCAAGCTGTTTGTTTATAGGTTTCGAATCTACAATTTCGCACGAAGGAGTGCCTTGATGCCCTCTACAGAAATAACAGAAGACGCGGGGGGTCAAGGCGACTAATCGTCCGGCGTACGCACTTTTGTGTTTTGGCCACGTGGTAAGTTGAATTTTGCACTGTTTTTAGTCACTTTTTCTTAAAACTACGTACGTTTTTCCGCATCTTTTGATGTATAGCACTTTAACATTCATAAACTTTGATTATTTTTCCTTATATTTCAGGACGGAGCGACTTCGCAAACGCATGGGTTCTCGCCTTGTCGTGGCGGGGGGGCTTAGTAACCGTGGCTTGGACACCCATGGTGAAGCGAAGAGGAACCCAAATGGCTGGCCTAAGGCGCTCTGTGGCCGGCCCGATTAGGCCGCTCCGGGTGGGCTCTTTAAGAGCTAACCTCGGATACGTGTCGGTGGACTGCTGGGGGCGGAAGTGACGGAGCGAGGCCGTCTTCCCCGCCCTTAGTAGCCGAGGCGGAGTCGTGGAGGGAGAGGAGTGACGGTGTTTCGTTGCCGCTCTCCCTATCCTCCGCAACTCAAGTGGGGGTCGCACCGCATGATGCGACTGCGGTGGGGCCGCGGGGGAAGAGGAGTGTCGGTGTTTCGTTGCCGCTCTCCCTGTCCTCCGCGGCCGAATATCGGTAGGCGGTGGAGCCGCAGACCAGATCCGCCGCAAGGGGCTGGGTTAGCTTAGTGTTTTCCTGGCCCCCCTGGCCTCTGGGGAGTGGACTCGGGGGAGTCCGCTTCCCACCTACAGAGGAGGCCGAGTTGGAAGGCGCGTCCGTGCTCCGGCGCGCCTTGCTTGGAAGGGTGGAGAGGGGGATGTCCTCCCCCGGAGAAGGGGCCGGCTTGCCGGCAAGCGCAGGCGGGGTCGCGGAGGTGTGCGAAAGCGTTCCCGTAATCCCGCCATACGCGACGAAGGTGGAATACCATGGGGTTTTAGTCGGTGCGAGTCCGACATAACCCACACTTGCCCCCGCAGGGTTGGGTATGCGTAGGCATTTCCCCATGTAAAAAAAATAAAAAAAAGTTGGGGTGCCACGTCAGAAAACCTCCTCGAGTGCTCGAATTTCCCTTTGATACTATTGTATCCGGGGGAAAGGCAACAAAATGCGGGTGTGCATTGAGAACTGGTGGCGATACGTCGTTCTCAGTGCCCAATGCGCGGAGTGGAGGTTGCATTTCTCCTTGATTTCTGTATTCGGGGAAAGGCAACAAAATGCGGGTGTGCATTGAGAACTGGTGGCGATACGTCGTTCTCAGTGCCCAATGCGCGGAGTGGAGGTTGCATTTCTCCTTGATTTCTGTATCCGGGGAAAGGCAACAAAATGCGGGTGTGCATTGAGAACTGGTGGCGATACGTCGTTCTCAGTGCCCAATGCGCGGAGTGGAGGTTGCATTTCTCCTTGATTTCTGTATCCGGGGAAAGGCAACAAAATGCGGGTGTGCATTGAGAACTGGTGGCGATACGTCGTTCTCAGTGCCCAATGCGCGGAGTGGAGGTTGCATTTCTCCTTGATTTCTGTATCCGGGGAAAGGCAACAAAATGCGGGTGTGCATTGAGAACTGGTGGCGATACGTCGTTCTCAGTGCCCAATGCGCGGAGTGGAGGTTGCATTTCTCCTTGATTTCTGTATCCGGGGAAAGGCAACAAAATGCGGGTGTGCATTGGGAACTGGTGACGATACGTCGCTCTCAGTGCACAATGCGCGGGTGGAGGTTGCATTTCTGCTTGATTTCTGTATCCGGGGGAAAGGCAACAAAATGCGGGTGTGCATTGAGAACTGGTGGCGATACGTCGTTCTCAGTGCCCAATGCGCGGGTGGAGGTTGCATTTCTCCTTGATTTCTGTATCCGGGGGAAAGGCAACAAAATGCGGGTGTGCATTGAGAACTGGTGGCGATACGTCGTTCTCAGTGCCCAATGCGCGGGTGGAGGTTGCATTTCTCCTTGATTTCTGTATTCGGGGGAAAGGCAACAAAATGAGGGTGCGCATTGGGAACTGGTGGCGATACGTCGTTCTCAGTTTCCAATGTGCGGGTGGAGGTTGCATTTCTCCTTGATTTCTGTATCCGGGGAAAGGCAACAAAATGCGGGTGTGCATTGAGAACTGGTGGCGATACGTCGTTCTCAGTGCCCAATGCGCGGAGTGGAGGTTGCATTTCTCCTTGATTTCTGTATCCGGGGAAAGGCAACAAAATGCGGAAT